>CM041031.1:14034974-14415556 GCA_023078785.2 Hyles euphorbiae | reverse complement strand
GTACACGGTGCGACGATTTTGGACATTAGAAATACGAAGTGCATCTTTAGTATCAATACTTTACGTCTAAGAGTCTGAGGGGGTTACTCTTTGAAACGATACGAACTTCGAATGATCGGATGTTCGACGTCCGGAGTAGGATATAAGTTTTTCACTTGTAATAAATGCGATTCTTTATTATACTTATCATTTCCCCGAACTTTGTTTATGGTTACGACGTATGATAGAAAATTCCTTTATTTTGTTAAGTATCTAGGCAGATTTGTAAAATTTTACGTATGGCGTCCGAACATTCGAAGTTCGTATTGTTTCACAGAGTAACCCCCAAGGAACGTTTTTATATCCTAGAAAAGTAATGAAGCAATAGATCACCACTGTTTATATTTGGAGAAATTGTTTTGGTCAGTGACTGATAGTATGACGGATTGAATTGAGTGGAATTTTTAAGGCTACGGGAGCAAACCGCAAGAATAAGCAATTACTGAAAAAAAAAACCTGATTATTTTGCTGGTCCTACATAATCACTTTTGTTTTTGTTACTGGTTTATGGTTCTGATACCTGGGATACAATAGCTGTTCTATTCATTTAACCCACCTGTAATGACAAATGCAGTTGGATGTGTCGATGTAAAAGATAAGCTTATTATCAGCCACAATAGGTTCCAATGCCTACTGAACAATAACTCTTCCAAAAATTCCAGAGTTTCCTGTTCGATGTCCCAAGTAATCATCTATCCAAAACTCTATGGAAGGGAAAACTATAGAAGGGCCAAAACCCGCTGATGAGTAACACACGCTAATTACAATTATTTATCCATTATCCTGTACAGATGAAACAATCTTCCGCATTGCTCACATTAATCGAGGAAAACTTCGACAATTCATGTCGAATTTTAATGTTATAGTCATGCAATACAGATCAAATATAGGGTAGCTGTGTCACCTGGAGTTATGCATGACAAGCCAATTGGCACTCTATATGTAGGTACTAATGCGTATAATCGTTGGCATTGAATTCAGCCGGCGCGTGCACCATCACACGTTCAGAAAGATATGAGTCACGTCACGTTATACGCTATATTACAAGTTGCAGCAGATAAGGTCGATTGTTACGTAACCGCCACCCCCCAATCGCCGTTGACATTGGTCGTCAGTTTGCACAGTGTGTCACGCCACTCGCGACCGTCTCGCCACGGCGTTTTCCTACGTTTTGTTAATGTCCTCGTGGTAGTTGAAGGTCAGGACGTTCCACGTGTTGGATAATTACATATACATGTACACGCCTTTAACTTATGAGGGTGGGTAGGTACTCTCAATGCCACAGGCGACGCTGACACACCTCTCATGTTCATACATTTTATGCACCACCGCTGATTAAATTACTATGGTGCTGAGTAATTATTAATGTTGATAATAAATATTGAAGAGTCGTGTTCAATAAATAGCTTGTTAAAAATTACGAGGAATGCACGTAGAAAACTAGAACGCGGAAAAGCTACTATACCTATTATCGAAAATGGTGGTAAGTCTTCCATATGTGAGAGGTCGCCTGGGTAGGTACCACCGTAATATCTATTTCTCCCGCCAAACAGCAGTGTAAATGCACTGTTGTGTTCCGATTTGCAGGACATTGTAGCCATAGTAACTACTGGGCATACCGAGACATAACATCTTATACAGTAATACCCCGACTTACGCTACCTCGACTTACGCGAATTCGGAGATACGCGATTTAATTTTCTCGTCTATTTTAACGTTTTTAAACCTTCTACATCAAAATAACTTCAGATTGTGTTTATACATTTTATTAATATAGTTTGTCATATTATCTAGAATTAAATTAAAATTTATTTCCTAAATTATTGTTTTATATTTCCTAAATTATAGTCTCCCGGTCCCAATTAAACATACTTTGTATGACTTTATAGGTATATGCAAAATTGTACCCCGACTTACGCGAATTCGACTTACGCGGATAGCGCTCGGTCCCACCTATCGCGTAAGTCCGGGGTATTACTGTACCTCAGGATGGCGGGCGCAGTGGAATGTTAAGCATTGCTTTGTAATTCAATGTTTGATTTTGCTACTGTCCATGAGCGGTCGTATCGCTTACCCAATTTGCTTGGCCAATTTGTATTAAGATCTATCCTGTACCAACTTTTAAGCAAATAAAGATTCTTATTCTTACCATCACGCGAATGGCATGATCGTCTCGCCATTCTTCGCCATAAAATAATATGATAAGTTCCAGTGAGATGGCGAACTCGAAATTGCCTAGATGCGTGAATATACGTCTCACTACTGTCTTGGAGGTTGCTGTACAGCGACATTTTTACAATGGGGCTAGGGCTTATTTCGTCTTGCTGATTAGATGACCGCGTGTCGCTTAAAGAATGTTATTAATATAGCAACCGATCAACTTTGAAATATCTGAAAGCTCGCTGTGCAACTAAATCATCAATGATTTATTACTGCATATAGTGATCGATACAGCACGAATAACTATGTAAAGTAGGAGTGAACGCACACATAGACCGACAACTATACGATGTCGAATAAAAATGTTTTAGAGAAGATACCGCTTTTGTACTATTGTATAAAGAAATCTGAAAGAGTTTAAAATCTGGTTTTGTGGAGTGCATTGAGAGAGATCTTGCATAGGACAAATGTGCACAACTAACAATGATGATTCATCACCTTCTTTCGCGGCTATTAATTTAATTAAATTTTACTTTTAAATATTAAATATCCTACATATGATACAAAAAAAATGAAATACCATTTGATTTTGAATTAGGAAACGAATAATAACTTAATCATCTGACAATTTAAATACTTTGCAATTAATTACCGAACTGATGTCATAATTTCGAAATATCTTTGATAAAGAATAGATTTTCGTTGCCAAGTAATATATTAGGGTAATAATTTAATCTACACGTTATAATGGATGCTTTATCTTTATTAAATCGTCAATAGAAGCCTCGTGTGGCCTTAACCGCTTTACATGGCAGATGAGTATGTGCTTAGAATGCTCGGATACCAACATAGTACTCAATCAAATAAATAATAATAAATAAATAAACAGTCACATAGATAATCCTGACCCCATACTGAGATATAAACTCTTTGCTCATAGATATATGAAACTACGAGACTGGTCGCATAATAACCAGAGTCGAAACAAATTTGTAGATTTGTCTCACCTGCGATTCCTGAGTAAAATTATTTTTTCAGTTCCAAAACATAAATTGCTCGTGGCTATGCAATTTCCCTATAGACTTCACGTCAGACAGGAATTTTAAAACCATGACGCATAGCGTTTTGTGATTATAACTAAAATCGTGTTACGCCACCCCACCGTAAGTCATAAAATTTGATTTCATTTACCATGTATCAATGAAAAATTAGTCACAAAACAATGAAGTCCATTAAACATAAGCTCATTTTACATCCTCCGTCAAGCATTTGGTTAGATGCCAGCTGTGAAACGTGAGAACGCGAGTTCGATTCCTACGCGGAGACAAATGTTTGTGTGATCCACCGGTATTTGTTTCGGGTCTGGGTGTTTATGAGGCCAAAAGTCTCGTAATTCCTGATGACACAAGACTCGATCTTAATGTGGAATCAGGACTATGTATGTGACTGTAGGGTGAATTTATTTATTTATTAAAAGATTGCCTCAAGGAACTGTTGGAATTGGCTTTCTTCTTGTTCTTTTCAAGCACAGAAAGTCCACTGCCAATCATAGCTCTTCCAAGGATTTTCAAATTCCTCCATCACATTATTCCATCTGTTGGATATGGCCTACATTCATTGCATTCCTGTAACTTCTATCAATCCAACTAGAGTTTGGACTACCTATTCTTACTGCTACGAATATTACATGAAGAAAAGTTTGGAATTTGGTGAAGCAGTTTAAGCTTCACATTCAACATAACTCACATTCCCCACAGTCTTTTTCCTCAGTCGAAAAAAAAAGTATATTCCAAAATGTCCAGTCAAATATTTGCAACAACGCCTACCCCTAAACATGTTACTTAATTGAGCCGTCAACTGAAGTTACACGATGGCATAGCGGGTGTAGCGAGGGTCCCTTGTGCGTGACCATCATCAATCTTGACTGGGCTCTTTCACGAATCAATCTACATGTTTATCGCGAAAGCATTATACGGTATCAAACGATGTTATCGACGCGATTACACTCTCTATAAAGCCCGAAAAATGTGTCGATTCACGTGCTGTTGTCGGAGCTACCGGAATTCTAATTAAATTCTACGACTTGTAGAAACGAAGGCTGATTATGGAATAATAAGTCAAAGAATATGTGTAATTATTATACTGTTTTAGTAATAAACGGATCAAAAGCCTCAAACTTTAAAATTGAGGAATTAATTGTAGCCCCAAAACTAGAGCATAATTGGATAATAATTTCAAAACAAACCTTACATTTAAAATAGAGAATGCAGCGAAAACTAAACTCATCTCTTACACTTCCTAACAAATGTTACTTGACATCAAGCTAGGATTGTTGCATGCTCCACCGAACAAAATAAACAAAATTTACAAATACAGCGAAGACACCGATGCAAGCTCAGTAAATGGGTGACAAATTGTTAATTTGACAGGTGATTCAAAACGTCGCGTTTCGTGGAAATTGGCGACTGCGAGCGCGAACAACTCAGCTTCCGAGAAGCCCTTTTGATAGGTTAATTTTACACAAGTACTTTTGTGACTAATGTCGTTTGAGGTTGACATCCTACGTATACACAACACTATGTTCTAAGCTTCTAAGTTGCATCATTTTGAAAGGATGTAGTGCATATTTTAAAAAGCTGTGGTCACGCATTTCCGCCATATTTGAAGTCAAGCAGTAGCACAACAATTGTATCTAGCCAATGCGATTTTTTGTAGGGATTCAGAGATTTTTGAAGAATTTTTTTGACATGTTTAGATGTAGTTTTTCATAAAGTTTCAGAGTTCTGTTTGTCTGCACAATAGGAATATGAAGATAATCAAGTACTCTTTTGCATCCGCCCTCATCCTTTATCGCAACATGACTATTAATTATTATGTGAACACTTGTATATAGCAAATATTCTAGTTTCAGAAAACAGAAATCGAAATACTACCGTAATCTTTACAATCCCCACTAGGTCCAACATCTACGGTATTTGGGTTGAAAGGTAAAAGAGTAATCATTTCGTAGTTCAAGCGTCATGCACAGCATACCTACAAATTAGCCGTCATAACAAACGTGTATGACGCATTTTACGAACTGCAATGGGGCTAAATATAAATTAATGACCCATACATATATTTTCATTCAATATTTCGTATGTTAAAAATTGTTGCAATAACCGCAGACAATATAACATGCATTAAATAACTACAAATTATCTTTATATTAGGTCTGACCTTAATTACAGAGTGAAATTAGGTTTTTTACATATGTTTTAATTATGCTATGTTATGCAATATATTTTTATATTTCATGTCAGTTCGGTCAGACAGGAATTTATACCCGATATCGCGATAGGCTCACTCGCTATAACATCATGGGATGGGAAAATACCAGGCGAAACGTGTGTGTCTTAGTTACACTTCTGCCTACCCCTTCTGGGAAAAAGACGTGAGTTTATGTATTTATGCACTATACGAGTGTTCTATATCACAACAATCCGATCCCGTATGGTATTTTTTCCATACACGTGTAACTTTAGGAATGGACTCCCTGGCTCGCTGTTGACTGAGCGCTACGACTTATCGTAGGCACGTGTGGGCCTACGTAAGCAACAATATAAAATGTATTACGTTGCAGAAACCGCACAGTAATCAAATGTTTGGAGACAATATCCGTCTTATTGTTGACAGTCATAATTCCTACGGCCTTATTCTCAAATAGGTTTTCAGAGCTTTTAGTAAATAAACAAATACACCAACAGTCAGATACATAGTCCTGACACCACACTAAGATCGAGTCTTGTGTCGTGGGTGTCAGGAACTGCGATAGACTTTTAGGTCTCACAAACACCCTGACACGAAACAAAGATGGAGTACACAAATATTCTTGTTGGTGCAGAGTTCGAACCCGCAGCCTCTCATTTCAAAGCTGGCGTCAACAACTGCACCACGGAGGCTATCCAATAACAGTAAAGAACAATTTCACACTTATAATACGAAAAAAAAATAGATAATATTTCACTCACCTTCCCTTGAAACTTGCTGGAGTCGTACGATCGCTCGTAGCACAAGTTGTATATCTTGTAATGGTCTTTGTGCATCTTCTCTAGGAATCTGTTCACTTCGTCTATGTGATTTCTGTATACTGCTTCTAACTTCTCGGCGGGGAAACCCATCGCTATAAGCCTGTCTGTGATGTCTGAACGTTGTTTATTAAGGCATTATTAGAAAATATTTTCAAGTTAATTTGAGATATGAAATCAGTGTATACTCATAAATTGTATATTTTGATATAATTGAATTGCAAAAATCACAATTTATTGTCGATGAAAAATATAAACATTTAACATTTAGAGAGAAGGAAATAAAATTCGTCACACCTCATAAGTCTCTAATTAGCGCGGATGTCAACAAAAATAGAAATTAATATTTTCGTCTTAACTCTAATCAATTAAGATAATAAAAATACTCAAAAATAACAAATTGATCGATGTCGGATACTTGTGTTCGGTTCGCGTTTGTTGTGACGGTAATATTTAAACACTAGCTGTCGGGCCCGGCTTCGCCCGGGTGCAGATAGTTTTTGAGTCCAATCCACATCAAGAACATATTATTTCGCGTGTCTACTAACTATATTTCCCGCGTGCCGTCGACTATATTTCCCTTCCGTAGGAGAGGACATCCCGTGCCAACAATTTGAATTTGAAAGAGTAGAAAATATGTATATTTGGTTTCCTGACTCATCCCACGGGAACACTACATTTTTCGGGATAAAAAGTAGCCTATGTGTTAATCCAGGGTGTCAGCTATCACTATACCAAATTTCATCAAAATCTGTTGAGCCGTTTTTTCATGAAAGAGTAACAAACATACATACAAACTTTCACCTTTATAATATTAGTAAGGATTATAGAAACAAAATGCAAGTGTACACAAAATCAATAAATATCTGTCAATACGTACATGCGCGCTTTACATTTGACCTTTTAACCCGCGTGAAACCCACATGTTCGAATAAAATTAGTATCCGACCGAAACAAGATTTTCCGCCGATAGAGTAATCAAATTTTCGGCCGAAACTGAAATTTATTTAGGCTTATTAAAACCGCTGATGTATATGGGAATTAAATGTGTTTTAACGCATGTATTACATGAAATGATAAACACACACGACCTCACCCAAAGTAAAATAAATAATACCCGAAAACATACACTATGTGGTCCAAAAAAACGAGCAAAACAAAAACAATGTTAGAAGTTATTTATGACCTGAAACCATACTTTCAATCAGTTATTAAATTAAAGTGTGGTTTAACAGTGAAGAAAAACATCGTGAGAAAACCTGCGTACCATAGCGATTTGGAAAAATTTCTACGGTTTGTAAAGTCCGCCAACCCTCATTAGGCCAGCGTGATGGACTATACGGCCTTACCACTCTTAATCGAACTATTGATTGTAGAGGAGGTCCGAGTCCTGCAGTGGGATGTATGTATATGGGCCGATACAGATTAACTAAAATGAAAGGTCAATGGTCAATCCCGTTTTTAAAAGTACGTTATATTCTAGCTCTATTAACATTTTAAAAGAGATACAATCTTAACTTGGTTTGAGCTCACATTTCAAGTACCTACATTTTAAATAAAAATAAGTAATATTTTGGATCGACAGCAGAAAGCATTTTACTTAACTTTTACGATAATAGCGAATTATTAGTGTTAAGCTGTTAGTTTTTATCATAATAAATGTGCAAAGGCAATTTTTCATAATAAAGGGTAACTTTATGCAATGAACCACGATACTTAACCATATTAACCATGCAAATTGAGTATAATATTCCCATATTTTAGCTAAACTTATTGTTATAACCGCCAGCTGGTGTTCAAAACTTAGGAGAATTTGGTAGTCGCTACACTCTACAAAACTGCACCATAAGGAGAAGAGGAGGCAGGGGGTTATATATCCTGCTTCTTTTTCATCACGAGTTAAAAGTACAGACCACCAGCAGTTTCAAGTAGTTATTAAACTTGTAAATTCTATCGGCAATAAAGCAGGGTTGTGGACTGTCGCCTAATATGCCTCTGGAGCATTCATGGAGCATGGAGACGATTCGTGCTCAGCAAAGGACTTATTTATTATAAACTTTATTATATCGCATTCAGTAAACTAATATGAAAGTGCATGGTGGCCTGTTGGTAAAGTCCGTTTAGACGCGACTGCCAACATGTTCTCGGTGGTCGCGGGTTCGAATCCCAGGGCACACCTCTGACTTTTCGGAGTCATGTGTGTATTGATAGTCAATCACCACGCACTAAAACGGTGAAGGAAACCTGCATACCATAGCGATTCATAAAGAATTTCTATGGTATGTAAGTCCGCCAACCCGCACTAGGCCAGCGTGGTGGACTATATGGCCTAACCAATCTCAATCGTGTTCTCGATTGTAGAGTAGGCCCGTGCCCTGCAGTGGGACGTATATGGGCTGATACAGAAACTAATATACTGTAATAACTACAAATATCTACATATCAAAAATTTATATTTTAAATTACAGCGAATAAGATGATAATTAAAATATGGGTAACAATTATAATTTACATTCCGTCCAACATTTTGAAATCAAAGCAACGCAACTACAAATGTGTATAAAACGCGAGCATAGAGGAAATCAGGGCTGATAATGGCTTATACTATTCGCTATAGGAAAATGATACAAGCGCAATTAAATCGTACGTAGCATTTGTACGGGCGCGATAACGAGCTGTCGCGCCGGCCGTGATTGCAGTCAACGCATGTCAGTAGACAATCTATACAACCTCATTAGTACATCTAAATGCACCTGGAACAGCGCTTTTCATATCAATTTTTGTTATGACGTCAATGTTATTAATTATTTTTAACCTCGACCCATTATTAGATACAAATCTAGAGTCGTGGATGTCACAAACTTTAAAATAATTTTCGGTCTCATTACTCCTAGATAAGAATCAAATGCTTGTGGATCTGTACTCGCTAATTTCACAATATTCGTCTTAGTATCTCATAGAACGGTATCATCATACTTTAATGATTTCTAAAATGTCATCACCATCGTCAAGTTGCCTGCCATAGGACATGTTTTTAAATTTCCAGTAATCAGCTGGAAACCATTAACGTCCTTTCGTAATTTATAATCCCTAAAAGCAATTTGAACCAACTTTTATACGGATTATCCCAAATCTCCAAGTATTCGCAGATTTGGAAATCATTAGCTTACATAGTTTCCTGAGCTGGATTACTAACCCTTCAACAACCTCATTATGAAGTTCGATGGAAAGGATGTACATCGATAAATGTTACTATACGCACGCATCAAAAATGTCAGCAAACACCGACATAGTCGTGACATTTGCCACTAATTGTGAGTCATACGAAATTTTATCATGATGAATGATGCTCACCTAATGATCGGGAAGCAAATTCAACTAATATACCTTTATCCTCATGTGATTTTACCTAATAGGCACAAACTGAACTACATTGTTGAAGTGTTATAGTTGAAACAATAAGGTAATAACTTATCAGATGGGTAAATCAGCAACTAACTAATGACGATGAGCTGATTTTAGCTATGGTAATGATTGTTGGGGTTGGTGTGGAGGTTTATATCCTAGCGGAATTCATTCTGGAAGTCAAAGAACTAAAAAAAAAAAAAATTGAAGACATGACTGGATAAAACATGAGGAGAAGAATAAAGTGGCATATCATCTTGGCAATATCTTCCTTACAGAATTCAGATTCGGGATATATCTCGATATATCCCAGGAATCTTTGAATTTGTTTTTATAATTTCGATAATGAAAACAAATTAAAACATTCCTGCATCGCGCTAACATGGTATGTTATCTACACGTCTTTGTCATACTACCAAGAGGATGATTAGACACAACATAAGACTTCAAAGGAATTTAAACAACAACAATATAAATGCAGTCTCTCATCCATGGTTTTAATTAACCAATCACAAGTTTCAAATTTTACGCATTCTTCGTCATGAGAGCACGTGGCTTCAAAGAAAATGACGATTGGTTAGTAGTACGGATACTAGTAGTTAGAAAAGTGCAACATACAACTGGACTTGCCTCACTCAGAACAAAGGTCGACGATAACGCTTGATCTGAAAACGTATGCAGTGACGACATGAATTAGCACATGGCTGGAATCACGTACTACTGTTGTATTTTATCCTACTACTATAGAATAACTAAATTTATTAAATGCTGTCAATTCCGTATCAACAAGATCATATATACAATATACATATGTCATAAATTATAGCATACGAAATAACAACTGCAAATGTATGCAGTTTGAAAATGAAATTAAAAAAAGACTAGAGACTACCAACCAATTTGTCCATGTCCATCGTTATATTTGACAAATAGCCAAAGAGCCTTGACGTTAGACAATGTAGAACTAACCTAGTCTGTATTACGTCTAACCCTAACTTGACTTAACCTCGTATAAAGAAGGCACAAGGTTCACATCGATGGTGTCAAGCATAGATGACGTCAAACATTTCGATGGGAGTGTAGGCAAATTGACAGCACTGATGGATTCGGACATCAATTTACTAAATTAATAGACTGTAGTCACTAGTCACTTTGCGCCATTAGTGGTAATTTACCAGTGACGTGCTTAGACTTTTTTAATAGGGTAGACAAAAAATAAACCTTAGCTTTGCGACCTAAATTAGATTTTTTTCTACTATTAAGAGCGTTTATACCCTTTGCGCGCTTTTTGGCTTAAAAACAGGACTTTTCAAATGAGTTAATAGCCACCAATAAACAATTTAAAGGAAAAATAATTACTACTAATTTTAGAAAAGGTTGTCATCTAGGGATTTTGGTGGAAAACATTATAGATTGATGGATAATTTGTGAGTACTATAAGGATTACTGAACACAAGTTTCGTTATTTAGGCTTTAAATGACAATTTAGAAGCTTAAGATATCCGAAACCACTAAATATAAGATAAAAATAAAAATATTATCAGACTAATAAGACCCTTATGGAGGGATTTTGATGAGAAAAATAATCTTTTTGTGTTTAGTGCCTGAAAAATAAAAATTTAAACAATGCGAAATTATTCAGAAACTCTCGTCAAGAACATATTTTTTTTCACCAACTTATCGTACATATTTTTTTATAGCAATTGCATATTATAATAGAAGAACATCTTATCAATAAATTACCATTTTTATATTTCAACAAATTTAGTTTTCATGTTTTCTACAAATATTTTAAAAACCACTATAAAACACGCTGTCCGACGTGGCTCAAATCAGACCGCCGCAAGGCCTTCTAGAGGGAGGACGTATCGCTCGTCGCTCCGGCCTGGCTGCAGTCGATTTTTGCCGTGCGTAGTAAAAATAGCCACGCGTGGAATGCGATTGCCACATCTTAGTACTTTGGTAGTAAAATATGTTTTTTTTTATTACCTAAATTGGTTTTGTAGTGAGTATAAATTATGTTTCAGATAATACAATGGGATGTAATTCCAAGGCTAAATTATATTATGTATTGCAATAAAAAATATATATATATTTCGTAATTATAAGAGGCTGTAAGGCTCCTAACTCTATTCATGTGTTCGAACACGAAATGATTAATAAAACGTCCGTAGTGACTACTGATTGAACACTGATTTGAATGCAACTTAACAATGTAATAATAACGAAAATATGATTAGTATCTAAATGTGTATTATTCTTTGCTTGCACAGTAATATTTGTCTACTTATAATGCAAAAAAAATATTTTTATGATATTATATTACAGTTACATTTCAATTGAATATTTGAAGCGCACGGATCAAAGTTGTTTGCGCCGATTGTATAGCGAGCCGACGCGGCAGCTCTACGCACACAGCTTTGGTCGCTTATGTGTGCGTGAAATTAACGAAGAAATACCTATAGTTGACTTTGCGCGCAAGGTGTATACGCTCTTAAGACTAAATGCCTGCTATGCACTTAGTAGGTAGTGCAATGTATTCCAAATAGAGTTATTCCCTAACTAGAGATGATTCTAGGTCTCACGGAATGAGAATGGTTAGGCCATATAGTTCAACACGCTGCCTAGTCCGGGTTGGCAGACTTTACATACCATAGAAATTCTTTACAAATCGTGGTATACACTCACGATGTTTTCAGTCACATAGTGCGTGATGATTGACAGCTATCAATCCACACATGATTCCGAAAAGTCAGAGGTGTGCCCTGAGATTTGAACCCGCGACCACCGTGAACATGTTGGCCGCCACGTCTGCTCCGTTTACCAACATGCCACCACGCACTTGTACGTCAATGTAATGAATGTACCATGGCCTATTTTTGTAAGTGACATGACCTACTACGGACAACCTTTATTTTTACCTCATTCCTCTTATTAGTACAAATGTGTCTAATAGTGACTTGACCTAATATGGTAATTCCTATGTTTACCTCATGCCTTCTTGTATTTTAATTTAGTACTGTTAATTTTGTGTAAGGTAAGGTTGGTTTTATTCAAAATGTTGGGGAACCTGGCGGTTAAATGTCGCCGTTACTAAATTAATAAATTGTTGCATTGTAGTGCATAGATATGGAACCGAAACTATCAACCAGCTGTATTTATTTGTAAACAAAGAAAATTACCGTTGTCAGTTTCGATGTGATGTAAATATACTTTATTTTTATAGGACATAACTCTAAAATGTCCTAGCTACATGTACTATGAATAAATTGTTTGGTAAATAAAAAGTAATCTCTAAATATTTTCACTCACACTGCCAATAATAACACAAACATTGCCAATTTTCGGACGCGTGGCAAATACATAATTAGCGTTAAAACTATATATGCTTGCCTTGGCTATTACACCGAGTTCTCCTTATCAATCCATCCCATCTAAGACACCGCAGACCACGTTACAAATTACAAACAACAATATCCATTTAAACCTCAATTAAACATTAACCGATACTGAGAACAAATTAGCATTCATTGGAATCGCAGCCAGATCCTTAAATTAACATTAAATTTCTACAATTCAAGTGCGTACGACCGATAAATGCAACCTAGCCGCGTCGATCGAACAAGGGGCCCTACTATATTCATCGAACGAACGAACGAACGAACGAAGGACCCTACTATATTCAACGAAACGAAGTTCGAAACTTCGGATGATCAAAGTTTATATACGATACGAATGTACCTACATAAAACTTATGGTCGTTATTGATTTATGGTCGTAACCATAGACTTATAGTTACGGTGTACGTTATATATATACATTCGTATCGTATAAAAAACTTCGTTTGTCCGAAGTTGCGAACTTCGTTTCGTTGAATATAGTAGGGTCCTTCGTTCGTTCGTTCGTTCGTTCGATGAATATAGTAGGGCCCAAGCTCAACAAAGAATTAATTACGAAATATTCTAATGTAGCCGACAACAAACCGCTATTAATGTATTCGAACGTGAATAAAATATTTAACTGCCATGTATTAGTATATTTAACGATGACAGAACAAGGTTATCGTATGCAACTGTGCATATAATCACGCTAACGTAGCGTTTATGGCTCGGGTACACGGCGCAGCGCGAAAAAGTTCTACACAGCGCGGCGTGATCGAAAACTTGATGAGGTTTGGTATGTGATTCGCGCTTGTACATACATGTACATACATAAACCGAAGCCTTTTTCCCAGAAGGGGTAGGCAGAGGTGCCAGGACACCCACAATTCATCTTGTATGTGACGATGTTATAGTAGGCGAGTCTATCGCCATATCGGGCACAAATTCCTGTAACCGGACTGATAATAATAGAAAATTCCAATATCACTTGTCCCGACCCGTAATTCGAACCCGAGACCTCAGCTTTGTAACCGTATAGTACAACTATGCCACTGAGGCAGTGTGCGAGTATTATTCCGGGGGAGTGTGCGACCAGCCCACTGTCAGGTGAACTGAAAGCCTACCGAGTGCATTTCGATGCATCTGCAAATTACTGAATAGATTAAGATCACTTAATAACCGTGCGAAACGATTACCAGTATGATGTGGCTTAGTAATTACTACTCTTTCCAAACGGAAAGACCACTGAATCTAACGGCTTACTAAATGCCGATAGTAGTATAGAATTCAATCTCTCGCTACAAAAAATCACTCCCCATTTACAACTTATCATACAACAAATTACAGACACATTAAAATAATTTGTGAAATTTTCAGCTTTTTAGCTATCACGGTATAATATACAGCCTAGTGACAGACAGCGAAGGCTTACTAGTCTTACTTATAGGGTCCTGTTTTTACCTTTCACGGTACGGAACCCTAAAAATAAGACAACTGAAAACACCAAAATAAGTTCTAAATCCCAAAAGCAATCACGGAAAAAACTAAAATCCATCGGCCAGTACGCGGCGCAATGCACAACAAGTGTGAAATTCACAATTTGTGTGTGAATGTGTCAATTGGTCGCGAGATTTTATCTAACGAGTAGCGAGTGGACATTAACCGCGCAGGCGCAACGCTACCTTCTATGTAAGGGTTGACTCACATCTACACATAGCTTCACACATAGCTTCGCTATGGGTAGCTTTATATTTTACTGTATAGAATGTGTAATGGAATGGTCGGCTTTTTGATATCTATTACATATTAGCCTATACGAAGTGGGAGAAGTGAAGGCAGAAGGAAGAAATACTGAGTATCTCACTAAAATCGACATTTTCGGCAACGACTTTTGAATATAGAATATCTAAAGGCTAAAACATGTATCAATAGCTTCTAAATATTAAACATAACATTTTAATTAGTGCTAAATAATCCTAAATACCTGGTCAGTGTAACTTTAATTTCTTTCTACTTACACGGTCTACAGAAAAATATTTTAGAGTGGCGGAGGTACAAAGCGACCGCTTTGAGTGTAAGAGGTCGACAAGACTAATATTAAAACTTAACGTGTATTACTTAAAAAGCGGCACTCTAAAGTAAATTCCTTGTGTTATTTTTGGCATATGAATATAAATCGTGTTATTACTTATTCTGACTTAACATTAAGCACAAAAATGCGAGGACATTTTTTAAAGATATTTTTGGTCACAATACTACTTACTTAAGTAATTTTTCGAGTGCGCCGACGCGACATTTCAAAATTTATCACAGTTTGTACAGAAAATATTATAATGACTATTGAACAAGTAAAGAGCTCTTTCGTATTTTTCATGTATATTCCCATGTTAACAACTAAACCTATTACATAAAGTTTATATAAGCACTACAATATTTCCTAACCCTCAAAACATTTTGACACTGAAATTCAAATTATTCAATTGGGATTCTAGCGTACTTTTCGGCTATTGTGTGGAGCACTTACTACGGAAAGTATTCGTGTATAAAACATGAGTGAACGGTCTTCGACTCGAGTTATACCCGTGGTTATTCTTGAAAGCATGTCGACGAAGACGGGCGCTCCGCCAGGCAGACTGGTTGTTCAAACCTCAGAGGAAATAAAATATTTTAAAGTTTGAATTTTATGCTGAGTCACGACTTCGAGTCTTAATACCGAGTCTTCTAAAATAAGCAATACTGACGTAATTGAATCCCGCGTCCGAGAATTTGAAATATTATTTTTACTAAGTAAACCAAATCCCTAATATGAACAATCTGAGGATTGCTTTATTTTCTGGAATATAGGATGACCAACTGAGTACTGACCGCAGTTCAAATTCACAATCATGGCTTGTGGACTGAGGTTACAGTTTTGGTCGCTGCACAAAAATGCTTTTTGTTTTACCGTTGTAATGCAACTTTGGTTTAAAACTACACACGAAACATAATACATATTAGCTTATTTTAAAAAATAAGAAATAATTGATTAACGTTTACCAAACAAGCGGGCATAGGCCTGATATACCCTGCTATTACAAAAATATTCAGACCGAAAATCCACTAATTGTAAAATAACAAACACATATCAAACCGTCGCGTCCCTTCAAATCACGAATCACTGTACCTACTGTTTACACGATCCGAGACTAAACATTTGGAATTAGAGCGTTTGTTGTAAAAGTGCTGAGGTCAATAACTCTACATGACCTTTGGCGGCGTCGCATCAAATGTCAATTTATGATAGCTTACCCGATGGCCCGTCACACTAACGTCACTTTGAAAGCAATCAAAAGGTAGGTCTACTGGTGTCTATGTGTTTGTGTGTCAAGCCTTGCTCTATATTCATTGTACAAGATAATTTATTAGGTTTAGAATTTTTACGTATATTGGTTTAAAAGGAACGCCAACAAACTCAAGTTTATTTCAACAAAGATGATCTCGTCCTCTGCCTACGAGGCGATTCTAGTGTTCTCAAAAGTTTGTAGAGCTTATTTCCGAAGATGAGATGATGGAATGCTAATGCCATTCTGGAAACGCTCCGCTCCTCCGCTCCGCTCTAGACAGCCTCCGTGGCGCAGTCGGTTAGACGCCGCCTGTGAAACGAGAGGCCGCGGGTTCGATCCCCGCACCGAGAGAAATATTTGTGCGGCCCACAAATATTTCTCTCGGGTCTGGGTGTTTATGAGACCGAAAAGTCTCTCGTAGTTCCTGATACCTGCGACACAAGACTCGATCTTAATGTGGGGTCAGGACTATGTATGTGACTGTTGGGTGTTATTTATTTATTTATTAAACAAATTCCTAGGAAATGGATATAAGTTTTTTTCATCCGAGAAATCTCACAAAAGGGATTGTTCAATCTCAATAGACAAACACTAGAGATTATTCTGCTCAAAAATAGGTTGTATATGGAAACAATTGCGACTGAAAACTTAGAACCCGTATTATTTTTACGTCGAGTAAATATACGGAAATAATTCCTCCTGAAAAACAAAAACAATGATTGTTTCCATAACGGTATATTAACAAAACTTCACCGGACACAAAGGCGGATCTATCGATATTTCCTTATAAAACCCTTATTACATACGACCTACACAAACCGTCTGAGAAAATAATAAACACGGGCGGGGCTTTGTAATCGGCCCCGTTGCCATAGCAACCGCACAAAATTAGTTTAGCTACACCACCGTTAATTGCCATTTAAATAATCCAATTGTACCATTACACATGCGGCGGGTAGGCAAAACAAAACAAAAAATATATATTTTAACCGCAAGTTATATGACAGCCCACGTCATACATTAAGGAATCCTCTGACGAGTTAATCTTTTTTTAAACGGGTCTTATTGCGATGTCTTGGCTTTTAAAACAAAATCATAACATCATACAGTTCTTACGAGGCAATGTTAAAAATACAGAAATATAATGTTCCCTACATAATTACAAAATTGTCCCCAAAACAATTTCGTGGAAATGAAATGAAAATCAAATGTAAGAGCTTAAATAAATCCTTTGTATGAAAAATTACCTCCAATGACCTGTGGGACCCACATAAAACGATCCTAACTTCTATACAAACTACGAAAGAAACCGCACGAAATTTTAAAGTCCTCCGGAACCGCACACCGCATGAAGGACCTGCATAATTCATTTAAAAAAAATGGTATCAAATTAATGCTGGTAGTTAAAAAGTTGAACATGCGAGGCAAACCGGCTGTGACCAGGACTCCCTTCCTGTACCGTTAACAATTCAAGTATACTGTATACGCATCGTATAACTAAATAATTCGTCAGATAACGTTTTAACCAGAGGAGCATATATCATGTTAGAAAGATACAAAATAATTTCTTATTTTGTAGTAATGGCCCGGCCCGGCTTTACCTTTGGTGCTGAATTGATTCCAGCACACTAGGACCATAATGAAATACATGAAAACTATATGTATAAATTACCAAAACTATAGAAGTCTGTGTAGTTTTATCTTTCAAAAGAACAGCGAAAAACAAATTCATTTAATTATGAATATAATTGATTTATTGCCCTGGGCATATTAATAATTGATTTTTAGACCCCTCCCCCCACCACGGACACTCGGGCGGCTAGACCACAGAATACTAACAGAAGTCAAGCTTGTGTATGTACTTCACTTTTGTTGCCACACTCACACTACGCTCGGCGTTCGCGCAAGGGTTGTTAACTCTGGCTTATGCGAAACACGTATCGTGTTAATAGCACTCGTATAGTTTGATTGAATTTTTAAAATAAAATATATAACACACAATAATACGATAAATAAATTTTAATTTTATTTATGAACTTGCTGAGAATGTGTATGTCATTATTCTAAGTTATTTTTTATTGTTTTTGTATAATATATGTTTTTGTTATGAAATTTATATTCAATTATTATAATCTGGTGTTTTATATACAAGTGTAATAACTTTTATTCATTTGCCCCATCTTTGCACAAAACATCTCACTATTTGCGTACCCGAAGCGGTTGACACTCGCGCTCGCAGTGGTCTCGACTGGTTTGAAATATCGTGTCGGTGAACGCTGTCAATGTGTGCGTTGATTTAGCGCGCTTTGTATGGAGCTTGACTTCTGTTAGTTTAGTATTCTGTGGCTAAACGCACGCCTCACTGTCGGGTGCGGACTACAGACTAAGATGGGAGTCGGTTTTTACTTTTTTAATCCATCACGGTTATATTATGTGTAAGTTGGGAATTAGGGAGGCTGTTGAAGAAAATAAACTTTATAAAATTCAAAAGTATGAAAACAATCTTGAGAATTTGTATAAAGAATTGAACTTTGTGACCATAAATCAATATGTAAGATTTCTCTCGTCTAACAGAGCTTTATTAAATGTTCGCTCCCATTTATTATGATTTTTATATGTGAAGAGCGTGAGACATTAAGCTATACATGACAAAAATTAAAAAAAAACCAGACGAGTTCTAATCCTATTAAATATAACATGAGAATACATATACTAACATAATCCATAATTAAATAGGTGCTTTAATAATCGCACCTCTAAGCCCGACCTACACGTCACATCGAGTTAGTGCCATTCGCCCTCATTAAAATAACAATTCCAAATTATTCATATTCCAGTCTACACTATAAAATCCATAATATCGTGTATTTTGCATATTTTATAAATAAATTTAAATATATTGTTTTAAATGTCAGAATATCTATTAAAATAGAACAGTCATCAAGGTACGGTTACAATTAGAGATTGTATTGAAAAGATGTAGTTGTTGAAAGATGATCAATATATCATCCCTAAAAAACAACTACGTCTGATGAAATTATTCCAAATCCCTCTTGTCTTTGAGAGCATGGTGAGGTGATTGGCTTTTGCTCTGCTTCTGATTATTCATTAAGCTTTGGCAACAATCGATAGCCCACGCCCGAAAAAAATCGTGATCTAATATCCTTTAATCGAGAATCATCAATGATCAAACCAATTCTACGTTACATTTATACTAGAATCACTGACCTACGATAAGGTTATGTCTTGGGCTACCTCAATTACCTAATGTGAATTCACAGCTAGAACTTAATTAATTCACCTGCACCGTAGTCGATTAGAACAAAACGCGCGTGCAATTGCGAAACGGAGATACGCGTACTGAGTGACGGGTCTAATTTATCAAACACTGCCTACTACCCGTTTCTTCGCTTGTGTAATAATATTATTTTCGACAAATGAGCCGGTGGTCTGGTCTATATAATTATAATATTCAAAATATTACCTATATCTTAATTTAGTTGTTTCTAGATGTTTCAGATCAATCGCCAAAATAAAAATCTTAAATGTGCAACTTGATATTATTGTTTTAGTCATAGTCTTCTTGAATGATTTTGCGTGTGTTAATGTAATATATTTCATATGATCATGTGAACTACACGTATCTATACTTCTAAATTGTAGCTACAAAACAACATGGGCACTTAAAATCGAAAAAGAAGGAAAATTTAAAAGCACTCCTACTAACAACAATGAAATAAAAATCTAGTTTCAAAACGATACTATAATTACACACCAAATTAAACTCACAAACAAGACATCCATAGCCATACAATCATATACTCGTGTGTTGCAAAATCCAACGCTGGCGTATACGAGGCTGAAATATTAAATTAGTTTGCAATTTTTCACGGCTACCGCTCCGAAGCGACCCACCCGCCTGTGTATTTACCAGTTACTATGTAATTTGCAATCACTAAAAATTTCGTACAAACCACTCCAACTCACGCGATGGATTCGTAGTGGAAAAAAAATCGGAATTACGTGTGAAATCTTAGATGAACACTCGTAATAATATTCCGAACGTTGGATAGTTTTAATTGTGAATTTGTGGAAGCTGCTTGATTCTGGGAATTCGTATGAGGTTTAACTATAAAATATTCGCGCTACGTAAAAGTTGATTTCAGAGAAAAGGTTCATGAACTATGAAATGTGTAAAATATATTTGAGCAAATCTAGGTACTAGCAATATCACTATATTCACAATGGAAATGTAGGTCATGTAATAATTAAGTTTCTCTTCCCTCATTATTTTACGTACAAAACGCTGAAATTCTAGTGAAACAGTGAATTTTTCGAATGTTAATTTTACATCATCAAAAAAGTACCTAAAAGGCAACAATCAATAAACGTAATACATTAAAGAATACAATCGATACAAAGCATCACACCCGACAGTACGAGTAAAAACATGAGACAGACACATTCACCGAAGATGGTAATGGTGGAAATTCAAAAAACAAACACAATAGAGGGGATAACGAACGAGACGATACCATCGACGAAAAAAATCGAGAATCATTTACGTAATTGCCTGTTGCTATGGAAGTGAGGGCCGCCCGAGCCACCGCGCCGACATTTGATCTAACGTAGCGTAACACGAAGAGAAATGCTCGTACGAATCAAATTGCTATATAATATGGGAAATCATTTTTAGGTCTCGTTTTTTGTATGTAATCGAAAAAGCAATTATACGAACGTGGACGCGCAATTAGAAGGTTCACCACGTTTTCCTATTTAAGATTTAGAAATTGTTATTTGATAAAATAGCAGCCGCAATTCCACAATTTGTTGTTTTCTTTAAATACATAAAAATAGTTAAGGAGAAATGAGAGTGTGATAAAGATTGATGAGTCTGCACCAAATTCACCAACCAAACGCAACACGTTCTCGATTCAATCACGAAGAAATCTAACAACTTCGGTAACAAAGAAAGTTTAGGTGACGCATAAAGAACACATGCTCGTATAAAAAGACAATGAAAATCGACTGTTAGACGATTGACCTAAGTTTTATTAATCATAACCATAAATACCAAAGAAAACGGAAACAAAGACTTCATTTATTCATTATTGAATTTCTTTGAAGACAGATCTAGACAATACAATAGTTAATACCAATACTGAATAAATTAATTTTTATATGGAGCCATTAGTCATTCGAAACGTTATAGCCTACCAATTTAGGAAGTTAATAAGCAAATGAGAGATAGCCTCCAAAAAGCTTACAAAAGACAGAAGATGTCAAGCTAATAAATCTAACAAACATGGAAAATTCAGCCAAAACCGAAAATACGAAAGAGAAAATACATACATATCTATCTATTTATACTTGGAAAGCCACCATTAAACTTTTATCCAGCGCCCCTTCAATGCGGAGCAATAAAATCACGTCCATGACAAAACATCTCAAAGAACGTATGCCATTAAACGTTCCGAGATTCGGTGCTGAAAGGCGAAACCAATAATCCCTCGTATTCAGCTCACATAGTCCTCACAAAGACTGAAGAGCGATAACCTAACGAAATCCAATTATACAAAGGGGCACATAGCTGACACGCCGTGTGTGAAGAGGATTATTAAGCAATGCATTTGAATTATGCACCCCAACGTGAATCGGCCAGCGCGACCTACATTCGCTTTCAATTAAATAATGCAACCAAAGTAGTTGAGCCGTGCCGCTCTTGGCATGGTGTAAGTTACCTTTTGATGTTTCAGTGCTTTACAAATTTGCGAATTTCGAGATTATTTCGGGGCTTGTAATTCACTTTAAAACTCGCGTAATTAAGGCTAAGTAACTGCAATTATCCCATGGATATGCTACAGCGTTCAGTAAACAAGTTTCTTTTCAAATTGGAGGGCGGGGTTTCAGCCATTTACGAGTAATGGATACTGGCCTTTTAATTTGGCGAAAGGTTCAGTCTAGTTTGATTTTTGGGACTTATAACTATAACAACTTTAACAAAAAGCTAGGTAGTTATCTATATAAAAAATCGAATAAAGTAATCTATTATCATAATAGCCACCATGAATAATCCAAATAAGAAATCTTAATGCAGTTTCATAGCCATAGATCAAAACAATTTGTAACATGAATTCGTCACACCATGGTGTATCTCATGCTACCAAATTGGAAACGTAAATCTCAATAGCAGATAGTATACATGATGATGATGATGATGATACTGCAACAGTATAAAATCTGAAATATATACTCTAATAAAAAAAAGAAATGTACGGAACGATTACAAAAATCTTTTCAAGTCAAACAAAAAACGTCCACCTGAAATCTTTTGCTTTGAACCTGTAAAAATCTTACTTAACCGACTTCTAGTACATTCCCATTTGCACTATTCTGTAAAATAACATAATCCGCCTAGCATTGCAACAACCACGCCGACAATTTGTGTCTTCGAATGCGGAAACACGAATCGATCGGCAAACAATAAGACAATTGCGAACAGTGAACTTTGCTTGCACACGCGAACTTATCGAGGACGTTTCATAAATTAAATGGGTTGATTAAAATTGTTCTTGTCCCTTTATTGTGGATGTTTCACAGCATTATTCATCCACATTTAATTTGTACTAAGATTTATATATATGGCATTAGTTTTAACTTATATCATCGACACCTAAAACAATGTGATTCAGCTTACAAATATACATGTTTAAGGAATGTAAGGCTTTCATCAAAATATTTATATTGAACGATGATTATATGATGATAAAGCTAATTACTCCTAAACAAAACTATTTAAATTATTTTTTAACGAACCTATCATTTAATAACAGTGACTATCTGCCTTATTCATAGACAGTTTTAAAACCAATTTTATTTAAGCTATCGAATATTTTGTCTCTTTCGAACCACTTTTGAATTTAGTTTGAGATAAGCAGACAAAACATTCTGTAACTAAAATCATTTACAAAACTGTCTATGAATGAGGCTTTATAACTGAACATTTTCAAATAAATATTAGCGTGATGAAAACAATTTTTCATTATGGAATCTAAACGCAGCGGCAGTGGTTTGACTAACATCGATTTCCCTAGGGAAAGTTTGTTGCTACCCGCCGCCATACGGTCGATAGATAGCACGATGACATGAGCCCTGCAATCGCACAAAGAATTGCTAATCGCTGCGATTAAGTACTTCCAACAGGATCGATAATTCAAACGCTCATACTTTATTCTGAACCTATCCAAAACGGAATATTTATAAATACGACTCGGCCGATCGATGCTTTTGAAGTTAGCCTTATACGAGTAATAGCGTATATGTATTACAAGAAAGTCTCTTACTAGTGCACAAAAACAAAATCCAAAGCTCTGCATGTGCTCAAACAACGAGTCATTGTCTCACGATGTCTCATCAGCGAAAACATCCAAAGCAAAGGGTTTATCAACCCCAATCTCCTTTATAATTCACTACCAAAGTACACGAAGGAGATATAAGAGCGAACATAAAATGATGAATAAAATGTAAGCAACATCCAGTTAACGCAAACGAGAGGGTGTAAAGTCGAGATTAGATTTTAATTAAGTCATTAAATCAACACATCCCTTGACACTGTGAGGCGGCGGAATTACTAATCTGATTAATTAAGTGTTGAGTCTGAAAGAAACGAGAGTAATAAACGACAAAGCCGGTTTAAAGTGACGTAGACTGCATGCAACATTACTATACAAGGCGATTTGCATCCTTGCATTACTTGTGCATACAACGGTAAAAGGCTCGCTCACTTCTCTGAAGATACAATAAAAATCCTGCGGGATAACTGCTAGTTGAATAGCAACACGTGTAAACGAATACACGCTTGAAACGTGGCCGGCCAATCTGGACGTGGCAAATAGTAATGCACCTCTAGATTATATTAGTAATTATAACTGAGATGTTAATTTTGTGGTTACGATTTGTTTGTTTTGTATTCAGAAAATACATAAATTAGCACTTTTGATACAACTCCTACGCTTGCGTAACAACCGTACAGAATAGGCATCTTCCACGAGATATAATGACAGCGAAACAGTTTTCTTGTTGAGCTCAAGCAACGAGTTGAATTTTGATCAAAGCTCGTATGCTTGCCGAAAAGCAAGTTTGTTGTGGCTGGCTATTGTCCAGAATTTCGAATGAATTAGAGCTCCAGTGCAATCTGATTTTGATGAGTGCTGTGTTTGTACACGGATATATTTGGAAAACAATGTTAGCTCAGTCGACTGTTGCATTGTTGTACACTACAATACTTTACTTAAACCCCAACAAAGAATGCTACTATGAAAATATAACAAATACAAGACGTGTGTCCTCACGAAACTTTTAAAGACAACACTAACGTAGATTATTAAACAATCCGGTACAAATATACAGCTGAGCCAATGCCAACAAAACGTTCTGAAATATCATAACCAAAAGCGAAAATAACGCATGATTATATCGCGATGAAATCTTCAATTTAATCGTCGTCGCTTACGGTTGATCTTTTTTTTTGTCGACCAAACTGGATTAAGTGTTTGCCTCGTACATCTCACATCTTCACTTTTTTGTCGTGTTACTAAGCAAGTTTTTATGTAACCGTGAGGGAAGCTTCGCAAACCGTACGCATGGTTACCCAATCACTGCTTGTTGCTAAGCCGTGGACGTTGCATTTGCCACTATTTGTATTCGCGTCGTGTTAAAACGCCATTCTATTGTGTTTATTGACTTATCGATTGTCTATACAATTTGCGGCTTCGAATTTAAACACATGCTCTTGGGTTGATTATACAAAGCATTACGTAGCTTTCTTATGTTACTTTATCGCGCTTGGTTTTCTGCATCATAAATTCGAGTCTCCTGCTTCTCGAATCTCGTGTCCACAGATAATACTTTCTTACTAAACTCTCGTGAGTTATCGCCGGCTTTCTCGCATACGCATCGTATATCTTTTGTGATAATCGTTGTTCATTTCATTCCGTCGTCCACGTGTGGGAAAATCAAACAGTTTGTAAATTGGTCGACTGGTTTTATTTAGGCTTTTATTGCGAACATCCTTTAATAACATCGACTAGTTTACTCTTTTAAGCACACAACCGTTACTCAGAGCGAGCGATTTTGGGTTTAATTTTTAAATATTCTCAAGTTATTAACAACATCTTCGATGCAATAAGACTATTTGATTCGATAATGTTGCCTCAGTAGTTAACCTATCCGGTATAGTACAACTTCTTACTAACCGTTAGCTTTCTACCATTTACAACATTTTCCAACGAGTATTTTTCAGCCACCACAATAGATGCACTTTACCTCTAGACGTACAATTTCCGGCGCTCGCGTTTGAACGCCAGCCGCTACCTTTTTGTCATTCAAAATAATTAGCGTCCGCACCGCTCTAATTAGAGCCACGGAAAGTATGCAAACATTTGGACTTTATTTTGAAATGATTCAAGTGCTGAATGTGTCGCGTCACACGTCCGATTTGACCAGGTGCGACCCGTCGTGACGTTTGCATTACGTTTGTTACGCGCCCGACCTGACAATCCTGCAGTTTTGACAGCCTCCGTGGCGCAGTTGGTTAGACGCCGCCTGTGGAACGAGAGGCCGCGGGTTCGATCCCCGCACCGAGAGAAATGTTTGTGCGGCCCACAAATATTTCTTCCGGGTCTGGGTGTTTGTGAGACCGAAAAAGTCTCTCGTAGTTCCTGATACCCACGATGCAAGACTCGATCTTAGTGTAGGGTCAGGACTATGTATGTGACTGTTGGGTGTTATTTATTTATTTATAGTTTATACTCAATACTCACTACACGCCTCTCACTCAAACTTATCGTTATCTCACTAGAAATTAGCTTGACATTTATTACTCCGTTCACGACTACGTAGAATTTAGTGTCGATAAAATAACTTTTTTTATCTGAAACGTATGCAATGAGGACTAAAATGCAAGGGTGAATGACCTGCTTGGTTTAATGTTAAGTGTGCGTCGCCAATGCATGATAGCGAATCCGATCACGTTTTTATTGTCGATACAATAAAAAGCTAAAAGTCGACTTAAAATATGAGAGGTGATGGTAAACACACAAGACACTACCGCTACCCCACGCGTCTGCCGCTGACACTCGGAAACCGGTCCGCGGACGCACCACGAACGGTACAAATGAAAAATCGAATGAAGCCTTCGCTAATTAACCAGACGAGTCTCGACTCTCGACAGACGGTCATGTCAACCAAGTAGATTTCTAAATAAAGGCGGGGGACAAAGTTCAGAAGCGAGCTCACGTTTAGAAATCGTATTTTTTTTAGAAAGAATTGTAAACGAGGCGACTGGCTGCGGGCCATAATAGTTGATTAAAAAACGTTGTTCGAAACCCAGTTATGGTAATCGAATATTGTTGCTATGTGCCGCTGTAATACAATTTTCACGGCGCATCTTTGGCCATCCTTCGTCCTGGCGTTGTCTAACCTGACTTTTTTTCTGACGGTAGCTACTGGTAAATTTATGGCGAGTGAGGCAACCACTGGAAACATGGTATGAGTATTAAGAAAGCGGTCGGAACTGTCATACATTTTGAATTTGGGCTTTAATTAGGGTTGCCAGGGAATTACAATTTAGCTAGATATCTAACGTACTTTTTTGAAAAGTTTAGTTGTGGAGTTAAATAGGTACATTGCTCAATAGCTAATATTATGCCGGAAGAACATGAATGTCCAATTTAACTTAATGTTAAATTCACGCACTTCTTTTTATAATATTCACGAATATTATAATGTTTCGATATAATTCAATATTTCATATTTCTGTCATTTAAAATATGTAATGAAATATTGTTACAAAAGGTAGAATTTTGTGCAATTTCTCATTGAAGCAATATTACGGTTAATATTTCATAATTAGTCATTTCAATCTAAATAGCTCTGCCATTGTAAAATTGTTCTAAGATAAAATGTCTTATTTTTACATAAACTTTTGTTCTGTTTTGCAGGAAGTAGCTAGATGACGCTTGAGAGACTTTTCTGTTCACATACCCAACACTGCAACTGCTGGCAGCCAGGATCACCAGTGGCACACAAGGAATTCACACCGAGCTTCGGAGCTCGTCGATTCTCTCAGGGACACTAGCTTGTCTTGAACCCGCATCGAAATTAATCAGAAAGAAGAAAACAAATAGGAGGAGTGGGAAACAAATAAATGTCCACTTCCCTCCGCAGCAAACCGTGTGACAAAATATTAACTGGAGAGGTATTGCCCTCCGATATAAAGATATACAACTGGAGAAGCCAGATGTAAACAAAATAAAGAGCCAGAACGCTTCCAGCAGGTCGATGTTGACATCATTGGGGGAAGCCTATGAATTCTTGCTGGAAATATCAAACGAACTAACGAACATAAAGCATCAGCCTTCATTTCATTTATATCTATATTTCATACCACCTGAAAGAGATTGCATCGACTAAAAACCCAGAAATTTGAACCTTTTTGTATGCATTTCATTTGCATGCATTTTGATTAAATTGATCAATGGTTGATATAATCAATCTATTGAGCTATGATCCCAATATTCCTTCACTATAAGAGTATATTTTTATACAAAATGAAAATGTTTTAGGCGCCAGCAGCTTGTTTAACACCGTCTAGGCCATGAAGGGTTAGTAGAACGCGAATAAGGGGGGGGGGGGGGCACACTATTGCAGCGCTTTCCAAATGTCACCTGTGCCTTATTTAATACTACCAGAGTTTCTATTTCACAACACATCGAGGCCCACACGAAAATAATAAACCACTTATAAAATTACAGGTGGGTCTGACGTTATGTGCGCATTATACACAAACTACTGGATGGATTTCATTTATATTTATTTTTAAGACATTTATACTCACATTAAAATAAATTCTAAATTGTGACATCGTAAAATTACGTCAGTTAATATTGTAACAAAATTTCGTTTAGATATACGACAATAAAGACTATTATCACCGCTATGCCGTCATCTACAATAATATAGATATTATAATAAATCAAGCCGTCACGAGGGTTAGGTAATGTAGAGTAAAAACCTACGATGTAATACTTTTTCTTAATATTCTATCCACATATTATGTTTCGAAGGTACATCGTCGAGTGGACCTAAAACGATTATATTTCTCCGATACTTCAAACACCGCCTTAGGGCAAGCTACTGTCTCACAGTTTAATAACGGTGCTCATGAAGTTTCACCGATTGCTATAAACACCTCTCATTAATGTCATATAGAAAGTTAGTAATTATATAACACACGTAATCCTAATATTAGTGGTGATAATAATATTTTAGAGAAACAAACTATCACTCACGAAATGGTAAAAGTTACTCTTGATTGACACAATTGCTACTTCAACCACTACTTATTCAACTCACAATTCCAATATTTTAATATCGCATAAAGTAATAAAAACAAAGGCTGAATAGCTTCAATGAACTCGCTATTAAAGTACGGAGCGAAAAACTACCAACCTCGACTCACATCCAAACCGTGTAATTACAATAAAGATCCAGCAATCATCATTACACACTTAGCTGACGGCATGATTTTGCCATAGCAACAAGCCCGCCCGTCACACAACAAACCTGAATAATCGAGAACGCGTCCATCCATCCAAACCACGTACGAACCGACGACCCACCTAATCCGGCGGAGTTTGTATGTTATAGGGGTCAAATTATAAACTACACAGACTTCATAATTGGCCTCATTGTTCAACATATATGTACCGTCCGAGTTAAGGCGCGGATTACAATGTATTATGCAGTGCGGCGCGGTCTGTGTCCAATTTTTGTGCATCAAATCACGTGCGTGTTTTTACGATGTGATTTTAATGTCAAGTATGAGCGGGGAAACAATTGAACGGGCACGAAACCTCCTTCCATTGTCAGTACACAAAAATACATCGATCAGTTAACATGGATTAACGTATGATTTTTTTCAACAAATGCACAGCGGGTCAACGACCCCACCCGCCAGACATATGGTGCGGACTTTTAAAACATATCTGTTTCTGTGTTTGTCGATGAATGTCTTGGTACAACAGATATGCTCGCGGGATGAGTTCACGCGCTGCTGTGACGTGTTGTAATTGATTGATGATGAGGTTAAACATCGCTTGATCCGGTCACCTTTGGATGGGGGTGCGCGACCTGCCAAAGGTTACGCGGAGGTCGAGTCGGCCGCGAGGCGAAAGTCGGTGGAGCGTGGCGCTCCTGCGAAAGGCCATAGCCGGGTTGCAAGTGGGGATTGGGCTGTGACGTCACCCACCAGTAATCAGATCTCATTCAATGCAGATCCTATATGTCGCTTCTGAGTTAGCTGCGGTCAAGGCTAAACGGGGAAACGAGTTTTTGAGAACGCTGCCTGTGTGAAGTCTAGAATTAACGCAAGCTATCTTTTTGGTTCGTTTTAATCAGAAAATGGATTCGATTTCTCAGAAGTACACAAAACTCATACAGGTTTACAAGATTGTTCCTTCGGCAACTAATCTATACTAATATTATAAAGATGCAGAGTTTGTTTGTTTGAACGCGCTAATCTCTGGAACTACTGGACCGATTTGAATGATTCTTTCAGTGTTGGGTAGTCCATTTATCGAGGAAGGCTATAGGCTACATATCATCACGCTATGACCCATAGGAGGAAAGCAGTAATGATATTTCTAGCAAATACGAGGAAATTTTGTTCGTTTCTCGTGGTCCGATTGGTCGATATTCTAAACTGACAGTCAGTATTAAACATTTTGACCGCCATTTTAAAACGTGTATGCACCCGGGCGGAGCCGGGCCCGACCGCTAGTAGACTAATAACGAGATAAAAAAGACTCTCAACTTGATCACATTGTGGTTTTACAAAAATGCATAAACATATTCATTTATAAAATACAAATTGGTAATAATTTAGGATAAATTATCATTCGATAGTAGATTTATACGGCTTAAAAATATTATAATGAGCACTATTCTAAACAAGGTATTTTTTTATTGACAAATTTTTAGAATTTAATAGCAAACTATTGGCAGCTTTATATTTATGTGGCAAAAATGCATGAGCATAATGATTTATATTTCCCAAATAATCTCATACTTATATATATATTTATTTTGTTGTGGTTTAATAAAAAGAAATTAAATTATTTAATTAGATAATCAATATATGTATTACTTATATAACACATAACTCATGGTCGGTGTCACATCTTGTACAAAACATCAAACATAAAAAATCCTTTACAGATGTAAATTAGATCGTGTGCAAGTCACAATAATCCCTACAAGTACATGGTGTACACAAGGTGTGGAAGGCAACGTTAATCCGTAGTTCACGGCACGCCTGTATACAATAATACATATATTATTAATGGCAACTTATGTTGCCTTTCTGTTCATGAGATTACGGATTTAATTCACGTACATCAGGACTCTTCCTCACTGGGTTATCCTGTATATGGATGACAACCAGCACATTAAAGTCAGAATGCCGGTGAAGGATGTGGTACCAAGGTCAGCTACGCCCTCAAGACGCTTACCACTCCCAGGGTACCGAAACTGGAACTAACAAATTCCATAAAAAAAACTGGTGTTTTAATGTGGAATTCGTTTTAAGAGGAATCCTCATAGTGAACAAAAACCATCAATACAAAAGACAATTTATCAAGTGTTAAAAATAAATAAAAAATGACTAGAACTGCTTGCGAATAATTAACTAACCTGCTTGAGTATTTGTTGTAATTCATTTTTAATTATACGTAATTATGTGCACAGCCTTGGTTTCACTACTATATTTTAGAGTCCCTTATGCCGACCTATAAACACTTTATATTAATGAAATTAAGTATTTGTGGGGATATGGTGGTAATTTATGCTACGTGCAACTAAAGTAGTACGCATCAGAACCTCGTGGAATCTAGGAGGAACTTCCGTGCTTTCCGGCGCTTTTGCCATATCTATTATTGGACCCAAATTTAGCGGGTCAAACTATGGGACCCATGTAATTGTTTATCCCATGGTGCTTAATGCATCTGGCTTCTCCAGTTGTATGTCTTTATATCAGAGGATAAATAATACCTCTCAACTCAATATTTTTTGTCACCCGCTTTGCTGCGGAGGGAAGTGGACAACTATTTGTTTCCAACTCCTCCTTTTGTTTTTTTTTTCTGATTAATTTCGATGCGGGTTAAAGACAAGCTAGTGTCCCTGAGAGACTCGCCGAGCTCCGGAGCTCAGTGTCAATTCTTTGTGTGCCACTGTTGATCCTGGCTAACAGGAGTTGCAGTGGCGGTTGTGAGGGCGGGAAAGTCTCTCTCTTATCAAAACCGATCAGATAATCTTCAAAAAGACGTTGAGATGGAACTAAAAATATGCGACGCGTAATTTAAAGCCAAGAATTGGGAAAAACGAAAATGCATCGGGACATTGGTATTTTAAATAAATTACTTCAAAATAGTAAATAAATTAAAAGTATCATCCCTGTCTTCCAACAAATAATAAATATCTCAAATAATAATTGTATTTTTTTTATATTTCTTTCAGCATAGGAACTATTCATATGTTGTCAATTTTATAAACACACCTTATACTGGCGAAATCACATGTTTCAAAATGTGATAATAAAATAGTAAAACAAACGCCTTCTTTTTAGCGTAATATCTAAATGGGCAAATTATTTGAAGATCCTTAAAACCCGCTGCGGTTACACTGTAGGTATAACGCTCAATTTTCCTTCGTCATCTAGCAACAAAAAAATCATCTAAACGGTTTGTGATTTATGGAACCGATAAGATTTGGCGGTCGACGTTTTCATATCTTTTGCACGTGGTGCCCTTTAATGTTATATACCAAGGCCAACAAAAATTAGGTACATAAGCGAACATTTATAAATGCATATTCATTTTAAAATTGCAATAATTTAAATAGCTTTCTATGCTGAATATGAACTGTGTTTCTACCTCTGTGCCTCGGTGGCGCAGTTATACGAAGGTACGATTACAACGCTGCAATCTCAGGTTCGAATCCCGGGTCGGCAACGTGGTATTCGATTTTTCTATTCATTATCAGGCCGAAGTCACGAATTTGTGCCCGATATGGAGACAGTCTGGACCCTATCAAATCGAGGGAAGGAATACACGGCGTATTGTGGGTGTCCTGGTAGCTCCTCTGCCAACCCCTTCTGGGAAAGAGGCGTGACTTTATGTATGTACGTAGAAATCCTATTTTGTTTTACTACAGACTTAAAAATATATATTTCTTTCAAGAAACCTATGGTATTTTTGGATTATTGTAGTTCCATGCCATAAAAAAAACATGGTTACAGAACTACCTTATTTTTCAAACTGTGACTCTGTGGGTATCGTAAAACTAACAACCGTTTACATCAGAAATGCATTTTTATTAAATATTCCGCAGCGGAAAGTTTTTATGCCAATTCATTTACATCGAAGTTTAATTAATTAAAATATACGTATAAAATATGCATAAAATTCTACATACTGCGGTAAAACAATTATAAATATAATATTACAATTAAAGATCGCCAATTCGATAAGCGTGCGACTTTTGCATCGAGTGTTCCATGACAACATAGTGTATAAAAATACATTATATATAAATAGAATTTCCATCACAGGCTTTGGTTACTTATTTAAAGATATTATCATTTAAAAGACAAATGACATTGTGTATTTAATTATAATTATTTTTTGGTTCTGTATTTTAAATAACATATTTTAAAAAATAGCAGTATGGACACGTGTTAATTTTAAACGTGAAAAAAATCAGCCCCCTAATTTAACATAATAATAATAATACCTCGATTGACGTTGTACCTTTTGAATTATGAACGAATAAAACTAATTTCTGTCCATATATGAAGTTAATTTAACTTGTAATCATAAAAAGACACGAGTGAAGAAATTCAACACTTATCTATTAGAACAAAATGCAACGTGTATACAAAACGCACAAAATCGTGTGTTTCTCGTCTAATTACACGATTAAAACGGGAATTTTCATGATATAATAGCTACAGTTAATAAAAAAAACATTATGTCAATCTGTTATTTGGGCACGTTTATAAATAGGTTCATGCACGCGACGTTATTCGTGTTCACCTTAAATGATATCCCTTAGTTACATTGTATGCCTTATCACTGATAATTTTAGAAGCTAATTCTTTCCTATAGCTATATATTAGTGTCAAGATGGTTGCATCAGATCCCAACCACTGGTAGACACGAAATCCTTACAGTATGTTTGACAGGACTATAGAACAACAGCCTTAGTAGAAGAATAGAAGTAAAGAAGCAAGAAAGAAGAGTAGTAAGAAAGTTTTAATGCCTATTTTAATTGTCGTATGCTTGTCTTTCGCTCAAATTAAATTAAAAAGTTCGGTAACTAAAATAGGTGAATAAAAGTAAAGAAATTTGTTAATGTAAGTATATTAATTAGAAAGATCTGGCCACCTTTACGTAACGACTGGTTTATAAAAATGAAATCATATTTTATTATAGTCATAAGTAATGTTAGTGAAAATGTCATCGGTACAATTTCGACGTTCGCGTGTTTAATCGCAAACCGTTAAATATTAAACAAGTTATAATTAACGATTGAAGATAAGTCTCGAATAATAAAGTAGTTAACTTCAGCATTTTAAACTTTAAAAATACAATATGTATTTTAGCGTCTTAAATAGTCTTTAACCGTAACAATTATTTATAAATAACAAAAACTAACACACCTATTAAACAACGTACAAATACAGACCACATAATATTATTAGCAATAAATAAACACGTGATACCTTAAAAAACTAAAGTGTTACGCACACGGAACCCGAGCGTAACGCATTACACACGCTTGACACGTTTTTTTATAAAGCTCAACGCAAGGTAAGTTCTAAATTAAGATCGGTTTAATGATACCTTTTAGAATCAATTGAGAGCTAAGCCGTTGCCGGCCGCGGTATAACTCGAAGGCCACGCAGTTATGGGATTGTTACGACGTGCACACACATTTTTTGATACATCTTTGCGCGTCGATTTATGCTTGGATATTCATAAATTAATATATTATTATAAGTGCCTAGTTATTATATAGGGATGGCAGCGCGTATGGACAGTGAATTGGGAGTTGTTTCCATTAACAAAAACCTAGTATGAGTTTTTCTGTTTATAAAATCTCTTGAAGTGCCTATTTCCCTGTCATATTTATGGAAAAAGTATCAACCAAATAACAAATCTCTATAAACCTTGGGTTTTAAAGTATTGATCTGGTGATTGAAGAAACTATGAAAGAAGTCTACATACTTCATCCGCGTAAATGCTATGAGATATCCCTCCCGACGCGACGTTGGGATCCAATATCCTACTTAAATGCTTTTGGTGCCCTCTATCGGACTCCCTAACATCAGATTTGTGTGATCCAAAAAATGTATTACTAGTTACCATAAAACGCTTCGTAATTTTTTATATTCCCTAAAATACATTGCCATATTTATCACTTTTTTCAATCAGTATTAAGCAATGCTTCGCTCACAAGGTATAAAATGTAGTATGTCTTTGAGAATGACATCGGAAAACATTTATATACGACAATAGGCTTTCAAGATTCATGTCGGATGTGAGATAATATCAAACAGATAACAATATGATAGTCTTAAAATAGAATATGGCGTGATTAATCAGAAACATATTGTTGCTAAGTGTATATTTCATTGAAAATATCAGCTAACTGTAACATGAATGGGCCGGTTGGACTGGGTTCGATTAATGCATCGTCGCACCCTTTAAACGAGTAATTCTTCGAAACAGGTATTTGTAAGTTATAGATTAAACTACGATAGAAGTACCCTTTCTTCGTACAAACTTCAATAAGCTGTTACAACTTACACCTCTACGTTTATTAATCGCATTATATCCAAAATCTTAGCAATTATCCATCTTATCAAGAAATAAAATGTTTCAAATCATTCGCATGAACGTTCCATGATTGCATTTATTTTTTTACGATGTAAATATTATAGTAAACAAAGTGTGCATTATTTTCACATTATAGAAACGTCATAATTTATAAAATAAATGTATTATTAATCACACAATACTATTGTTAAACCCACTACCATGACGTAAATATTATGTCAGAAATCAGGATAAGTCACTAGTCATATTCGTGACGACATCATCCTATTACACAATAACCTTGTTTTAAATAATTATATATTGATTGAATATATTATTTTGATAGCCTCCGTGGCGCAGTTGGTTAGACGCCGGCTGAGAAACGAGGCCGCGGGTTCGATCGAAATGTGTTCCTGATATCCACGATAAAAGACTCGATCTTAGTGTGGGGTCAGGACTATGTATGCGACTGTTGGGTGTATTTATTTATCATAAATTATCCCATAATTACAGCTGTAGACGAACCTCCTATGAACTATACGGATTTCCAGTTTTATTCATACCTAGACAGTTTTAAAACATACATTAGCTATCAAAATGTTTTGTCTTCTTCGCTCAAACTGAATACAAAAGTCGTCCGAAAGGGACAAAACATTCGATAACTAGAATAGGTTTTAAATCTGTCTATAAATGAGGCCATTAGACTTTAGTCTACTGTCTGGTCTAGTGCATATTAGTGGACTTCATATACCTTTACCTTAAAATATTATAATTGTAATCATCAGTAATTTCAGGTACGCGAGTTTTCTTACGATGTCTTTCTACACCGTTAACGTTAAATACGTAATTTTTTTCTCATCGCTAGAAATCATTTACTTTTATTCAATATATATACTTATTATATAGGTATATACTATTATAAAGTTAAATATTTATTTGGGCACCAGAGTTCAATCACACTAACGCTTAAACTTTATTTTATTTTGTATTCCTACTGCGTGTACTTTAGTTTTAGTGTTTTCTATGTCTTTCTTTTGTTTAATAAAAGTTTATTATTATTATAGTTAATTAAAATTTGACTTTTGCTATAAATTTATTGCTGGTGGTAAAATACTCGTATATGCCTAGACTGCGACCACCAGACCAAGGTTTAAAGTCAGATATGGTAACCTAATAAAAAATATTTTCGGATCAATCGAGCTGGCATAATTGTATAGAGTGGCGAGAGATCATCCCTTCTCAAGCAAAACACTACATGGGAAATTTTGCACTTAAAACCAGACGCAATATAATCACTTAGTCACGCCAGAATTTAAAAAAAAATCTGCCGGTAACACGCGATTTTTACGATCCCAGCGGACGTGACGAAATGCAGACGGGAAACGACCATGTAGGGTTGAACTAATTCCCCTTGTCTCTCAAAACATATATTACCACAAAGGATAGATGGTGATTGAAAAATCATACGATCACATCAGTAATGCTAATACCTAAATTTGCGCTTAGACACTAGAAACAAATTGATGAATTTACAATAAACTGATGCAATTCTAAAAACATGTACCAACATATTTAAGTGTCTAACAATTAAATTCCTAGAAGTGATGCATAATCATTATTTCAAAATATTGCATAATTTATTCACATTGTTAATATAAATTAAGACCAAAATTATGACTTCAAAATTAGCAAAAATACAAAATATCTCTACTAGCACATAACGCAATTAAATTTAACACACTCACAGGCAATTACAATAAGATTTGTGTATGATAAGGTGGCTATATAATAAAACAACTAAACAATTAAATTAGGTAGTAATAAAAAGGTCATACATTTATCCAATACGGCCTTAGTGGTTTGCTTATCATCAATAATCTGGCCAGAGCAGTTAATGTTATATTATAATTATTTTTGGATAATTTTTATATTCTCTTAACATCATGTTGGCACTGTACAACAGCATAGGCTTTAACTTCTGGCTTAACAGTGACTACAAATAGGCAATCTACTAGAAATAGTTTACCATCTCTAACTATTTAACAGATTGCAACAACACATGCAACTCATAATGGCTCGAAGAATGTCTACAAATGCTAGCCGTAGAAGATTATTTTGCCTGCTCAACATCTAACTTACAAAGAAATAATCCAGTATGTGACACATTTGTTTGGGAAACTATGATTATATTTTCAGTTATTAGTATACTTGGTTAGCATTTTCCACCATCCACCTCAAAACAAAAAGTAAAATAAAAAAAATAAATGAAATAATTATAAATTACCATTAGAGAAATATGTATTTAGAATGTACCATAAATATATAAAATTTCATTGTTTTGAATAACATTAATCTATAACAACAATATTTGTTTCCATTGCAATGAAAAAACAATGCAATCTGGCTGATAGGATGTCTGATTATGATATAAAACCTATTTTAGCCATATTGCTGGGTGAACGACCTCCACAAGCACTGATATTGGCTAGTGTGTATGGAAAATCAAATTCAGATCTGTATTGAACAATACATATGTATGTTTTAATTATAAAAGTGAATTATCAAACCTATATTACAGATACATTTAATTGATGACTTAACAAATATAATCATTAATATCAAAATGCTAGAATCACTTCAAAAATTATCTTGAGAATCTTAATTACATAGGGGTTACTCGCTACATATATCAAAATGTATGGGGAGACTTATAACTAAGACAAATTGTCAAAAACCTTTTTCAAAAGCTAGAATTGGTATATGTTTTAACATTTAGCTAAAGTACACTTGTGTGAGAGTTATCATTTTAAACATGGGATTGTAATAATTTTAGTTTAGGATGCACTAAATCTTTTTTCAGACAAAAATTAATGATGTGTGGGTTTGGTAGTTTATTTAAAGCATGGCATGTCAATGCTTTTACTGCTTGTTTCATTAAAATGTATTAATTATCCTATCAATATTTCACGGTCAGCTAAGACATAATAAAACTGGTAGCAATTATCTATGTATCATTACATTTTTGTTGCTCTTTACAAGTACATAAGAATGGTTTATATTTAAATACATTTACAATGAATCAGTGTGCACACAAAAAAGAAATCTGATTGGGTTTAGCACTGCGGCATAGATCCTTAACATTGATATAATTTGTTTCGATTCATATCTTTGTTGCTATGTATGACAAACCTAAACATCTATTAGATAGGGACGGTTTTATTGCTTTGCAATGATTATCACTATGAATACATTTTGAAACATAAAATACAATTTTAATCAATTACATGTTTTATTGCATATTATTTATAGTATCTGAGAATGGTAAAATTAAATAATTGCGAAAATGTCAGAGTGCAAAAAAATCGTGACTAAAATGCATTAGATACTTGTAAAACTAATATAAAGCCACATGTTTGAATGAAGGTCATTCATACTACTACCGCTAACAGATAAAGCTGTGCTTGCTACAACGCACATAAATGGGTTCCTTCACAGCGAGTACCGACTACTGAGTACTGACACCGACCACAATGATCGCAACTTAACGCGCACAAATTATAAATTCTAACGTAAACCTACTCCCCTATCAGATAGTTACTATGTACATAGTGGCAACTACAACACTCGCGCACTACATAAGCCTATGTATACAACGTTATAGGTTATGTGGCTTGTTGCCATGCCAGATTTCAACACTATAATCGTACATACGCAGAGGTAGCGTTCGCTTTTTTTCATTACACGCGCATTAAACACACATTTAATTAATTTTATATAGGCATTTTGACTTTTTATGGCACAATTTCGATTCAATTGAGAACTTAGCGTCTCGCTCGAGACCTTGTAACCCTAATAAGACCCGTCGGATGACTTTTTGGACGCGCACGAATAAATGTTTCGATGTAAATGAACGTTTTGAGCGTATATCAGCGAGCGTCCACCAGCTCCACTATAACCTGAAATCTACGATCTGTTCGGCGTAGTTTTATGGACACGATTTATAGGTTATAAATTGAGCGCCCTTGATAAACTAGAAATAATGATCAGGCGAGCGTTAGGAACCGATTGCGAGTCAGCTCGTGGGTTTACCGCACGTATGCGACACCGAACACAAGAGGAAGCCGAGGCCGGGCACGCCGGCCTGGTACAGACTCACCCGCTCCGACATCGATCTGACTTCGAGCTCCGGCCACCCTACCAGCACACACATCCAAACGCACTACACAAAAGGATACAGGCTAAGTCCAGGTTGAATCCGTGCTTCGTGTAACGTATCCGGCGCTTGCTGACGATGCCCTTGATGGGGTTGGTCATCTTGATGTTTGACATGGAGTTGGCCATGGCTGAGAGGCGGTTGACACGCCGCGGCAGCAGTTCTGCCGCCGCGCCCTTAGCGGGCCCGCCCGCTCCTGGCACCGACCTCTTCTCCGGTGCCTTCCTGTCGCGGCGCCGGCAGCTCACGCAAACACCCATAAAATAACCTCCGCCGCGCGGAACGTGCCCCGCTCATCGGGCCGGCGGCGGAGCGCGAGCGGTGCCCCCGGGCGCTCAGCTCGCGCCCGCCATCCGCGCCGCGCCCGGCGCCTCCGCCGCCTGCGACCCGCACCGACCTCCACGCCGCCGCCGGATCTGAACCGCAGCACCACCGTGCACCACACACACTATATCAGCATAGCTTCACGCCCGATCGCGAACGCTTTCCACTCCGCTTCACGAGCGAACGAAAAATTATCTCGCGCGAATGGCGTCCATCCTGCGTTTGCACTGCACTAGAACACGGCCGAGGAGAAACAGTTGCACAAGAAATAAAGATGGTTCTGCTGACGGCCGATGTCTATCGTTTGTCTCTTTCGCGCTACTGCGAAAGATACGAGCAAGACAGAGATGCGACACAACCTTATTTTTCTGGTGGTGGTTCGCTAGCTAGCTCTCTTTGTTCATGATATTTGCCGTTAAATGACGCCAGGTGGCGTAAGTAACGATGCGAGGGTTGCCGCCACATTCAAATTTTACCATAGTTTTATAAAATAAAATACATTTTAACTATTACAGAAATAACAATTGTGAATATTTGTAAAGATGTATTATTAAATACAAATAGAACTTATAATTTGTTTGACACACGGTGCATGATTCAAATTTTTGGGGCTACCTACTGAAACTCCTGTGCTGCTTTAATTGTAGAGGGCGCCGTAGTCACATGTCAAAATTATTTTATGGTGGTTTTTTAAATGTAGGTACGCAATTTGTGCGCCAACATTTTAATTTGTTATTGAAATGAAAATAAATATGAAATCTAATGCTCGTAATATATATTATATTTTTTAAATGTTAATTCATTGGCAATGAGCTTGAATTAACTGACTTATTAGGAGTGTACTGAACGAGTAGCGAACTACGACTTACCTCGGCATGAAACGTCAGCTGATTTATTTTTGTTCACCATAGAAAGGAAAATGGTCATAAAATATCCTTTATCACATTGATGTCTTCACAGTGGCAGCGTAGATTATATCTATGATATTACTCGATCCTAAATCCAGAAACTAAAATGTTGCTGCTATTTAACTATCTATACGTCTATCATGGACGTAGCATCAAATTTTGATACTACGTCTATGACGTCTATATATAAATAAAATTGAAGTGTCTGTATGTAAAGTGAAAATTAAAGAAAATGTCCAACTAGATATCATTATATAAACGATACCCACAACGAAAATGATCTTATTTTTTTTTGTTTGTCTGTTTGTTCCGGCTAATCTCTAAAATGGCTGAACCGATTTTGACGGGACTTTTATTGTCAGATTGATATAATAAAGAGTAACGTAGGCTACATTTATTTTAGAAAAATTGCAATGCCCAAGTACTGTCCAGTACCGCGCGCAGCTCACGCGCATGCCATCACTGGGCCGTCACGTCGGGCGCCTCCCACCACTTCTCCCACCAGCGAATCAATATCACAAAGGCTGCCTTCAGGTGTGGAGTGGAGTGAAAGAATATCTCCACCCAGGCGAAGCTGGGCCGGGCCACTAGTTATGAATAAATAAAGTATGGTGATCGATGGCGCACTTGTACTAGTATGTTTCCAAAGCTGAGTTTTCGGGTTCGAATCCCGGGTCGAGCAAAGTGATATTGGATTTTTCTAATCATGGCCCCCTATCACATCATTGGACGGCAACTGCAAGGTGAAACATTGGTGTCCTGGGTGCTCTACCTACCCCGTCTGGAAAAGAGGCATTAGTTTGTATGTATGTATGTATGTATGTATGTATGTAAGCCCAAAGCTGTTGAACAGGCAGACCACTTTAGCTATTCTCTTTTGTGCGTTACGGGTAATAAATATTGTGTAAATAGAAACTACTTCCATTATTATGTACATAAATACAAATATTAATAGAGCAATAGATACTTTTTATTGTATAGAAGCGCTACTGAAAGAATTATTGATTCTTCTGCAAATTCGATTTCGTGTAAAATGTCTAATTTTCCAAGAATATATTGTTTTTATGCGACGCTAGAAATAAATAATAGTTACCGACGTATTTACATAATTTTATTCACTGCGCACTTATGTAAATAAAATATGGCAAACGGCATAAATCTCATGCTTGATTGGCTAGACTACTTCACATTACAATTATTTTCATAAAGAGTACTGGCGTACCGATTTATATCTACACTTTGCATTATTCTATGTATTATTTATGTATACATTTTCATAATTATTTCTGAAGATGCTTAAACATTACAATATTTTTTATAATTGAACAGAATATAGATTTCAGCCGCGGCGCCACATGCTTTGCTTTGTGATTATCTTAAATTCTAAGATACATATATTTTTATAGACTTTAATAAAATTATATACTTAACCTTGTAAAAACAATGAATAACTTTACTAACCGTCGCATTTATTATGTTAGTAGGACATATTCATAACAAATAATTAAAGGACTTTTAGATTTGAAACCATCTCACCAGCGCCATCTATTTAAAAACTTGGACAATAAGTTAAAATGAATCCCGAAAGAACTAAGTACCAAAATAAAACGTAGCTAGAAGATTGTTTATCCACATATTCGTCCAAATCCATTGAAAATTAACTCCGTTTACATCTACCAGTTATCCAAACATCGTTACAAGGTTTTGCGTTTATAATATTAGTAGGAGTATGAAAACTTGAAAAGTAAATTTTATTAGATAGTTGTAAGCTTAGAGTATTTATAAGGTTGTAAGTAAGATTTAAGTCTTAATAGGTGTAACATATAAGTAAATGATGACACATCTACTAGTGGGGCGAGCGGTAGTGGTGGGGGTGCGGTGAGTGCAGTGCCTGCACTCACCGGACACTTGCTGCTGGTGCGCCGTACGAATAGTGTGTCTGTCGGAAATCAAACTGTGTTTCCTTTATATATAACCTATACTGAATAGTGAACTCTACATGTGGCGACCCTGCCATCCACAAATTAAGGTTATAAAGGTATGAACCAAACAATTTAAAAACTAAGCATGAGCTTAGAGGTAAATCGGTAGCAAATCAGTTTTGTTAATATTCGTGCCCTACATAATTGTTTCTGCGTTTCATTAGCATCTTTAAAGTATTTATGGGCATTGAATCGTCGTAACTGACTTAAGTTGTTAAATTACATCTATAACAAGGCACTTGTTATTGCAAAACGGAACTGATTTAGTTACTTTAATTGGTACCTAAATATGTAGCACATCAATGACTAAATGCTTTGATTATTGGCAAAGACAGATTAGAATGTGGGTTTTGCTCAACAAGATATATTTAAACTTAAAGCAATAAAACGATTTCCTGGAAATAAACTATAAACAGCTGTTATTTATGATTGTAAGAATGTTTAAATCAAGATATTGTAATGGACTTGATACAGTGTGAAACATTCTTCGATTTTTATGATTAATTATTATCTACCCACATTTTCTTTTATTGGTTAAACGCAAATGTTGAACATTGGATAGCATTCGTTAGTTATCTCGATGTCGATGTTCAAATAAACACTTTTTAGTCTGTCAATAATCAAAGTTAACATTGTTGTCAGAGGTAGTTTGCTTATGCAAACAGTACCTAAATGATCTCGCATTGTATAAAGAACAGGCTAAATGGCCTTAAGTTAAATACAATCAAGAGATCAAGAGGTAGTTCGATTTATTCGGAACGGTACCTAAAAGGAAATTACTCCAGCCTTCTGGGTAGACCATAAATATGTCGCAAACACCACCTTTGAAGTCTTTTGACTGTGACAGCGACTCAGCTTCAATTGGTCTATGCCGGAAAAATGGGAGTGTGCACTACTAGTGTAAAAGGGGACAAAGGCCTTGCTCCTGCATATGGGCGGGTCAACCCTACAAGAAATATATTATAATATTCCTGGTGCATATGTAGAAACTACTAGTAATAATAATACTAGTATAATGACAACGATGTATTTATCGTCGCTGTCAACATGCTAAAGTTTAGCTAAACGAATACTTTTCCTCCAAAAAAATAAAAATAAATAATAATAAAAAAATAAAAAAGTGGTATTTATGAGCGTCACTTGTTTAGGCTCATCAAATAAGGAAGTGGAGGAAAAATAATGACAATATTCTCATAGAGTTAGACACCAGAGCTCTAAATGTCAATTCACTGCCCCTAACGAACACGTGATTGTTCAAGTCACAGAGAAATGTAAGTCAGCCAAATTAAGGGAAACAATTCTAACCCTTACCGATGATGTGACTTGACAAATTATTTCCGAAACCAACGCTCTAGAGGAGTGAATCGACAAATTAATAATTTTGGTTTGTCGAAATCAAGTAAATACCTAACGGTTAATATAATGGAGGGTTCAAAAAAAAAAAAAAAAAATCTTGAAATATCGAGTCCCGTGGACGTTATGACGACACTATTAAATGTACGCTAGGGGGGTGTCAAAGTTGAGATGGTAATAGATTCCGGTCGTAAATGCAATATTACTAATGATGTTACATGGCAAGTTCTCAAGAACAATAGGGTCCTAGTTGAAAATCAAGTGAAATCTCCAAACAAGAGATTCATGCTAATGCATGTAATACTTTAATTGTACTAGGATCTTTTGAATCATTACAATTGGCAGCAACTACCCCCCGATCCGAAGCCACCTTTTATGTAGTTAAAGATGGTCATGGGAATTTGCTAGGAACATATTATACTGCCACTTTGGCTTTCTAAAAGTTGGATTAGTTTCCAAAATTTAAAGATGTTCAGATTCATATCTTTTTAGATAAATCAATCAAATCAGCTGCTCAGCCTTGTCGTAAAGACCCTGTTCCTCTTGAGTCTAAAATTAATAAGAAAACTTAAAAACTTATTGAGTCAGATATTATAAAGCCAATTAATGGCCAGCCTGACTGGATCTCTCCCTTAGTATCGGTCTTAAAAGCAGATGGTGATGTACGCATCTGCGTAGACATAAGGAGAGCAAATAGAGCTATCATTATGGAGAACTATCCTTGCACAATATGGAACAGTTTATTCCAAATTTCAGAAATGCTATCATTTTCTCTAAAATTGAAAAAAAAAAACTGTCCACCAGCTAGAGCTAAGTGAGGACAGTAGACATATCACGACATTTTATAAATGTCTAAAACGAATGTTGTGTTCGCCTGTTATTGGCACGCGTACGTGTGTATTAGACCAATGGTTAATTTACTTAAGAATATTATGTATACTGTGCTGTTGGTGTACCAAATATACTAAAATACATTCACTTGTAGCCGGGGACTATCTCTGCCTGTTTAGGTACAAACGCGTCATTTTGTGAAACTCGTGTGTCTCGAATATTAAATATAAAAAATAAATAAATTAGAAAGTATCCTGTTGCCTTGTACAGGAGTCGCCAACTTTATTGGTGATATAGTCGTTTATGGTAGCAATGAGGCCGAGCCTTGCACAAGACTACAAAGTTTTGTTAAACGATACAAAATGTGCATTCGAGTAAATCAAATAGATTTTCTTGGTCATCAGCTATCTTCCGAGGGACCTAAGCCTTTTAGACAAATATGTAAAGGCAATCGAATTGTTTCGAGAACCAAAAGTTACGGGAGAAGTGTCAAGCTTTTTAGGGCTAAGTAATTACGTAGGAAAATGGATCCCTAATTTAGCTACTTGGACAGAACCTTTGCGCTAACTTCAAAGACTAAAACAAAGCAAAGGTGTAAATATCATTTTATTGGCGCAATAAACAAAATAGGCGTTTGAGGGGTCGAAAAGCGCTATGACTCAAATTAAGACCTTAGGCTACTACGATCCGCTTGACTGTACCCAAGCCTTCGCCAATGCTAGTCCAGTCGGTTTAAGAGCTGTGCTCGTCCAAAATGGCACTAACGGGCCTCAAATTGTTGCATACAGCAATAAAAAATCTGACAGACCGTGAGAACCGGTATTGTCAGACTGAGAAAGCTCTTGCGTTGGTTTGGGTGGTGGAACATTTTGATACATACCTATTTGGGAAAGATAGTTTTGAACTTGTCAGTGATCACAAGCGATTAGAGGTGATATTTGGACCTGACTCTAAGCCGTGTGCAAAAAAATGTTTTGCGCTTACAGTCATATAATTACATATTGCCCTTAGGCATTAAGTCTGCCTGTACTATTAATTTGTACAAAGTGGGTAAATAAATAAAATAAAAATAATTTCAAAGTGGTCTATATACTGTGTCAAGACTGTGGGTGATAAGTCACCACAGCTTTTGATGTTAATAATTATTCGAACTTGTTGTTGACCAATATCGACCTGTAGCAGAGTTACCTTGCATGAGTCAAGAATAGTTTGCGAGGGAGCCTTTAGAGCTAAAGTTAGTCAGAAACGGAATATATAACAGCTGGGACCAGAGTGCTAACGCTTATAAGGTCTTTGTGCAGGAACTTCGTTCTCAAGGTAATTTACTATTACATGAGAATAAAATTGTTATCCCATCATGTTGAATCAAACTTTCTAAGAGCTGCTCATGAAGACCATCCAGGCATTGTAGCTATGAAAATAAGACTACGTTCTAAAAGTGCCTAGGCCCAAAATTGATAGAGATGCTGAACATTATATATGAGCTTGCAAGGGTTGCACTCTGGTTTCCGCTCCAAATTCTGCTAATCTCATGCGCAGAAGAAAACTGCCAATCAACCCTGGGTTGATACAGCCATAGACTATCTCGTACCTTTACCTATCGGCCATTATCTTTTACTATTATAGATTATCTTAGTAGATATAAGGAAATCAAAATTACTAAGAACATCGATTCTGCCTCGGCGTAGTTGTACTAAGGTATGGTTACAAAGCTGAGGTCTCGGGTTCGAATCCTGGGTTGGGCAAAGTGATATTGGATTTTCCTATTGATTATCAGCCCAAGGTCAGGAATTTGTGCCCGATATGGCGATAGGCTCGCCACCTATCAAATTGTGGGACGGAACATACAAGGCGAAATGTGGGTGTCCTGGCACATCTGCCTACCCCTTGTGGGAAATAGGCATGAGTTTATATATGTATGTCTCGATTCTGCTTCATCGATTCATGATAAAGAGATTTTCCTCGTTTAGGCTCGCATAGATATTACCGCTGACAATAGTTGGCAGTTTGTTCATACCGAATTTGAAGTTGTTGCAAAGAATTTGGAATTCGGTTGGACCATAGCATTCCTTATTGGCCTCAATAAAATGGGAAAGTTGAGAAGCAGAACCGTGATATATTGAAACAACTACGGGCGTCAGTTTAGAGATAAGTTGCCTTCCGTTGTTGATGTTTAGTTTACTGACCTAGAAGCAAGAGACAGGGATACTCTAACGAAAAACAAGGAAAAGAATACACAGATAGAAAGAGGCAAGCAACGGAATCTAATATTGATATTGGAGAGAAGGTATATGTTTAATATACAGTGAAGAAAAACAAGTTGTCGACCATATAGTAGTAATAAGCTTTATAAAATGTGAAAACATGTTAATTGTTAATTGTAATTTTAATATTGTATATTACCTAGATATATAACTGTTTGTTTTCCGAATAAAATAAAATAAATAAAATAAAATATTATAAGAACGGTTACGTAGAAATATAGTACACTCCAAGAGGGTTGAAGGAAAGTGAGTAGTCTGCACAAATGGTGATGATAATTCTTCAAACAACGACACCACCGATGACGAAGCAAGCGTCGAAAATAAATAAGTGATGTGTTTAATATTATATAACATACATAGCGTTTGAATTTAATATTGTTCGATGATTGTTTTGATAAACTAATTTGTAAAAAAAAAAAGAGTTGTGAAAAGAGCAACACTAGAGTTTCTTGCCCGTTCTTCTCTAGTGAAAACAGCTTTCCGAACCGGGTGGTAGATAAAAGAATGACTGAATCTAAATGATGTTGAACATTTTAATATTTGACTATAAAAACTAATTCTACTTTTTTAAATTTTGTAAAAGGTAGATGTAACATATAAGTAAATGATGACACATCTACTAGTGGGGCGAGCGGTAGTGGTGGGGGTGCGGTGAGTGCAGTGCCTGCACTCACCGGACACTTGCTGCTGGTGCGCCGTACGAATAGTGTGTCTGTCGGAAATCAAACTGTGTTTCCTTTATATATAACCTATACTGAATAGTGAACTCTACAATAGGTAATAATGATATGTAGGTGAGTAAGGACACGAGAAGAATTGTAGGATATAAAAAAATCAATTCAATGGTAGTAATTAGTACCATTAACAACAAATTTTGAGAATAAAAGTCGGGAAGAAAACGTCACTGAAAATCATATTTAAAGTCTTGTTTTCTTTTAACTTGTGTAGGACATGATCATTGGACTAACGTTCAAGTCTAACATAAAAAAATCAACGAGCCATAACAAATGTTAGTTTAGGACGTTTTCAAAGAAACCACACGAGAGGCGTGGCTGGAATACTCATTTCGTAGTGTAAAAATGTTGAAACATTGTTAAAGTGGGAGTGTTTGTTCCGTAAAATTGAATGCATTACCTAATTTCAAATATTTATACTGGTATTACCACACCCACATAACAATATATAGATTTGCTGTATCGATTATGGTGTAATAGATAATTGGTGGCGTGTAGACGGCTTGTTGCCACCCGGCTGGCCGGTGCACGGAGTACGGGCTGCGCACGTCGCTCGACGCTACCTAGGGCTGCCAGTTGCCACTTTACCAACTACCAACCAACAATAAAGCTTCTTTCATTTATTGTATTGTTGAAATTCGCAGATTTTATGCTATTAGTTAACTTACAGGCCGCTTCCAACAGTTCTCTATGAAAAATATCCTTAGGATGCAAGTTAAGCCGTTGATTTCTTGTGACTGAAAAGAGAGAGAGAGAAAGTAAAGTTAGGTACTCAATCTTCTTATAAAATAAGTACTATATTCTTATTACTATTTAGCTTTCAAGTAAAAGCTGTTACTCCGTGTGAGGGAGATAGAGTGAATATGCGGGTTTTTTCTTAAACACGTAACTACACTAAAAACTCACAATTTAAACAATTAAAGAGTCATAAAATCATATATTTATAACATTTAAACAAAAACGTGAACATGAATTACTGCGATCATTCATTATACTGACAATCCTAGAAGATCAAATATTTGAGTACGTTTTCGGAGTGATATCTCCATAAACTTTCAAATTATCAACGGGTAATATCTGATACTGGTCACACCTTGATATCCCTGGCACACGATAACCGCGTGGTGACAGATGAATCACAACGGTAATTAAATCAACACTGACCTTGGTTGCAAGGAACTATTTTTTCCCTTATTAATGGACGGACTTGGCGAAGATCTAGGGGCTCTATGGTCCCATTTATTTTTTACCTGTTATTAATATTTTCAAAGATTCTATTATTCTTACGATGAAAGTTTAACGACGTAGTAATGGTGGTAGGAAAAATGAATTCGGTTGGCAGGAGAGGTGTTATTTCCCAATGAGAAGACATATTATGTAGTATACGTTCTTTCATAATGGGTAATATATTCCTTTCATATCCATCCATCGGATATCCACCCGCCTGTTCAAGTAGGCTGAACATATCGGAGTCTTACTAGGTAAAAACCTCATGTCTTCATCTGTACTTTAAAGGCATTATAGGACCTCAAAATATACCAAAATGCCTAAAGTGTGCGACGTAACAGCAATTACGCAGCAAATTTCCACAAAGATACTACGCAGAAGAAACTACGATTTCTACCTCGACCGTTGCGTCTCCGTCTCCGAGCAGGATCGATACGGTATACCCAGCAATGGCTTGAAAATACAAACGATTCAGCCCTCTAAAATATATTTCAAGGTATCGTAAGTTCGCTAATTCTGCAAGTTTTGGGCAAAAGATATAGGAAAGCATTATAACTTGTTTACCATTCATACATCAGCCAATGGAAATCCACTGCTGAACATAGGCCTCTCCTAACGATTTCCACCAACAAGAACCAACAAGAAGCACTCTGTAACAAGTTTGCTAAGACTTTTTACGTTTATACATATATCCAATTGCTTACACGTGGTCGCAAGTTTGAATCCCAGTTTAACGAGGAAGACAGGAATACGTATAGGAACTAAAACTTCTTATGAACGTGACTCAAGTTGATTTCTCAAATGTATGCTCTGATGAAAATGCTTGCGATCGTCGGTAGGTAATTTCAAAGTCTTTCAAAATATGGTATGGCAGGTATGAATGTGATATTTTATACTCTCTAGCCTTAAAATCATGAAAGGTCCCCCATAATAAATTCCTCATTCCGGCATCATTAATAATGACCCAATTGAACGCCTCGTCGGGTTCCGCTAGCGATGATAACGCACGAAAATGTGTAATATACAAAACGTGTGACGATAAGTAACGAGCTTGAGTTAATTATTATTTCAGTTCATTATCTGACCAAGCCTTCACGGGTTGAGTTAATTATAATTATAAGTAAAACCCCACAGCCTCGGCCTTATTCATAGATAGTTTATAAATCTATTTTAGTTATCGAATATTTTGACCTTTCCGAACGACTTTTGTATTCAGTTTGAGCGAAGAAGGCAAAAAATTCGATTACTAAAATAAAATAGGTTTATGAACTATGAGTAAGGCCGTTTAAGTAGGTACAGGTACGTGCCCTTGTTTAACACGAGACAGCTCTACGATTGAAAAGAGTCATAATGTACCACGGTAATATATTAGTTCTTTGGTTGGTGGAGTTCACAATATACAGCCTGGTTAAAACTTTAAGCTTGGATAATAGTCGATACAATAGTCGCTCTCCGATGGATGCAACTATTCCCTGCATATCTCTTTGGTTTGTGGTACCAAAATCAGAATGAATATTTGTAAGCTGCGCTGATTACTTTCCTACAAATATGCTTTTTGTCTTTTTTATTAATGAATGGCGAAATTTGCGTGTCATTCGTCTGATGGTAAGCGATACGATCGGTCATGGACAGCAGCAAAACCAAACAGCACCATGAATTACAAATAAATGCTTGGCATACAACTTCGCTGGCCATCCTGAGACATAAGATGTTAAGTCTCAATATGTCCAGTTACTCTGGGTACAATTTCCTTCAAACCGAAACTAAACAGTGCATTAACAATGCTGTAAGGCGGGATTGAGCTTATTACTGTTTTTATAAGAAGCAAATCCAAAGCTTACCAACTGTGAATGCAGACTTTCTGAATTTGCAGAGTGCGCAAAATTATATCTAAACAGGACCCGGATGCGACAGAGACACACGTGCAATAGGAATACATTGAATGAGGTATATGTTTATAAAAATCTGATAAAACACTTGATTTAAGTGGTGTAAAGGGGATCGAGGGAGAATATCTTCTGTTCGATAGCCTGGTTATCACTTAACGCTTAAGTCTCAAGTTTGTAGACATATTTCAAGAGCCTTCTCTAAATGTCCTCTATGTCTTCTATTTTATAAAAATGGAGGATGACAAATCTAGGAACATGTGAATCAGAAATCAGATGGATTGGCCTGGAATTACATTTATCTATTTATTAAACCAATCACCGGATCTCTGTATCATTAACTTTTTAAGGAAATTATGAATCATCATCATCATCATATCAGCCACAGGAAGTCCACTGCTGAACATAGACCTCCCCCAAGGATCTCCACAATGATCTGTTGGAAGCGGCCTGCATCCAGCGACTTCCTGCAACCTTAGTCAGATCGTCCGTGCACCTTGTAGGCGGGCGTCCGACATTTCGCTTGCCTGTACGTAATTATGAAATTATGAATATAGGCTATAATCTATATCATATCTAAATTAATGTATCTTGACGACTACATATAAATAGATAGCAGTACTTCACACCTGCGCCATCGCGCGCATATAAGTAAAATTATCAGGGTAATGTCCTGTCTCTCATATAAAATTATACTTTAATCTTATCAAACTCTCTAAGCTAGCAACCGTAATCCCGTTGATAATGTTTATAATACATAATATTAATAAAAATATACAGCGCACGCCCATATAATACAATTTATATGGCCAAATACCAGTGCAAATGCACTGTAGTGTTTCGGTTTGAAGGACATTGTAGCTAGAGTAACTACTGGACATATTGAGACTTAACATCCTATGTCTCAGGATGGCGAGCGCAGTGGAATACCAAACATTGCTTTGAAATAAAAGGTGTTGTTTGGTTTTGCTACTGTCTAAGAGCTATCGTATTGCTTACCATCAGGGGAACGGCATGTTCGTCTTGCCATTCATAGCAACAAAAAAGTATTAATATTATTATTTCTACGTGTCTGAATATATCGGCTGTATGACAGCGTGAAAGTTTACACTAGGATAACAACTATCAGCCGATTGTAAACATTGAGTATGTTTACCCGACTTTAAATAGACGGTTGCTAGTCGGCGAGTCGGTGCCGGAGACTTCGAGACGCTACGTCCGTGTTTATCCGTTCCTTACTTATCTTGTTCATTTACGGCTTCTACGCTGGGGTCTTGCGATGATTCTCTGACCGATTATACCTCTGATTAGATTGTCATTCATTATTGAGGTGTTGTGTTGCAATTGCGCCTTGATAATTAATTATTATAAGTATTTTTATAACGATTGAGGGTGATAATCGGCTTAATAGTTATATTTTCTAGTGTCCCCCTACCATTGTTTAAATTCCTTACACCAGTAACGGTATTAGCACTACTGGAGACCTTGGCAGGATTCCTACAGTGCCCTGCCTCTTATCGGATAAAACGCATGCTAAAACAGTAGCTAAAGTTAGGTTACGTAAGGAAATCCCTTCATTTCTGCCCCCTGGACGGGCGCTAGGTTAGCCCTACATTAACACTGGTATTTGGTAGTTACTGCCTTACACATTGTTTTAAATAGGACTTGCACTGGCGGCGAAGAGGGGGGCGGGGGGGCTATCCCCCGGGTACCAAGCAGCAAGGGGTGACAACGACAACTCACTCATTCAGCCCTTTAGCAACAACACACAAAATCTACCTCTTTAAAGACATATCAATAAATTACTACCTACCTTTGTATTGGTGTAATTGAACACTAATATTACTTATCATATTTTGAAATTTATCGCAAATAAATACCTATATTTTAAAAATTTCATGTTGCACTTGGTCTGATCTTATACGTTGCAACCTTTCTGCGTTCGGCACTGGCAATGTAGTATAGAGCGTCTGGGCTTCGCAGTGGACTTTCATTAATCTGTCTCTACCCGTTTTCGTTTTTGGCCTCGGAGATGGCCACCTGCAGGGGCGCACATAACTATCGATGGCGTGGAGGTGTCCATCAGTTCCTACATGAAGTATCTTTGAGATGTCCTGGATAGCCGGTGGAACTTCTGTGCACATTTTAAAAGCCTAAGACCAAAATTAGTCATGGCTCCAGGCGCATAGTCTAACCTGCTTCTCAACCTTGAAGGTTCCAGCACCCCTCGCCCGAGATTGCACGCGGATTTTGTGCAATCGATGGCCTTTTACACATATTTTATCAAATTACTATACGAGGCAAACGAGCATACGGTTCACCTGATAGTAGACTTGCAACGAATAGTATATTCGGCAGTATACCGAATACCGAATATTCGGCGAGGCCCCTGACCGAAAAGCCGAATATTAAAGTATTCGGCTGAATTTAAGCGCCAAAAACTTGTACAGACGCATTGAGGTAATATCTAGAGGGTAATATCACTGCAAACAAAATGTTTGTAATAAAATGATGGGTACATTCTATTTCTGTCTCTGTCACGCCTACGAAGTAACATATCTTCCCTCTCGCTTCAAAGTGTACCCGTGTGCACTCTATGTTATGCACCAATGGCTACTTAAATCTTCGATCAAATATACACTAGATACAACATGAGCGCTTAGAAAATGGCACCAAAAAAGAGTGCTTTAAGCACTCTTTCGCCTTCAGTCGCGCACCAACCGTTGCTTCTAAAACGTCGCAGAACTATAGACAATATTATGTGAAAAGCTACTTTAAGCTCCAGGAATAAGGTGGAATTTGTGTTAATATATTTGGAATATGTGATCTTTCTGTTTACTTTTTTTGTTTCAATGCATCGGTGCCACTTTTTAACAGAACATTTACAGGGAACTGTGTATCTACTCTGTATAATAATAATAATAATAACACCCAACAGTATAACAGAAATAAAAAATGAATATATACAGTACCGTCTTTACACTAAGGGCACACGGGGCCCGTGCCCAGGGCCCCCACCCTCAGGGAGGCCCCGACGAAGAGCAAGTGTAAAAAAAAGACAAACCGAAACTTTTCCTCACATATTTACTCACACGTTTCACGACTCCTATCATCTATGTATGTATATTTACAACATTGTAAGAAGTAATAATCATTTATTTCAGTTGATTAGTGATAATATAACTCCACATCCTAAAAGAGATCCCTCCAAACTAAAAGTGAAATGCTATAAATGTGTTCTCTGTCACAGATATAGTAATTATACTACATGGGTAGTATGTTTGCATCATAAAAACATTTGTATGACACCAAGGTAGGGGGCCCCCGGTCGAGAGTAGTAAGGGAGGGCCCCATCTGATGATTTTGTCACGGGCCTCAGATAGTTTAGAGTTACCTACGCTACTGACAGACATTAATTAAACTTGAAAAAAAAAACAGTTCAATATGAAATAATCGAAATAATTCCTCAGATACTATTTACTATTTTTTACGTCTGTAAAGTGTGGTTTTTGTAAACTAGATGTAGGTACTGCTTCACAATCGTTTAATCCATATTTCCATATTTTTTCTATTATTACCACGTCCTTGGGTTTGCTCTGGTTTGAAAGTGGAAAATCTTTATTCTTTAAATATTCAATGATGTGAGATTATATTCTGTTGTATGATATTTAAAAAATATGATCTATGGAGTTCGATCAAATATAAACTAGATTTCCGATTATCAGTTCAAAAATAGCCAGTCAGAGAGAAATGTTTGTGCGGCCCACAAATATTTATTTCGGGTTTAGGTGTTTGTGACACCGAAAAGTCTCTCGTAGTTTCTAATACCCACGACACAAGACTCGATCCTATTACATCCTTTTCTGTCCCGTCTCATTAATTCCGTATAATAAAAAATAATCTTTTGATAGGTCTAAAATACCTAAATAGGCCAACATTTTTTTGAGGTCAGTGCCAGCTAGCCTACTATTAAGCTTTATAACATCGACCTCAAAAATGGTTAGCCCATTTAATTATTGTAGTTCTATTAAAAGATTAATTTAATTCTCTCTTTTTATTAAAATTTAAAGACGGTTTAATTCTTTTAAATTATTTTCTATTTTTTTTTATTTCTGTTGTAGTAATCGAAACTTTATTACTCTTACCTATTTAGGGTAAGACGCTGAGACAAAATAGTCAACATGTATGTGTTATGGGCCAAGTGATTAATCCAGCATTATTCATAATGCCTGGGCAATATGAATAGTGCCCAATAAGAGTGGGCAATGTGATTATAACCAATCAATTTATCACAATGCCCGGGCATTATGAATAATGCCAAGTGCCTATTGGGCAGAGTGATGTAAAGCGAATCAAAATCAAAACAATGAGCCGAAGTGGTAGAATTTAGAATAGGGCAGCACGAGGGGTGAGTTGGGAGGAGTGAAGGGGGAGGGGGAGTGTCGCACCTCCCCTGGTACCACTTGTTGTCAATACAAATTAGCTTCTGCATCGTCTCCGGTGCTACGGGAAGTTCAGCCTCATCGCCCTTGCGTAACAAAAGATAGGCACCCATGCTCACCTCCGCAATGGGCGGGGGCTGCTCTCCCTCCGCGCCTCCGGCTTTTTATATACACTCTAGGGTCGGTAGCCAAAAGACTACGTGAAGTCGGGGTGTCCCGAGTCGGTTTTGGGGCACAGTCGACCTAACTGATCCATAAAGTGGGTACACAAATTTTTTTCTGATGATAATGTTGTGGACGTTAAAAAACAACAAAACACAAGCAGGTCCATTCAACCTGTCTTATTTATGGGTCTATCGCAGATGCGACTATGCGGCAGCGCACCACGTAAAAATTCACCTATTAATCACATTGCCCGATCATCATGTAGCCAATAGCCATATTCATAATGCCCGGGCTATGTGATAAATAGGTGAGTTTAGATTGTAATTAATCACTTGGCCCGATATGGCTTGGCAATATTCATACTGCCCGGGCATTATGAATACTGCCTGCATTAATCACTTGGCCCATAACATATGCACGTCGCGAACTGAAAAAACTTGGCGCTCCAGCTTATCTCTTATCTCAAAAACTAAGTAACCAATTTTGATGAAACTTATACAACTCCTGAGTTGGACTATATCTAATCGAAAGCAAAAAGTATTTTTTGAAATCCGACTTATGCTTTTTGAGATATGCGTGGACAAACATACAAACATGCATACATTTTTTGATTTGAAATTCGTGTTCAGGCGCTGGTATAGACTATCATATCTAAAAACTATGCAACTCTGACAAAATTACATACATACACATCAAATACATAATCTCCTTTTTTAAGTCGATTAAAATATATATTCAATAATATATATTTATTATTAGGAATATATATTATAAAATATATATTCCTATTTTGTCATGGGTCAACCAAATTACAACTTGGCCACCATGCCGTATCGAAGGCGCTGACTATGGGCTGCCCTCAAGGCTCGGTTATCGGTCCATATCTATGGAATTTGGGGTTCGATGATATTTTCTCAATTCCTTTTCCGCCGGGTTGTTCTTTAACTGAATACGCAGATGACGGACTCCTACTTATACAATCCAATAGTAGAGCCGGGCTCGAAAGTTCGGCTGACACGAGTCTGCGTTTAATTTTGAACTGGGGTGAACGAAATCGACTAACATTCGCACCTCAAAAAACTTTTCAAATGTTGTTAAAAGGGATTTTAAAAACACCCCCGCGTATTAAATTTAACAATGTACCAGTTAAAAGAAAGGAATCGGTTTGTTACCTCGGATTAATTTTAGAGAGAAATTTCTCATTTATTGAACACATTAGAACCGTCGGAGAAAAATCGAAAAATAACTTCTATGCTTTAACGAGAATATCAAGGGCAACGTGGGGATTATCATTTAATACTTTGAAAGTTATCTATGGAGCAACTTATTTGGGTTGTATCTGTTACGGTTCTCCAGTTTGGGCCGACAGATCTACTGTTGGCGCTGTTCGTAGGAAGTTGCTCCAGAGTCAACGCCTGGCCTTGATATTCTTATGTAAGGCTTACAGAACCGTTAGTACAGAGGCTTTGCCGGTTCTCGCGGGTGTGCTTCCGGTCGATCTGGAGGTGCAAAGACGCGCCGCATTATATTATTCAAATAGAGAGACAATAGACACTAACTTTATTGCATCCCGAGACTTTTTAAAGATTAGCAGATTATTTAAACCATATTCTGCTGCGTACACTGAATTAATTGACGAATGGCAGAACCGGTGGGATATATCCTCAAAGGGGCGTCACTTATATCAATACTTTCCGTCCGTTCGCGATCGCTTAAGAAAATCGTGGCTAGAAATTGATCACTGTGTATCACAGTTCCTAACAGGACATGGCAACTTTAAGAGCAAACTATTCACTTTTAAGCTGGTTGAATCGCCTGCGTGTCAATGCTCTACACCTGACTGTGAGTACGAACAAACTGCACATCATATACTTTGGGAGTGTAATAGCTGGTCCGATGAACGCGGAATAATGTTGAACAATATGCAAATAACTTCTGGTGTTGCATACTATACGGACCTCGTGGAATCTAGGAGGAACTTCCGTGCTTTCCGGCGCTTTTGCCATACCTATTATTGGACCCAAATTTAGCAGCTCAAACTATAGGACCCATGTAATTTGTTTATCCCGTGGTGCTTAATACATCTGGCTTCTCCAGTTGTATATCTTTATACAACGTGTAACAGGATTAATTCACAACCTCAGACACCCCAACTTTAAAATATTATTGCAATCATAGTTTATGCTTTGAAATCGTACTACCATAATTACAAAATCTTTTATTTATGAAATTAGTTATACCAAATGTAGGCACTTAAGATGGTCACCTTACGAGTTACAAATAAGAGTGTACTACTACACACGCTCGCGGACACGCACACATGTACACAAGAGTCATTCACACGAGTACCTAACGTCGATCACTGCGCCGCGCGCGCCGGCAAAAACAGCTGACAATAAACGAAATACAAATTACGTACGTAACTGATTACTGGGTGGTTTGGTAAACAAATTATTATTAATTTAATCTGTAAGCATAACATTTGTGTTTTAGCTAAAAAATCTAAATATTTTACTTACTAGATATAATGCGTACGAACCCAACGTAAGACAATATTTTGCATGAATCGGCTATAAAATATTATTAATTTCACTTCCGCTAAACTTCGTTCCTACAGGCGGGCAGGATACGGGCGTCATTTATTTTGCATTACTAATGAATAAGATAATTAGATAACGCAATATCTAACAATGAAGACTAGATTGGGAATCACAACACAAAAAAATACAACAAAATTAACTTACGTGTTACATGGCACTCATGCGGCGATTTCTTTTTAAAATATGTTCGAAATGTCCACCACCTTGATACACTTTGATGCACATTTGCGTAATTGTTCACATAATTTATGTAAAACTTCAGTGTCACTTTTCACTTTTAGGAAGGCTGCCACTATTCTACTTTTTAGTAGTCTAGTTATACCAGAGATTTATTACGTCCCCACAAAAAAAGTCAAGAGGCGTCAAGTCGGGTGACCTAGGAGGCCATTGCACAGGTTCGCCGCGACCTATCCAGCGCTCTCCGAACTCAGCATCGAGATACTGTCGGACACTACACTGGTGCCGCGGCCGTGCCTGTTGTTAAATGTCCTGCATGCCAATGATACATTATCACCACACAGTGCCAAAGTTCTCACCATTTCAGTGTATTCAATATTCGAATACCGAAAAGACATCGCGCGCGAAAGTTATCGAAATATCTACTAAACACTTAAACACAAGTAGACACAGATAACTGCGGTGCACGACTGGATTTTTTTCACATAGTCGGTGCCCATTTAGGGATTGCAATAACGGGATATTAGGCACACCGGAATTCCGCATACATTGTAGCAAAATTACAAACCGAATTTAATCACCATTTTAACGTCCCTCGAAATTATTTTTCATAGAAATACCTACTTGTTGTTTCATTTCATAGTGATTGTGTTACAATTTAATTTGTTTCATTTAAGTGCATGTATTGCGCGGGATTTAGATCGCCCGGTCTTGCAAATACCGGGAGTAATTTTTATCGCGGCGCATCCCTATACCGGTTGCCTTGTGATGTACCGCCGCGCCGCGCGCGCCATCGTTTGTCGGATGGATCAAATTGCATTAAACAATAGCTGCATCCTGCTCTATCTAGTTGTAGTTAAATGTGCGGAAAAGAGAATATGATAGTTATTTATTTTGGTAGCTTATTACGTTTATTGAGGCCTATCGTTGTGTGCGTTTGATTAATGATAGATTGCTTAAATAAACTTTATGACTATCGAAATAAAGTTCATTTTTGTTCATTATTTAGTTTATTAGAGTATTCGTTTAGTGATTCATTTAAAAATGATCTTATGTCCTGGAGTTACGTTTCAATTTCGTTTGTTCGGAGTAGTAAATGAAAGTGTCTGTAATTTACTTGGTCTTAACTAATTATTTTGAAAAAAAATACCTACCAAAAAAAATGTTGATATCGGTTCAGTAGCTGATTCTGAACGTACTACTTTCCGCTTTTACATTTAAATCTGTTACATGTTGTATAAGAGGATACATACCTCAAGACTCAATATTTTTTGTCACCCGCTTTGCTGCGGAGGGAAGTGGACAACTATTTGTTTCCAACTCCTCCTTTTGTTTTTCTTTCTGATTAATTTCGATGCGGGTTAAAGACAAGCTAGTGTCCCTGAGAGACTCGCCGAGCTCCAGAGCTCGGTGTCAAATCTTTGTGTGCCACTGTTGATCCTGGCTGACAGGAGTTGCAGTGGCGGGTGTGAGGGCGGGAAAGTCTCTCTAAGTCGATTAAAAACGAAATTATTTTGATAAGGATTAATAATACCATATAAATGAAAAAAATCGCAAATAATACATCGTTTTAGAAAAAAAACTTATTAATCATTTTAGTGGTAATCAGTACTCACTAATAAAAACATTTTAGTGAGCCTGTGTAATGAGCTAACCTAGAAGAATAATAGTTAAAAAAAACTAAAATACACGCTTTAATAAGATATACAACTAAAAAAGTAAAAATAATTGATACTGAATTTAAGATAAGTAAATGGAGTAAAATACATATATTTTATTGTTACAAAGCGTGGGGTGCAGGATGATAAGTAATTGTTGTAAACACCCCACGCTTTGTAACAATAAAATATATGTATTTTACTCCATTTACTTATCTTAAATTCAGTATCAATTATTTTTACTTTTTTAGTTGTATATCTTATTAAAGCGTGTATTTTAGTTTTTTTTAACTATTATATAATTGTTTTGACTAAAAACATCCATCTACGGCTGTATTTCCAATCAATAACGCCATCTGTTGGTCAGTAGTAACATTTGACACTTGAAGAATACAAGAAGCTTATACCCAAATGGAGATTGCATTCCGTATATAAAAGTGAAGCACAAAATTTTTACCTTGAATGACGTCGCTGATGCCTGCTATCCTTTTCTTTAGCGTAACAATGAATGAACTTCACGTGAACTTCATTCATTGTCACTCTAAAGAAAAGGATAGCAGGCAACAGCGATTGCATTCAAGGTCAAATTTTTGTGCTTCAGTGTTTTATACGGAATGCAATCTCCATTTGGGTATAAGCTTCTTGGAAGAATACAATGTTAACGCCATCTAGCGATGAATGTAGCAATGGTCATCAATTATAAGAATAATTAATCCTGGCGAATCTAATCAGGATAATTATATATTTTAATCGAATTATTGTATTGTCATCGGTCTTTGACAGGTGTGCAAAATTTGAACGAAATCTGGCCGTTTAAAGTGGGTCAAAATCGCGCCCAAAGAAGTCGGTTACAAACAAACATACAAACATACAAGTGAAGCTAATATAAAGCGTGTAAAAAGAGACATCATACACAGTTTCTTACATTACATCCCTTTGAGAGGGACAATTCCGACAAGATTGATACATAACTTCGATATGAAATGATCATGGTAGATAAATGTTAGATTATTTTTTTTCTTTATTTTCCAAAAGGGCCCCAAATTCTTGCGTGCCCAGGGCCCCATCTTAGGTAAAGACGGCCCTGAATATATACGTAATCAATCAATTTTAATTTTTCATGTTACCAATTATTTCTCTATGACAAAATATATTCTTTAAGTATTCGGTATTCGGCCGAATAATATGTAGATATTCGGTATTCGGCCGACCGCCGAATATAATAAAAGTAGCCGAATACTGAATAGTAGCCGAATATTCGTTGCAAGTCTACCTGATAGTAATTGATCACTGTCGCACATGATTCGATAATTCGAGCTGTCTGACGATGTAAACGGTCGAAAGGAAGAAGCTGGTACTGGTGCGCCCCTGCCTAAAGATAGGTGCAATATTCCACGTGGGGTCAATCCTGCGTCTCATAAAATTGCAGACAATGACCCGATGTGAAATATAGCTTCGATCTGTCGAGCACACCAAGTTTCTTTGAAGTCAATTCGAACGGATGTCTCGTTTCAGTTGAATTTTTTAGCAAACACTTTGCTGCTCTCACGAGTTGTAGCCCAGCAGATGAACAGGATTTAAGGAATATCGTACGATCCGTCAACAGGCGGTTTGTGTTCTGGCTGGTTTCCTTTTCTGGGTACATAGATGCCAAAGTAATTTTGTTGGTTTTTTACTGGTGGAAGGAAGCGTCTCGTCAAGGGGACCTACCAGCCCTCAGAGAGAGAGCGGCCGTCATGGAGGAGTGGCTCGCTAGGATGGACAATCGTAGTGCTGGTGAGTGGACGATTGTGGCAATTCGTCCTATTCTTTACCAGTGGCCGAACAGACGCTACGGCGTGTTGACGGTCCATCTGACAAAGGATCTATCGGGGCACGGCTGCCTCATTAGTTGCCTGTGGCGGGTGGCAAGAAAGGAAGGAATTATCGTGCTTCACCATGATGACGATTGACACACTCTTTCAGAGAACCCGACCTAGGTTGACGAGCGCATAATACTCCAAGCAGCCCTCAGAGTAGGACCTCTGGGCCGTGATTCCCTCCATTGTCGGGGGTCTGAGATCATAACAGGCAATGCTGTCGTTCTGCGAGGGATCGGTGGGCATAGGCGGGGGTAGATCACGTGCTTTTCTCGTTAGGATGTTCGGTACCCATAATAGGTGTGGCAGTCATCGAGGGGTTTTTAGTCAGTATCCTGGCGAAGGTTTTGTTAGGGACCCGGCTCGGCCACAACATCCGAAGCATGTCGGGCTGATAGGCCCGAGTCAATGATATACCACTTCCAGCCGTCCCTGGAAAGTTATCAAAAGAGGACCTCAATAGTTTTTCTCACGCACAGAAAAGTTTATTTCGTGTTCTATTTTTTGTAGGGGTGCTCAATATAAAACCGCCCAGGGTGCAAACCTACCTTACGCCGCCACTGAGGACTTGTCATACCGTAAGGGAAAGAGCGTGCAAATCTTTTCCTATATCTAATTTGTCTCTTAACTGTAGTAGTTTTGAACGAAAAACCCATGTGATATGTGTATAAAGATGGCGCATACATCAATATCTTGATGAACCTTAACAATAATTATAAAACCCATATTTTAAGAAATATGAACCCCAAAGTATAAAATTAGCACAAGATGATTGCTACACATCTTTACGTGGTTATTTTTAGCATAATGAGCAACTTTGCCGGCACACGGCTGTGGCACAATTAAGTCCTGGAAACAAACGATCCTTTTGCGACTTCTCCTTTTGATGCTCGAGGCTGCGAAACTCCGTACATTGGTAAGAAACTTTACCGTAATATTATTGAAACAATTTACCAAACAGACCCACTGAAACCTGCAAAGGTAACAATAAACCTTGGAAACTCGGAAGGAAACTTGTGTTGCTAATTTATATATAGATTCTCTTGTATATTCTATAGAAAGGAAAGGCCTATTTACCGATACTCCTTTCCCCTTCCCATCATTTTTCTATCCCTCCCTTCATCTATGATCCAAACGTTGTGGATCTTCATGGTAGATATCACTTACCATCAGGTGACTTGTTTGCTCGTTTCCCAGGCCTGCATATACCTTCCTAAGTGTTCGTCTACACACATTAATAGTAGATTATTATAGTAATAATTACAGGAACAGGAGGTGTAAAGTATAAATCGAACTAGCTGGAATGATTTTGTCGAATACTGAGTACCTGAGTACTGAGTATTACCAATATTATTTCGCCAATTGATATCAGGAAAGCTGACCATCGTGTGTAGTAAAGGTCAGTAACGAGCCAAAAAAAAATTGTTCCTACCTATTATTAAACGCAGAAGTTTCTGCGCTATGAAGGACCAATATCAAATTTCTACTGGTCCACATTTTTTAAATCTATTTACCATTCTATCCTACTAATATTATATAAGCGATAGTTCGAAAGTTTGTATGTTTGTCACTTCTTCACGTTCAAACAGCTTGACCAATTTATGATATTTGGTAGGTAGGCAGCGGATATCCCGGATTAACACATAGGCTCCTTTTTATTTCTAAAACATGTTGTGTTCCGGTGGACTGAGCAAGGAATTCGGGATGGAATGGAGTATAGGACGAATTAAATGAGACAGGAGAGAATATGATTGCATATTTTAAGTCATAAAATAAATAAAATAAATAAATAAATAACACCCAACAGTCACATACATAGTCCTGACCCCACATTAAGATCGAGTCTTGTGTCGCAGGTATCAGGAACTACGAGAGACTTTTCGGTCTCACAAACACCCAGACCCGAGAGAAATATTTGTGGGCCGCACAAACATTTCTCTCGGTGCGGGGATCGAACCCGCGGCCTCTCGTTTCACAGGCGGCGTCTAACCGACTGCGCTACGGAGGCTGTCAAAATGGGAAGGAACAGGACGGGAAATAACGGGATGGATGGTAAAAGTTGTAAAGAGGACGGCAGTCACGTTGAGTTTAAATACAAAACAGTTAGTACGCGACTACGGGAAATAATAAGCTTCTTATGTAGAATGGATTCAAACAATATCTGCACCCGAGCGAATCCGCGTTGGGCCGCTAGTATACAACATTATACTACATTTTATTAACCTAGCCGGTTCACATCAACTTACATAATGTATTTTATTAACAACGCGTTTTTTTCCAAATGGAATCGATATCGTAAATTGCGAACCACTGTTACTCAATTGAATTTTACCACTAAAGACCGAAAAGGTGGCCCTTTTATAAAGGTTATCAGCATTCCATTATTTTATAAAAAGAAATATATTAATAATGTACCTAAGTGGTAAAAATCGTAATATTAAAAACGACGGAATTATATTCAAGTCCGAACAATAACTTTAAAGTTATTGATTGTAGCTTTCAATGTTTTTGTCTGAAGTTTTTGCTTTTAATATTTCATATAAATAATACAAAACTTGATGTTGAAACGTTTTATTTATATCCCTGTTATGTACAAGTTTGTAAATTACTTTTTTTTTATTACGGAATGCAGACCCATTTAGCAAAGGTTTTTTTACCGCATGCACAATACATGCGTTACTCAATAATTATAAACTTATGTTGCACAGTTTTCAATGGTTTTCATGCATATTTTACGCATTTTACCTGGCGAGGCGGGTTTTACATAATTCTGTCGCTAACAATCACTAAAAATGGGATAAATATGTAATTGAATATACAAATACATATAACCCCTAGTAATAAGTTTCGCGAACTGTGGATGATACTGATACCTTCATTTGTATTTTGCATTTGTATGAGCCCTTATATGTACGTCCCATTGCAATGCATCTAATACATCCTCTACTGTCATGATCGTAGCCAGCCGTGGGATCAGGGTGGGGCAGCAGTCTTAAATCATATGTAATTAGCAAACTGTAACCACGGTATTCTTCTATAACACCCTGTATCTGTGTTTATAATTCGAATTATCCTAAATACCTTGTTATTGCTCACCTGCCTAGTACTTTACCTATATCATTTATTTTTTTAGAGTTGGTTAAGTACCTTACAGATCAAATCCAGGGTGGGGCAAGCGCCCCACTCTGCCCCACCGTGGCTACGCCCATGTCTACTGTACAATCGGATGTAGGATTGAAAGGGTTAGGCCATATCATCCATTACGTTGGCCTAGTGCGGGTTGGCGGACTTTACATACCGCAGAAATTCTTCCGAATCGCTATGGCATGTAGGTTTCCTCACGATGATTTCCTTCACCGTTATAGTGAGTTGGAACTTTGTGTGACTATAAATACACACATGACTCCGAAAAGTCTGGGTTGGTCCATGTATGTATCAACATATTTCTATGCTCATTACAGAAGCACTGATCTTATGATTTTTTGACGGGCCAACTCTGCTTACCGTTATCTCTTTGGGGAAATACTATTGATGGCTTACCTATTTTTCTAATTAAAACAAGGACGGTGTTTCAATTATCAGTTCACAGTACATCTCTAGAGGAGCGTTACTGAAATTAGAAGTTGTTCGCAACGATTTTGAAAATGCTTTCTTGTATTATGACAGAGAGTTTAATAAAAATAAAGATAATAATTCTTATCATCGTTTAGGCCAAATCTATTAAATTAAGTTAATTTCAAATTCGCGGGATTTTCGGTCATAATTCTGAAACTCCAAACGTACTGAAGGGCCTATCCTTAGTTGTAAATTAATGAATTTAGGACAAGACTTTCAACTCCACAGCTTGAAAGATATATTACTAAACATGTAAAACAGGAAAACAAATTACCTTATCACATACTATTGTTGCAGAGTTCAAGTGTTGGGACGATTTCGCATTCATTATTGTAATGTATTCTCGGCGTTGTGCGTGTTATCAGTCGTTATCTGAAGGTTCAGACCACATTACCATTGCGTTGATAAGCAGTCCTCAGACGGATGGTCTGATAAGATATGCGTCTTGCTAGCTGCTGAAAGGCTGGGGCGTATACCTACGTTGCGTCCCTATAGGCATGGCGACGGACTATTAAAGTTACATATTTCTTTGTGGCTCAGAATATAGTTTCATGAATGGTATGTATTTCGACATTTAGTAACTTGGCTGCAGAATATGTACCTACCTACAAAATATTAACCCCCTTTACCTACGTATTTCGTTTAATTATTCACCTCAAATTGGTTTCTTCATGACTCGTCATTGAGCGCTCAGCACGATTTGCAAAACTATGTTAATAGTAAACAATAAAATATACCTCAAAATAACTGCCGCAGTAATTTGTCTGTGTAAATAATAAAGCTGCATATTATGCATGAAACAAAGCGGGCCAATTGACGTATTCCAATATATTCGTTTTGTCAGTTGAAGCCATTTGCGCGCAGCTGGCTATATGAATGGCCTGGCAACGGCATACGATGATACGACAGATGGACAGTGCAGACCCACTTACAAATGAAGGATGACTAACCAGGTGTCATTATTACATATTTAATAATTTATTTTACAAAACATTTAGTTTATATCAACTAAGGTAGAGGAAAGACAACTGTTTATTAAGCTGTACGTTTCAATTACCTTAGACTGTAACTGCATAATCAATTACGAATTCAAAGACATGCAACAAAAAATTAAACGTAAAATACCTATTTCCTTGCTCGAATTGCACATATTTTTTATATTAAGTACAAAAGAACGGTAAATCTAACCTTGTGTAACAAAGCCAACGCTTTTGTATTATTTTAACAAAGACTAGTTTTATATAACAAACAATTTGATTGTTTTTTATATTGCACATACGGTAGGGCACTTTTGTTATTTCCACAATCACTCGATCCCACTAGCGTATTAAAATTGGGCCAACAATTATGTTCAATACAATTAATTTACGTTTCCTAATAATTATCTAGTCAAGTTGATAACAGTTTTATATGCAACCAGCTGAATACAAGTGACGAGCGATAAGCGGTACTAACGACTATTGACAAAAGACACGCATAAGATATGTTAAAAATATTAGGTGTCTAGAAGTCATTGTAGCTGCAATCTAGAAGCTATATAGCTGAATCTAGCCTGGGACAAAGAATAAAGTCAAACAATAATTCCGTAGCAAGTTACATAACGGTTACAAATAGGTAGTAAGTTACATAACGATTTACGGCCGTGATCTATATTCTATCTATCTTATCAAGGGGTTAAATAGCAACCATGACTACAATTCTATACTTCATTAAACAAAAATAAACATATATATTTACCTAATCCAGCTATCGATACATATATGCACCATAATGTACGAGTATATACCTGTCTATCTTTGTAATCTGAAATAAAAATTGCATCGAAATATCTAATGAAATTAATAGATAGATTAAAGAGAACGGCTTTTAGAAGATCAACTGGAACTTAAATAGTCATTGGATAGAATAGAAACAGTTTAACAAAGATTTGATCTATATTCAAAGGTTGTGCCTTGCAAAAGGATCTATCCACAGAAATATATCGAGGTTCTCCTTTTGAGCCTCACTAAAGTAGATCGTAGGGCATATAGGTACTTAAATGTTTGTATTTTAAATAAATTGCTTGCCTAAGATATTTTGATAATAACGTATTATAATTTTGGTTACGTAATTTTGTTTTCGTAATTCGGTATTTTATTTTGGGACTTACCAATAAATTATGTAATATTGACAATTATTTTTGAATATTAAACTTATCCGACTTTAGCATAACCACAATATACGATTTTAATGGTTTCGCAAGTACAAGTACTTAGTGAAATGTATTATTAAATATTGGTTTATTGGCGTCGAACAAGCTAATGAGATATTTACGTCATTGTAATACTGCTATGATAATTGAAATGTCGTGCTGTAATATATAGGAAAATATCATGAGGAAATATATTGCCGTATATTTGGCAAGGTAATTAGAAGGAAGCTGCAAAATGGCGGCAAAAAGTAAAAAAGTAATTATGTTGATTTATAAAATAGATATATTTATTTTGTGTTTAATACCTATATTTATATCACGAAACGGAAAACGTTTTTGGAAAGAGAATTGGTATGAGCTATTTAAAAGTGTTTTGAGGGTAATGGTGCATGCACATTGAGCAATACGGTAACAATCTGTAACTTTCTGTATCAATGTGTAACTCAAAAGCCAGGCAAAATTATTTAATATTTACTAACACAGCAATATTAACTAACAATAAGTAATATTTTGCTATAAGATGTTAGTGAATAACATTTGGAAACGTTGCTCCACGAAAAGTAACTGCGGTGTGCAGTATAAGACAGTTTTATTTTAATGGAATTGTAGATAGAGATGGACGTATGTAAGTATTAAAATAGATAATCAACAAATAATACTTAAACTTACAATCCTTCGTTTTAGAGATGGGTTCACATAAAATGGCCTTTTTCATTGTATACATTAAAACAATTTTATCCATGGGATTTTTTTACACATTCTTAAATATACTCTTTGTTTGATCCTCTGTTTTTGACCGAGAGGAAAAGCCATTAAGCTCCCCATTCAGCACTTCGGGAGAGCTAGCATTTCTCCCTGCGAAATCTGAAGCCGTAATCTTCAGGTTAACAACCTAACTTTTCAGTTTCCACTTCGGACCGAAGTCAAATAATAACAAAAACATAAATATCGATAAAATATAAAAAAACCCTTTGGGAATGAATAATATTATTATAATCCAACTAAATTAATATTTAGCCTTTGACGTTTCATACTCATAAATGTTGATATTTGTTTTTTATCACTTGTACCACAAAATTAAAAGCATTGAAATGGTAGACAAACGCAGTTTTAAACTTTAATTAATTATAAAAAAAATAAAAACCGACTTCAATACAAAAATCCACTAAAAAACAAAAATATATAAAATAATAACTACCACTCCAAAGCAAAAAAATAATATTTATTTCATGGAGCTCGTGCATGTTGATTAATTTGCTTAATGACTTGACTAGCCAATAAATCAAAATATATGCGTAACATATTGAAGGCGGGCCGCCCAGTACCAAACATATAGGACCTATGCCTTATATTAATTTAAATATCTATATGTTTGGTACTGGGCGACCCGCCTTCAATATGTTACGCATATATTTTGATTTGTTGGCTAGTCAAGTCATTAAGCAAATTAATCAACATGCACGAGCTCCATGAAATAAATATTATTTTTTTGCTTTGGAGTGGTAGTTATTATTTTATATATTTTTGGTTTTTAGTTGATTTTTGTTTTGAAGTCGGTTTTTATTTTTTTTATTAAAAATTTTAGTTATTTTTATCTTTTTAGTGTTGATAGGCATTTAAATGAAAAAGATTTGGTCTCCACAAGGCATATGTTCTTTCCGATGACAATAAAATCGCTAAAATCGGCTAAAAGCTGCCAAAGATATTGGAATATTCACATGTTTATTATTTGTCCCTCAACTACTGTAGCCTAGCTTTTATACTGAACTCAATGCAAAAAGAACCGTTGAAATCCTATTAAATTTTGAGGAGTTCTACTCTCCAGGTCCGAACATGATAATAAGATCTTAATGTTGTGTTCCTGGGATCAACCTGTTAATACGTTCTTTCCAATGAAAAAGAAATCACTAAAATCGGTTAAAAGCTGCTGAAGATATTAGTATTTACGTGTATTTTAATTTTATCACCTTTTTTTATGTTGAATTTTTTAAGAGCCAGTTCCTGTTGCAAATAAATTAAATTATTTTGTAATTATAAAATAGGTACTCTTTTAAATATATTTGCGTAAGTGTCATTGACCCTAGGTAATAAAACGTTATAAGGAAAAATGGGTTGAATGAGTTATATTTTTTAAGATATTCAGAGAAGACTTAACTTAAAGCTGTATTTTTACGGAGAAAAATGAAAGAAATCACCATTTGATTTTTTTTTATTGCAGTGAATGGCGAGACGAGCATGCCGTTCGCCTGATGGTAAGCGATGCGACCGCTCATGAACAGTAGCAAAATTCCACTGCGCTCGCCATCCTGAGACATAAGATGTTAAGTCTCAATATGTCCAGTAATTACTCTGGCTACAATGTCCTTCAATTCGAAACACTACAGTGCATTTAAACTGCTATTTGACGGGAGAAATAGACACTGTGGTGGTACCCACCCAGGCAGCCTCTCACGTATGAGAGACCTACCACCAGTGAATTGGTACAGTTTAACAGTGATTGGTACCCAATTAAAATAAAATTATAGCGAGGTAAGACCTCCTCACCAACCATTCGTTGGTTGGTGAGGATGTCTTACCTATTTTTATCGCCACACATTATAACGACGAAGGAAAACATAGAAACAAAAAAATAGTATGCAGGTTAAGTATTCGTAAAAATGTCTGTTATGTAAAGTACGCCAACCTGCATTAGGCCAGCGTGGTGGACTATATGACCCAACCCCTTTCAATCGTACTCTCGATTGTAAAGGAGGCTCGTGCCTTGCAGTGGGACGTATACAAGGGCGGATCCAGGGGGGAGGTCATGGGGGTCATGACCCCCCCCCCCCCCCCCTCCTTGGACTGGCCCCAGATTGACAAAAATTATTAATTATCTTATTGATAAAATGTATAAGCACATTTAATTCTTTGTATGTCGATAAATAAAGTAAAAAAATATGTGTGTGTTCACAAATCACGCCTGTAACAAACTTTAACAAATCATTATTACGAATTGGAGTATTGAAATCGGACCCAGTGTTCTGACATGAACTATATGACCCCCCCCCCTGGCGTAAAATCTGACATGAACTATAATGTGACCCCCCCTGGCGTAAAAGCTGGATCCGCCCTTGGACGTATACGGGCTGATATTTATAGAAACATATTATATTTTGTCCGTCTCATAACTAGTGAGTATTGGCTAGCCGCGAGTCTCAAATGTCTTTACTCTTTAGTTACATTATATAGAAAAGAAACAACAAACGACGAAATATTGCATATCATTAGACATAATAAAATTGTTCAACTTTTTGTATTTTGTGTCAGGATCATTTGCGAATATTGTCGCGTTGACAAAGTCTCATTGTTAACCAGCTAGAAATAATAACTACCTATTATTTTCGTGTGTTCAAGGAGAAACCATTGGAAAAGAGAAATGACCACACATTACTTTAAGCTTTAACTATTTGCGAATATTGTTTTGTACGTTGACCTTAAAACTAGTGGAGTGAACAATTTGTCAGTGTCATTTCTTCAACCAAATGTCTGATAAATTACTTAATGTGAGTTGACTTATTAGCTGAAGTCAGTAGAGACGTTAAAGTCTGGTCCTATTATAATATAACTAGCTGTGCCCGCGACTTCGTCCGCGTGGAATTTATCAAAAGTTTTATTTTTCTAAAATAAAATAACTTTTCTAAAATAAATGCAGCCTAAGTTACTCCTTATTATATCAGCTACCTGACAATAAAAGTCCCGTCAAAATCGGTCCAGCCATTTCAGAGATTAGCCGGAACAAACAGACGGACAGACAGACAGACAGACAAAAAAAAATTAAATATCATTTTCGGCACAGATATCGTGTATATAATGATATGCAGTAGGACATTTTTTTTTATTTTCACTCTTAAAACAGACACTTCAATTTTATTTATATGTATAGATAATTACATCCAAGTCACATATTTACTAAGATAGAGTCTTGTGTCGTGGGTATCAGGAACTACGAGAGACTTTTCTGTCTCACAAACACCCAGACCCGAAACAAATACTTGTGGTTGACCCAAACCACAGGTTACCTCCAGACCCAATAAGGAGAATGCCCATGTTACTATGAATCTTCGCAACGGTACCAACATTTTAGTGCCTGAATGAAACCTTGTTTTTTTTATACCTATACCGCCTTATTAATAAAAATTGCGTCTTCCACGGTTACGTCAAACCTTAAACTCGGTTAGTTATTCCCAATGGATAGCGAGGTTATAACGACTTTATTAATAAACACGGATGAGCTTTGGCTTAACATGACAATCCTGTTATGGCAACCCTCTGATTTTAAAAGTAAAAAGAATGAACGAAATAACCGAGTCGATCTTAAAGACTGGACTTGAACGTAAACAAATCTATTTGACAAATAAAAAGCGGATTTGTCAATCTTGTACGTATTTTCAAAGATTAGTGATTTTATAATTTCTTTCATTGGAAATGATTCAAATAGAAAAAAACGTACTCGTTCCATTAACTGGAATTAAGAAGAAAACGTAAGCAAATCAACATGTTGCAATAATTTTGTATTTTATTTTTCAGTTCCTATATTAGTACTTAATGGCATGTTTATTATTCTTCCAGCTATTTTTTCGTTTGTTGCTTAAAACATATGTATGCGCCAATCATTGAAAATAAATCTTTGGACACTAACTCGCATAAACCAAAAACTAAAGCTTGGGAGGTTTTGCATGAAAAGTAAAAGCTTGCTTGGTTTCTTTCAGCGTTTCAATCACTTGCCGTGTAAGTAGTAAATAATAATTATTATGCAGGTTTAATCAATTAAATGCACGTCCACAAACTGTAAATCAATTAAAAGCAAAATGGAAACTATTAAAAATGAATGCACGGAAGAATATGAGTGCATTTAGGAGAAAGTTCAACAAGACTGATGGCCGTGGAGAATCAACAATTTTCATGACTGTATTTTGTTCACATGTAAGAAACACGCACATTAAACACTTTTCTAATATACATTTCTTTGCACATGTACATGGCTACTCCACCAACAAGTACAGTTGAAACTGTGAGTGAGATTTCCCCATTTCAATTACAGATGAATTGCTAATGATTTGAAATAATATAAATCTCTTGAGTATCAAATGCATATTTATGACATATTATTATTATCTTCCTTCTCCATTTCAGGATACCAAAATAACAAAATATAATATTAACATACTATTAGATTTGGGAACTATGCAGGCAAGCGTAAGTTGCTTTCATATTTTTTTTTTATCAGTAAAGCAAAAAAGCGTTGCATGTGAAATATTGTTACCATAAGTTAATATAATTTTAAATTGCAGACTTCACAAATCAACATAGTAACATAAAATATGGGAGAAATGTTACCATAAAACGTATGCACAAATTTCACATCTTTTATTTACTTTTGCAAAGACTAAATACATATTATTCTCCTTTTATTTCAATTTTACAGATGAACATAAAAAAGATAAATAATCAAGGACTCATACTAAATCTGGAAAAGTAATTTATTAATTTGTTGTATCAGCCCATATACGTCCCACTGCAGGGCACGGGCCTACTCTACAATCGAGAGAACGATTGAGAGTGGTTAGGCCATATAGTCCACCACGCTGGCCTAGTGCGGGTTGGCACTTATTAATTTAATAATCATCAATTTATCATTTATGCAGCAGAATTTTAGAATGTGTCATATTTTCATGAAAATTTAAAAAAAATATATAACAAGATGTTGAATTCTGTAATTTGAGAATGGATTCAATCTTTAATGATTCATTTGATGGAGGCATAATATGTTTTCTTCGCTATTAAACTTCTTCAAAAATATATTAATAATCACAACGGAGAATGCTTTGTGAATGTAACTTACTAAAGACAGGCATTTAAAACGAAGGGTTAGAAATAACTGTTCCGATGAATTTTGAATTATTACCTGATAAATCAACTATAAAAATAAATGATGACCATAATGGTGACACTATTTAATACTTCCAGAGCAATGACTGTATAAACACCATGGCCAACTATAGCAAAAAATTATAAGCCGAAGAAAATGAGAGACGGAGGGAGATCATGGATCAAGCGGAGTATAAAATTTGTATGGCCATCCAAGAAAGAAAAGTGCAATATTTGATAGAAAAATATTGGAATTTAAAAAAATCACGAGAGATGACTACCAAGTCATTCGTTATATCTTAATAACTTATCAATTTCCTCCAAATTTTCAGTTTTTTTATTGCTATGAATGGCGAGATCAGCATGCCGTTGACCTGATAGTAAGCGATACGACCGCTCATGACCAGCGGTAAAATCAAAAAACACCTTGAATTACAAAGCAGTGCTTGGCATTCCGCAGCGCTCGCCATCCAGAGACAAGATGTTAGGTTTAAATATGTCCAGTAGTTACTTTGACTACAATGTCCCACCGAAACACAATAGTGCATTTACACTCCTGTTTGGCGGAAGAAATAGACATTGTGGTGGTACTTACCCAGACGACCTTTCACATATGAGAGACCTACTACCAGTAAAGTAAATACACTTGTACTACTTTCCTTTTTTCCTTTTTTGTTTTTAATTCTATTCTAGTTCACTTGAACAAATCTGCATATTATGCATTAAGATTATTGATAAAAAGTAATAATTGTTAGTTTGTTTCTAGAATTCACATATTATTGTTTTTTGATCATTTAATTATATATTTTTTATCTTAATATGATATGTTTATTTGGAAGGTCAATCAAATAAAATTTCTTGTAATTTATGCATGTTTTATTTACACACTTATCATCATATAATATTTATTATATATCAGTATATGCAAGGTGACGAATAATGAAAAATGCAGTATATGAATATGCAAATAGACACAATAGTCACGTATGGAAGATAATTATAAAATAGAAAAAAAAAACAAATATAAAATAGAAAAAAAAAGTGTGTAGTGGCCTGTTGGTAAACGGACTAGATGTGACTGCCAACATATTCGCGATGGTCGCGGGTCCGAATCCCAGGGCTCACTTCTGACTTTTCGAAGTCATGTGTGTATTGATGATGGTCAATCACCAAGCAATAAAACGGTGAAGGAAAATATCGTAAGGAAACCTGCATAGCATAGCGATTTGTATGGTATGTAAAGTCCGCCAACCCGCACTAGGCCAGCGTGGTGGACTATATGGCCTAACTACTCTCAATCGTACTCTCGATTGTAATAGGTCCGTGTCCTGCAGTGGGACGTACATGGGCTGATAACAGAATACTAAATAGATTATCGCTCCGACCTACTCGCGCCCATATCCGAAACCCCGAGAGCTTTCAACTCGAGTTGACAAATCGCTTTGATTGTCTAAAAGAAAACCTCTCTCTCTCTTTTAGACCTCGCCGTAGAGATAGACCACAAAAACTCTCGATCCACACTCTTGACCTTATGGCCGAACGTCGATCTTTGACGCTGCAGTCTTCCGTTGACGCCGAAGCATATCGGCGGCTCAATAGACGGATCTGGAAGTCCTTGCGACACGATGTCCGTGCTCACAATACTGTGAGCATTAAGGAGACAATTGAGCGGAACGGAGGCTCCAAAGTGTTTGCAAGAGACTTGTCTATTGGGCAAAGCCAGTTGTCTAGGCTGAAGACGGAAGACGGCCGCGTGGTATCGACGAGGGCAGAGGTATTAAGGGAGATCGAGAGGTTCTACGGACAGCTTTACACCTCGGTTGCCGAACCTACTGTTAGCTCGGCCGAAGACCCGAGAGCCGAGTTAATCCGACACTTTAGCGATGATATCCCGGACATCAGCCTGTTTGAGATTGAGATGGCCCTCAAACAACTTAAAAACAACAAGGCGCCGGGTGAGGACGGAATCACTTCAGAGCTTCTGAAAGCGGGCGGAACGCCGGTACTGAAAGTCCTTCAGAGGCTCTTCAATTCCGTTCTCCTCGAGGGCTCAACGCCGGAGGCATGGAGCAGGAGCGTGGTGGTACTGTTCTTCAAAAAAGTGATAACACTTTGCTGAAGAACTACAGGCCCATCTCGCTCCTGAGCCATGTCTATAAGTTGTTTTCAAGGGTCATCACAAATCGTCTCGAAGGCAGGTTTGATGACTTCCAGCCTCCCGAACAAGCCGGTTTCCGAAAAGGCTTTAGTACCATAGACCATATTCATACGCTACGGCAGGTTATACAAAAAACCGAGGAGTATAACTTGCCGCTTTGTTTAGCGTTTGTGGACTATGAGAAAGCCTTTGATTCGATCGAGACTTGGGCTGTGCTACAGTCTCTTCAGCGGTGCCACATAGACTATCGGTACATCGAAGTGTTGAGGTGTATATACAACAACGCCACCATGTCGGTCCGAGTACAGGATCAGAGCACGAAGGCTATTCCACTACAGAGAGGCGTGAGACAGGGAGATGTCATATCTCCGAAACTGTTCACTGCCGCGCTGGAAAATGCCTTCAAGCTCTTGCAGTGGAAAGGATTCGGCATCAACATCAACGGCGAGTATATTACTCACCTTCGATTTGCCGACGATATTGTAGTCTTGGCAGAATCGCTGGAAGACCTTAGCACTATGCTCGAAGACCTTAATCGAGTTTCCCAACAGGTGGGTCTTAAAATGAACATGGATAAAACGAAGATCATGTCGAATATCCATGTTGTGCCCACCCCCATTGGAGTTGGGGGCTCGACTCTCGAAGTTGTAGACGAATATGTCTATTTAGGACAAGTGGTCCGGTTAGGCAGGTCCAACTTCGAGAGAGAGGTCAATCGGCGAATCAAACTCGGTTGGGCAGCGTTCGGGAAACTTCGCGACGTCTTCTCGTCCAAAATACCTCAGTGCCTAAAATCGAAAGTCTTCGATAGTTGTGTGTTACCAGTGATGACATACGGCACCAAGACGTGGCCTCTCACTGTGGGCCTCATTAAAAGGCTCAAAGTCACTGAACGAGCCATGGAGCGGGCTATGCTCGGTGTTTCCCTACGAGATCGAATCAGAAATGAGGAGATCCGTAGGAGAACCAAGGTTACCGACATAGCCCATAGGATTGGCAAGTTGAAGTGGCAGTGGGCCGGGCACATAGCTCGTAGAACCGATGGCCGTTGGGGCCGAAAGGTTCTCGAGTGGAGGCCACGTACAGGCAAGCGAAGTGTCGGACGCCCGCCTACAAGGTGGACGGACGATCTGACTAAGGTCGCAGGAAGTCGCTGGATGCAGGCCGCTTCCAACAGGTCATTGTGGAGATCATTGCGGGAGGCCTATGTTCAGCAGTGGACTTCCTGTGGCTGATATGATGATGATGATGATGATGAAATAGATTATGTACACACGCTTCATGTCTTTACATATTTTTCGCTGGTTCTCGCCTTGTTCTCCGATTTGTGTCGGATTTTTGTCTCGAGACAAAGAAACTAAGAACGCGAGAACTTGCATTAACTCCACACTCGTATGTTTCTCAGTAGCAAGCAAGTCGTCGAGAACAGTTGTGCGTAGTAGGCATATAATGAGCGAATATATGAGCTAGATCCTTAACTGATTTTTTATCTATAATGAGTAAAAATACATATTAAAATGAAGCCTACATTTTAATAGATTTCGGTAATTTTATAACTTGTGTAAAATTTTTGAATCAAAAACGTTTCTTTGCCGTTTTAGCTTTCTTTATCGTATTTCGCATGTCAAAAATGCCTATTCCACCCTTACTTCAAACAAGACTTGGAATAGTTAAGCCGAGGAAGTAGGAGGTAGGAAGACGTTATTAATAAACGCGTTATTACTTCGGCCTAAAGACACCAACCTTATGCCGAGGTTATAGTGTGTGTTATGGCAACTCACTGATCTTAAAAGTAAAAAGAATGAACTAAATGTCCGGTCGATTTTAAAGATTGGTATAGATCGTCACGGAGCACTGTCTCCCGAGAGCGCTGTTGTGGAAAGTAATAACTAATAATAGTTTTTCTCTTTTGACATTATATAACATGGGACATATTATCATAGATCACGAGTTTTTTTTATGTTCGTTGTTATATCACGAAACCATAAGGCAAAGTGCAAACAATAACTTAACAGATATTTTTATCTTTTCACTTGTAGTTCCTAATGTCTCCACACGCTAACTTATTGTAGATGCGTTGTACTTGCAGTTACATCAAATGTGACATTTGTCATACATTATTTATAAATTTGACGTCCATCAAGATTGGGTTTCAAAACATTTTCAAACACGATTTTACAAGTTGAAAAGTTTTTCGTAACTTTGTGTGGTATTTTATTAGTTACACCACATGTTACTACCCACATGTTCGGCTCTTATTATCTTGAATCTTCTTATGAATATATTTTTGATTTGTTAGGTAGTTAATTCTATAAGCAAATTAATCAATGTGTACAAATACAATTAAATAGATATTATTTGTTACTTCGTTTACATTTTTACTGAAAATATTGTTACTTTCCTTTTTATTTATTCGTCAGTTGCTATAAAGTAAATTTGAGTATTTCTTAATTAATTATTTCCACAATTATTTCTCACGGTGCTGAAGGAGTATGCACCGAGCAAGTAGCTGAACACAATTTTTCTGCAACCATCCAAGACTACTAATTTAAAAGTGCAATCTTAAAATAACATCAATTTTATGTGAGGAAAGCGAGACAGCGACACAAAGTAAATAAATAACACCCAACAGTCACATACATAGTCCTGAGACCCCATACTAAGATCGAGTCTTATGTCGTGGGTATCAAGAACTACGAGAGACTTTCGGTCTCACGAACACCCAGACCCGGAAGAAATATTTGTGGGCCGCACAAACATTTCTCTCGGTACGGGGATCGAACCCGTGGCCTCTCGTTTTACAGGCGGCGTATAACCAACTGCGCCACGGAGGCTGTCAATAAAGTAATAAAATTCTGTAATATTCACAAGTTTTATTCTCAAAATAATATGACATAGGAACTCGTCGACTGCATATGAAACCAGTGACCACTATTGAATGAATGTATGCGATCGACAAAACAGAAAGTACAATGGCCCCGCATAGAAAAAGTTTATACACCCTTAAACGGGGCGAGTAGAGATCACGGGGCTAATTGATATATTTTACGAATAATATCACAAGCAAATATTCTACTGAAAATTGCATTAATTTTTAATTGCTTTATTAAACGATTTTTAAATATAACGACATATTAATAAGTATATATCCATTAAATAAGTGGAAGTGGCAGTGGGCCGCATATGGCGCGTAGAACCAATGGCCGTTGGGGCCCAAAGGTTCTAGAGCGGAGGCCACGTACAGGCAACCGAAATGTCAGACGCCCGCCAACAAGGTTGACAGACGACCTGGCTAAAGTTGCAGGAAGTCGCTGGATGTAGGCCGCTTCCAACAGGTAATTGTAGAGGTCCTTGGCCTATGTACAGCAGCGGACTTCCTATGGCTAATATGATGATGATAATGATATATCCATTTGCCTCAATATAAAGAATTTGTATATTTTTCGTGTTTTTTACAAAGAAGAGTAAAAATTTGTTAATGTAAAATGATGAACTCGTAAAACAACATGGTATGTATCAAATCAAAACAATCCTTAATCTGTACAGACAAACATTTATATGCTAATTAAGTTAAAAATGACTATTCTTCTAAAAATGTAAATTCATTTCATTCCTTAAACCATGTGTCTCGGCGGTATAACTTTAAGTCAAAAATTAGGCTTATATTGGTTTAGCCCCTCCTTATTTCGTGTTTATTAATACAGTTTTGCACATTCCACGCGTAAGCCTTGGGTTAAAGTCAATTTGACACAAATTTTGCTTCGATATTGAGACGTGACAGCTCGTCGGAATAAACTTTAGACAGAAAGATTAGGTTACGCCATGTTTATTAATACAAAATTTGTTTAAAACCTTGGCTTATCGTTAAATCCTCGCTATTTCGAGTTTATTAATAAGAGGGATAATGTCCCACAGCTGGGCAAAGGTCTCCCTCAACTCCTTCCATCTGTCTCTATTTTCTGCCGTTGCCGTCCATACGCAGCTGAATTTGTCAAGGTCGTCACGCCATCTCTTTCTAGGTCTACCTCGCCGCCTCTTGTCGCCATGATTTATAAATATTTATTTAGATTCGCCATTCATTACTATTAAAAACACAACTGCCTCGGTGGCGTAGTTGTACTACGGTACGGTTACAAAGCTGAGGTCTCGGGTTCGAATCCCGGGTTGGGCAAAGTGATATTGGATTTTTCTATTCAGTATCAGCCCAGAGTCAGGAATTTGTGCCCGATATGGCGATAGGCTCGCCACCTATCACATTGTGGGACGGAACATACAAGGCGAAATGTGGGTGCCCTGGCACCTCTGCCTACCCCTTCTGGGAACAAGGCGTGAGTTTATGTATGTATGTAAAAACACAACTATATATTTATACATTTATTCAAAACTTCAACTTAGACTCGTGCATAGTAAGAATCTTATCGACCTCCAAGGCCCGTTCTCTAAGCGTGGCCATATCATCTTCACTCAATATACTGGTTTTCTTCCCCGCGTTTTTTACGAGGAAGTGTTGTATGAACAGCCGGATGCTTTCCCTAAACATGTGCAGTTTGGGCGGCTTGGACACGCGGAAGAATACTTCCAGGCATGATTGGACATCTTCCGTCATTAATATTGCTAACAAGATCTGTCGCATGAAACGCACTGATTGCTTGTTTAGGTCTGAAAATTGGATCACCTGTGGAGGAAAATGAATTATTTGATATTAATAAAAAAAATAAATGCATTCAGTCACATACATAGTCCAGGGGAGGTCATAAATGCGATACGAACTTCGAATATTCGGACCCCGTACGTAAAATTTGACTAATGTGCTAATCTATACGTACTCAAAATTTTGGAATCCTTTATCTCAGGTTACAACCATAGACTAAGTTCGGAGAAAATGATAAGTGTAATAGAGAATAGTATTGATTTTTGGAAGTGGAAATCTTATACCTTACTCCGGACTTCGATCAATGGAACATAACATAACCTATGGAAAACTTTTTGGTCCCTTAAACACCCAGACTTGAGACATACTTGTGGGTCTTACAAACATTTGTCTCGGTGCGGGGATCGAACCCGCGGCCTCTCGTTTCACATCCAGCGTCTAACCAACTACACCACGGATATTATCGGATTTTAAACATGTTACATAAGCAAGATTTTAGATGGGAAACTTAGAAATGAATAGTTTATCAATGTGACATGTAGCGATATCTATCGGACGTTTAGTTTAAACAACTTATCGTGAAACAATTTATTAGGGTTTTGCAAAGTACTGAAGTATTTTAGGAATTTCCTAATAAATTTCCTAAAATAGTAAAAACTAGAACATACTCACGTCAACTCTTTCGAATATTTTTTGTCCAGATCACAAAAATACTACTTCAATATGTCCTATTCAAAAGTCCCATAACTTGAAATATAACTCATTACCAATTTACAGAAAACATTTACCTTTAACACCGACAAAGGCAGGCCCTTTCCAATAATGAGATGTACCAAAAACTGTGCCAAGTTGGTCATACTCGTCTTCGATAAATTCTCTATGTCTTTTATCTTATCCCAAACTGAGTATTGTATTGAGAGCTGAAACAAAAATAAGACAAAATATGTGACTGTGAAATTAAGTATAATAGAATTAGTCCGTCATAATGTTTATTAAATTGAAAAAGCGCGTGGTGGCCTGTTAGTAAACGGGCTAGACGCGACTGCTACCAAATTCACGGTGGTCGCGGGTTCAAATCCCAGGGCACACTTCAGACTTTTCGGAGTCATGTATGTATTGATAGTCAATCACCAAGCACTATAACGGTGAAGGAAAACATTGTGAGGAAACCTGCTGGGCCTTTGGCCTGCTTAGGCCGGCATGGTGGGCTATATGGCCTAACCACTCTCAATCATACTCTAGATTGTAGAGGAGACCGCTTAATTAAATTTTTAAAAACAATTTGACCTACATATTACATACATACATAAATTCACGCCTTTTCCCAGAAGGGGTAGGCAGTGATGCCAGGACACCCACATTTCTCCTTGAATGTACGAAAAATACTACGATGAAATAAGTTTCGAGCATATCGCTAGATCAAACACAAATTCCTGACTCCAGGCTGATAATGAATAGAAAAATCCAATACCACTTTGCACGGAATTTGAACTTAAGATCTAAGTTTTTAACCCTACCGTAATACAACTACGCTACTGAGGCATTCAATTGTTATTTGACTACATTTTATACTGTTATGATAAATTAACTAAAATGTATACGCAAATGCAGTGATATCAAAATACCCAGCGGTCGACATAATAATGTTAGAATTTCTGAAACCACACCCATAAAAACACAACCCGAGAAGCAATTTAATTATCTCTATTACAAAATATATACCTGATATTTTCTATCCACGTCACACAACTTTTGTCCCAGTACAGCGTAGTAAGGGTTGTAAGTCTTCTCTTGTAGACAGCAGGCTAATAACACATGAACTATTTCTCTTTCTTGCTGACCTTTTAGACCCAAATGCTGGAGCTTCTCGAATGCGTCCATATAATCCTAGAAAGTAAACAACGTTAGTTAATATTAACTATTTATTTACATGTGTAAGACAGTCGCCTGATGCATAGCAATTCTTGATTAAAATCGGTTCTCTTTTATTCCACACATTTCATTTTGTGCAACTGTGTGTTCCAGTTGCAATGGCCTTAAAATCGTCACTAGTAAATCGGTATCTATATGTTATGAGATTTATTAGAAAAATAACTTTTAAGGATTCTCTTAGTGACAAATCTTACAATTTTTCGAATATTATCTTTAAATACGGGTATAAAGTTTAATCCCATTTTATCTGAAATTAAGGACTATGATAAAAAATGTCTAGACAGAAAGGATGCAATTGTTTTTGATTGCCATTTAAGTAATAATAATATTATTATCTAGCATTTTAAACAAAATTATGTGTCGAAAATATACACGTGATATCTTACTTGACCCCCCCCCCCCAACCCCTCTTGTGGTATTTCGTGATTTTTGTCAAACCCCTCCCCCCATTCAAGTCTCACGTGATTAATGGATGACCCCTTATACTATTTATGAGTGCTTATGCGTTTTATTTTTGTTAATTGCAATCAATCATAAAGCATCGTACGTTTAAATAACTATCATTTAATCTTACTCGTTCTACAAAGTTTGTAATAATACTTGCTTACCTCAGCCGACATAATAACGCAGAATATGCTCCGTCTCACGTCAGTGTTCATCCTCTGCTTTCTAGCTAATTCTAGAAGCTTCTGGTCGTTAGTTGTAGTCAGTTTGACGGCCGGCTTCTCTTCCTGTCGCGTGTGGTTGCCCTCCCACGCCGATCCTACCACCCACCATTTACCCCGCTCATCGGCTGAAAGTTTATTAAATTATATTTTAATTTATATGATGAATTGTAAATATTTCTAGTACACACTAGAAGTAACTTTACTGATGGTCTCTTGTATGTGAGAGGTCGACTGGATAGGTACCAGCGCAATGTCTATTTCTCCCGCCAAAGAGCAATGTAAATGCACTGTTGTGTTCTGGTTTGAAGGATATTGTGACCAGAGTAACTATTGGATATATTGACACTTCATTTTAATTTGTTTATTACCTTTATGGACAGACGAGTTAGCGGCCTTAGTGACATAACATGTTATATGATATATCTCAGGATGGCGAGCGCACAGTGGCGTAACTACCCCATCGGGGGCCCGTGGCAAAATTCATCATATGGGGCCCCTAGTAAATGTAAAAAATAATAATCTTGTAATTTCGTTTTTATGAATCTTTTTTTAAGATGCTGGTCGACTGTCTGGAAAAAGAGGGACTCTTTGCGATGAATTCTTTTTCCCAGAAACCGCATCGCAGCAAATGAACCTGAATAAATCCTGACTGTTCTACGAGAAACGAGATAGATTTCATTTTGACGACGAATGTTCACGGAAGACGGATGTACAGTGATGTCTCTGTGATCAACAGGGTGAAAACCGTAAGGCGTCGCTTGATGAAGTCTACGCTCCGACCTATTCGCGCCCATATCCAAAACCCCGAGAGCTTTCAACTTGAACAGACAAATTACTTTGATTGTCTAAAAGAAAATCTTGCAGTGGACGAGCCAAACAGCGATTTGGTAGAAGCCGTTGTGATAAAACACAAAAACTCTCGATCCACGCTCTTGACCTCATGGCCGAACGTCGATTTTTGGCGCTACAGTCTTCCGATGACGCTGAAGCATATCGGAGGCTCAATAGACGGATCTGGAAGTCCTTGCGACACGATTTCCATGTTCACAATACTGTGAGTATTAAAGAGACAATTTAGGCGGAACGGAGGCTCCAAAGTATTTGCAAAAGACTTGTCTATTAGGAAAAGAAAGTTGTCTAGGCTGAAGACCACGGACCACGTCCGCGTGGTATCGACGAGGGCAGAGGTATTTAGAAAGATCGAGAGGTTCCACGGACAGCTTTAAAACTCGGTTACCGAACCTACTGTAACCTCGGCCTCGGCACTCGGGTGCCGAGTTGATCCGACACTTTAGCGACGATATCCCAGACTGTGTGAGATTGCGACGGCCCTGAAGCAACTTAAGAACAACAAGACGCCGCGCCGGGATTGGGGACGGAATCACCTCAGAGCTTTTGAAAGCGGGCGGAAGGCCGATGCAGAAAGTCCTTCAGAGGCTCTTCTATTCCATTCATTGGCTTAACGCCAGAGGCACGGAGCAGGAGCGTGTTGGTACTGTTCTTCAAAAAAGGTGATGAACACTTTCCTGAAGAATTACAGGCCCATCTCGCTCCTGAGCCATGTCTATAAGTTGTTTTCGAGGGTCATCACAAATTGTCTCGAAAGCAATTTTAATAACTTCCAGCCTCCCGAACTAGCCGGTTTCCAAAAAGGCTTTAAACCACGAATGCTATTCCACAACAGAAGTCATCACTCCATCAGGCTATAGGGCGTTCTACACTACGTTTGAAAAGACGCGGTCTCTATTCTAGGACACGTTTATTCCAACGGTTATCAATTCTTCGACAGATGCGGCCAGCACACTGCCACATCAGCTTGCTAATCCTATTTGCTATATCTATAACTTTGGTTCTCTGTCGGATAAGTTCATTACGGATCTTATCATTCAAAGCGACACCGGGCATAGCACGCTCGATAGGTCGATGAACAAATATAAGCTAGTAGACCAGTCGTACTGTAAGTGTCCAAGTCTCAGGACTGTACGTCATGACAGGTAGGACGCACTGGTTGAAAAATTTCGTTTACAAGCTTTGTGGTAAAGGTGACGAGAAGACTCGACGTAGTATACTCTAGATCCTCCTGGTAGTCTTTTTCTCAAAGTTGTTTTTACCTAGTTAAAGGTATATTTGGAAACAACTTCAATCTGGTGGCCACATACAGTAACAGGTATTGGATCAGGCTATGTAAATGTTACGACAAATTCGCTGTGAGGCTGAAGCCAGGCCGTCTAGCAAATGTTGCAGCTCCCCCAGAAATTTTGCTTTCCAGACTATATTATTATCGTCAGCGAAATGTAGGAGCGTTTGTTTAATATAATATTTATTTATTTTATTATTTATCGTCACTGTCTCTTACGAAGTGGACATTCAGCTTAAAATGACCTTTCTCAATCACAAATCGTTTCACTCCGTCATTTTTTTAATTACACGTATCTGTAACATATGGAGATTCCATATTTTCCACTCTTATTAATACGTTTTAAATTCATTTTTTCTCGTAATTGGTTGTGGTTGTATTAAGTCTGAATATTCACCCATCCATTTGTTCATTTCTCTCTCCTCTGTTCACTTGCGTTTGCATGATTTTCATCAATAAATTTCTCCTTCCATTAGTACTGACTTATTTTAGGACAAGTTTTATTGATTGTATCATTGAGTAGGATACTATAATTAAAACCAAAACAAAACATTTAAATCAAATATTATGATGGAATGGTTGTCATGCTTAAAATGTAGCCAATAAGTTATTGTTATTACTTTCGTTATAAGTGTTACATAATTCTCTTCTTACACCCTGTCGAGCTTGAGCTCGAGGCCCTATCGAGCCAGGGCCCCGTCGGGCCTGAGACCCTGTCGGACCAGACCCTACCGGGCCGGCACGCGGGGGCCCCCTAGGCCGGGGGCCCGTGGCATTTTGCGCACTCTGCCACCCTATTGTTACGCCACTGCGAGCGCAGCAGAATACCAAGCATTGCCTTGTAATTCAAGGTGTTGTTTGGTTTTACTACTGTTCATGAGTGGTCGTATCGCTTACCATCAGGCGAACGGCATGCACTTCTCGCGATTCATAGCAATAAAAAAAAACTAATAACAGATCAGCATGTATATGATTTCACCGACTATAAAATTAATCCTAAAAATATCTATACAGAATTTTTATTAATTAAATACCTTTCAAAAGATCTTCAAGTCTGATATTAAGCGGCGTCACGTAATTCCCTTTTCTGATGACTCCTTTGATCATCTTCTTCAAATGCTCCATGTACGTTGGGTCGTAATTCGGTATTTTTGTCAAATTGTTATTCTTTACAGCCATTAATACTTCTAATAGGTATTTTATTCTCGACCTGGAATTCACATTTCACAAATAAAATAAAGTTTAAATATAATTTTGGCTTCTGATATTAATGAAAAACTTACCCAACGATATTTTTTTTAGAAATAGGTATTTAATTTACTACAGTGGAAAAACAAATTTTGGTCATCTACACTAATATATAAAGCTGATGAGTTTGTTTGTTTGTTACCTCTAATTTTTGAATTGGACAGGTCATTTATCGAGAAATGCCAAAAACTGTATTATCATCACGCTATGATATATGTGAGGGAAGCAAAGAGAAAAATCTAGCAAATACGAGGAATTTTATTTCATTTCTCTTGGTCCGTGTATTCGAAATTCTAAATAGATAGTCGGAATTGAACATTTTGGCCGCCATTTTGAAAAGTGTTTTTGCAACCGGATGGATCCGGGCCGGACCGCTAGTATTAAATATTTGATACTTTTGTTAGGGGCCGTCCATTAATCACGTGATGAGATTTAAGACTTTCCCAAATCATTACTACTATTGACTCCTATCACGAGGCGAATGTAAGTGTTCGTATACATATGCGTACAATGTTTCCAAGCATTTTTTTTTTAATCGAACTTACCCGCTAGCCGCCTCATCCTTAATCTTGGCGACTCTACTCTGTGTGTCGTGTATGAAATTCTTCAACGCTAGAGGTTCCTCTTTCCTCAACACTCCGCCCACTACTCTTAACGCCACTAGCACACATCCTATACTCTTCTCTGATAACTCATCAAGTAATCGATTTAGGATATCGTAGAGTAATGTGGCTTGGTAGATCTGCGAAGAAATAAGGTCATGTGACTTGAATGCAATTCGATTTCTGGTGAAATTCGGATGGTTGGCTGTTGGTCAATGACGCTAGTATAGAATATGCATTAGAAAGATCTAATTATCTTACTAAACTTTAAAAATCTTACTCTGTACAAATGTAGGTAAAATTTTAAGGGTAAGTAATAACTACAATGATTTTTTTTATTACGTTGAATGGCGAGACGAGTATGCTACTCATCTAATGGTAAGCAATACAACCGCTCATGGACAGTAGCAAAACCAAACAATACCATGAATTACAAAGCAATGCTTGACATTCCACTGCGCTCGCCATCCTGAGACAATATTTTAAGTCTCAATATGTCCAGTAGTTACTCTGGCTACTATGTCTTTCAAAACGTTACACAACAGTGCATCAATACTGCAGTTTGGGGGAAAATATAGATATTGCGGTGGTATCCATCCAGGTGGCCTCTTACATATAAGAAACCCACCACCAATAAAATTGATATGAATACAAAGCTTACCTTGAAACTGTACAAATGTGATAAACATGAAACTAGATTTTCTAATCTCTTGTCTTCTATTGGTTGGTTTTTATTCATCATGTCATCGAAACGTGTTGTCAACTCTTGCAGGAAATGTGCACCTGTGGATTCACATAATGTCAAAGATATGAGGTCTGTCAATCCGCACCTGGCAAAAGGCTTATTTTCTAAAGCAAAAATTACAACCTTAATCATTTTGCAACATAGTAATTCGTCTTGCACAGATTTCATGTAAATGAAGGATATGCGAAATGCAATCTTAATTTTATTACTAAAAATCGATGCAAACTTGATTACTAAGTTGGTCCTTCGAGCCTGATAACGTTCCTCCCCTTATTGGGCCCGTCCTAAATCCTAAATAAAAACTATAATACCTACGGGGTATACTCAGACTGCGACGGCAAACGAAGCCAAATGGTAGTTGTGGTAACTTTAAAAAATTTAAAATTTCCCATAAAAGAGACATTTTTTTTTAATTATTGTCGTCTATGGTTGGCAATCTAAATACAAAGTTTTTACTTTACACAGTTTTCGTCTTTGAAAATAAAAGGGTCTACATTATTATTTTAGGAAAAATAACGTACATATTTACCACCCAAACACGACAATAGGAAAAAATTGAAAAATACCATAGATTTTTTTTGCCAAATTTTCAGTTGTATTGTCTGTGGTCACTAAAACCACCACCCAACTTCGTTTTCGCTCACCGTCTAGATACATCCTGTATAAACCATATAATAAAAAAACAAAAAATAAGCTTTCTTACCAATCTCAGACCCAACATTAGCATGTATAACAGCGACCAACGCGGCATGTTCTGCCACCATCCGGTCTGGGGTGGCAGAGGGCGCCACTGTAGCATCCAGCCATAGTTGTGTGAGCGCCGTGTTCACTGCATTTCTACTGTTGGACGAGTATAGAGTCTCTATGGACGTGCAAGCCCAGTGTAGGTTGGTGCCCGCTAGTTTGTTAAGGACACCTGGAAATTTTCAAAATATAGAGCAGGTAGCTGATAGATGAGGTTTACTCTAAACAAGGATGTCTTGGTATATAACTGTTTTTAAACATAAAAATTAGATGTATGCTAACTATCATAGAACATTGACAACATGAAGTTAAAACATGGACGAATGGTGATTTAACTCAAATCAATATCATGAAATATGATTGAATAGTATAACTATTGTTGCTGTATTTTAAACATAAACACAAGGTAATAAAGTTAATATTTCAATGGCTTTTACAATTGTATGATGATTAGCAGTCCTATTTTGTAAATTATCCACTTGTACTTACTTTTTATCTGCCGCTTCAATTGTATTAAATCCTTATCGGATGTGGAGTCTTTATTCCTCAAATGTGGTGGTACATATGTGCCTTTTTCTTCCTAAAAGTAATAGAGAATATACATTTTATTTTGCAAAGTGTTGGTTATTAAAAATAGCAAAACAAAAGTTTTCAAAAGATGACAAAAGACTAGAGACATTTATGAACTTTTTGCTTGCATTTTCACACTTAAATGTCGGTCAATTAACGTAATATTATGTATATAATATATAATGTGAAAGTTTACCTTAATAACATTTCCTTCTTTATCCCTTTTTCGTCCATAAATATCTTCCCAGACATCTGGTTTCTCTTTTATCTGTTCATCTGGTTGTTCTTGATCATCATCACCAGAGAAATCATCCATGTCATCACCAGACAAGTGAGATACTTCATCATCACTAAACACTTTGCTTAGATCACTTTCTGACACTATTTTCTCTTTTTTAGATTTGGGATTTGATTTAGTGTCTACTGTTTTAGTTTGCTTTGGTTCCTTTTCTGCAACTTTAGCTTTAGATTTCTGTGTTTTTGTTGGCTTCTCTGTAAAAAAAACTTAATATTTTAATCATGATCAATAGTTTTTCTTTATTCTGAGAGAATTCATTTTAATGCAGTGCATCAAAAGTCATGTATGATTTCACTATGTTATAAAATATTTCAAAATATAAATATAATAATAATCTACCTTCAGGTGCATCATCATCTGAAGCTTCACTACCTTCATCAACATCGCTGTGATCATCGTCCATGCTTCCATCATCAACATCACCAATTTCTTCATCACTTTCATCAAACTCTTCACCATATTTATCACTTCCATCCATATCTTCATCACTTTCGCCAAATTCTTCACCATCATCATCTTGATCTGATTGATTTCCTTCACTCATACTATCATCAATATCCACTGCTTTAATTTTCTGTTTTTTATTTTTTTTCTTAGTCTTTTCTACCTCCTTGCCAGTAACTACTGCTAAATCTTCTTCAAAGTCTGAATCAGCATCTACATTGGCTAAATGTTTCTCAGCTGCCACAATTTGCTCTTGTGTTGATCTGTCACATATTTCTAGTAGGTCTGAATATTTTTAAGGGTGAATTGGATGTATAAAAAAATTGAAACCGAATACTAATAAAAGTCTTCACGCAATATAGTCTTGATCCCACTTTAAGATCAATTAATGGCATTTCATGTTGGCTTGTATCATGAGTATCAGGAACCTCATGAAACTGTTCACTCTCACAAAAATCTAGACCTGAGACAAATACTTGTGGGCCAGCATTTGTCTTGGCAATAGACTCAAACCTGGGGCCTCTTATTTCACAGCTGGTGCCTCACCAACAGCACCAAGTAGGGTTTATACTTCTGAGATGAACTAATTCAATTTATATATCTATTTACACATAAATTATTCTAATGGTATTTCAAATGACACTGAGATGTTGAACAAAACACTATAAAATAAAAACTTTAACATGATTCCCTTTATGTATATGAATATGCTAGCTAGCATTGCTTTTAGCTTTAATCTATGATCTAGCCAGCCTCAGCAAATTTTAAACTAAATCTCAATTTCAAAAGGATACAGTCCAATCCATCATCAGCAAAGTAATTATTCTTATTCTTAGTCTTGTTTAAACCAAGTTGCTTCTCCAGTTTCTTGATAACTTTGTCTTCTTCTTCATTAGCTTTGAGAAGTATCTTCTTCCTCTGTTCCTCCATCTCTTGTTTAAGTTTTTCTGTGGCATTCTTTTCTTTCTCTATTTGTTTAGTTACTATGTCAACAGCTGATGGCTGGAGCTTTTGCTTCTTTTTCTATGAAAATGGATAAGTGAATTAATTAATTATTAACAAATTCATAAAGATTATGGATTTTAAGATATGATTATTATATGACTGGGTTATATTAATTAAACCATAAGTTATATATTTTTTAAAACAGCAGTGGTTAATCCAGGATGTATACCCAAGATGTGGGGTTGCTCACTTTCGAATCCATCTAATAACTGCATATATAATTGTAAAATTAGTACCCTGAATTTTTATGGAAATTATTCATAATAAAATTATTTATTTAAATTGCAAGTTTTTATAATTCCCCTAGCGTTACAAAATAGATATAAGTAAACTTATGTATCTATGTAATAAAATGTAAACAAAAACTTAAATAATTGTAGATAGGATTTGTCAGAAAAATAATAGTTTTCCAGTACCTTAACTTCTATGTCTGGGTCAAGAGCATCAGCCGGTCTTTTGACAAACTTTCCAGGAGTATACTTTGGTTGTTCTTGTATTGTTTTCTTTTTTATATAGTGTTCTTTGCGATGCACTTTTTTCTCTTGCCGCTTTTGTTTTCTAAGCGCTTTGCGTGTGTTTTCAAACTTTGGCCTCGGCGCCGATTTTGCTTTTTTCATTTTATGTAAAAAATACTTGCAAAATGTAAAAAATGGTTAATATATCACTCTTGTAGGTTATGTTTTGCTGTCTCCACGAGATTTAATTTTTATTTGACAGCTGTCAATATGACAAAATATTTTTCAGTCGAATTATTTTGTAAAGGACAAGTTCATATAGATTTTATTAACGGATATTATGCATACTTATGTATTAACAGCAATAATCTATTAAAAGCGTAGACAGATAATACTAAATTAAAAGACATACGGTAATTATTTTATAAACAGTTAAAATATATCTGTTGGATTAATTTCCTTGGTTCACTTTTTCCTATTGGTCTGTGATTAACTTCTTTTATTGGTTTCCGAACGATTGACCAAAGAGAACTACATATATTTATAGCGGTATTTCGTATGTAGTACATATGAGTCCTTTAGTAGTAGACAGTAATTGGCTTATAGGCTTTTACAAATATCACTATCTTTGCAAATAAAAAACGATTGGAATTAAGTATATGGTGGATGTTCTCTCAATTTATTTAGAATTTTTTCTATAGAAACTGACAGAACGTCATTCGAAATCCCAAATTGTCAATCCTCTATATTGTCTATTATTCAAAATTCACAAAAGCATGACGGTAGTGAACCGATTTTTTAATATTCGCAATACAACAAATTATTGAAGAGCACATCCAAGGCGGCAAGAGCAACATCGTTAATTTGTGACACCGGACACACCTGTATCCAGGCATGATGGTGGAAGGGTCAGCATTTACGCGGAGCGATGTGTTCCAAATGGCAATACGGGTTGCGTTTGTGTCGGCAGTGACTTATTTCTCCATAAAGTGGCTCGTGAACCAGATAGACCCCACCTCCAAGAGTCGGAAGAAGGCCGAGGAGCGCGCGCGGGAACAGTTACGCAAGTAAGTATCGATCGTGGGAATCATACGTCACTTACCTTGTTCTTCTATTTTTGGACTATTTTGAAGCTTTCTGTGTGTTCTAAAACTCATTTCAAACCCATTCATGAATGTTAGTAATTAGATTCAAATTAGATTTTTTATAAAATAAGGTTATGATTTCCACCTGTCAATCGTTGACTACCAATAGTTGTTTGTTTTTTATACATATAATAAAAATTATCTATGAATGTAGTGCATTCTTTAGTGATTATAGAGATTAACTTTAATTCTAACCTTTGCCGTTTGATAATAAATCACATTTAATCCACTCCACATAGGCTGCGTGAAGATAAATGTTATAAAAAACAGTTTTGTTCCATGTAAGATCTATTCCAAATACTAAATACCAACATTTGACTTTAAGCTGATGATGCTCCTACAAATAAGTTTAGTTTGAGTAATAAATTTTTTATTTTTATTTTAGTAATTAAATTTTTATTTAAGTAATCTTAAATTAAATTCAATTAGTTTTTATAAGCATACTTAAAATCTACAAACCTAATATCTGTTGTTATGAAATACTATTGTTATGTAGGAATGGAGTTTCAAGACACTTTGTAATAGCCTTTGGCAGTGTGCCAGTTCCATTACCGGTGCATCTATCCCATTGGAAACTTTCTTCTATCACCTTATACATATGTATGAATTAAAAACATTAGACACTGAAACTGGGTCATATTATAACATCTGTAGGGAATGGGAATGTAGGACAATGGAAGACAATGGACATTACAAAAAACTGTTTAATTGTTCTATAAAAATATTTTTATTAATAATTCATATGAATTTTTATTTATTCAATGAGATTCACTACATTAATGTATATTATGAAGTTTTATAATTTTAAATATCATAAAATGATGCAAGATATAGAAATACTTCCTTGAAGTTTGAATATTAATATCATAATTAATAGGAAATTGTATACTTACATTTGTTTTGAGAAGTTTATATGTAATATTAGACATTAAAATTTCATATTTTTTTCCTAGGCTTCATTTAAATTTAAACAGCAAAAGATGAATAAAAGGTTTAGTGTTTTTCAGATCATTAGTTTTTAAACAATCAATTAATATTTGTGAGGTATAATAATATTAAAATAATTTGGCTGTAACACAGCAATTTAATTAAAATAATATTGTTATGGTGGGTGAACATAATGTATTTCCGAAGGATCAGAATAATCACATGCATGTAAATAAAAGTTAAAATTCCATGCCATAAAAGTATGACTCAACATAATGTCATAAAACTGAATGATCCAATGTTTCACATAAAATTCTTCAGCAATAAATCAGATATATCAAATCAGTTAAATATATTTAAGATACATGGAGACATAAAAAAATCTATGTCAAGTCTATATCATCATGTGTGTAAATTGCAATCATAACTAAATTACATAATCATACTCTTGCTCTTATATCTCTATATATCTATGTACAGTTCTGTTTTACCATAACTGACACTAGGTTTTGCTAGGATACCATTATATATTAGATGAAATTCACTGACATCCAGGTCATAGTTATGTTACCACCTGTATACAAATAAAGAAAGAATAAAGCATTTCTTGTAGTATACAAATTCTGTTTGGAACAAAAATAAGAAGAAAATAGACATACTAATATACCAAACAAAAATGTAATAAAAAATAACCAATGTGGAAATTGATTGAAAGTGTATATTTTTGTTTTTGTTTGTGTCTTGAAAAAAATATCAAAAAAATATGGCATCATCCTTTGTGTCTACCACTTCCAATATACTACACTGCACTCAAATACTGTTAGTGCCTAGCTTCGATCAAATATACACTAGATACAACATGAGCGCTCAGAAAATGGCACCAAAAAAGAGTGCTTTAAGCACTCCTTTGCCTTCAGTCACGCACCGACCGTTGCTTCTAAAACGTCGCAGAACTTTAGGACAATATTATGTGAAAAGCTACTTTAAGCTACAGGAATAAGGTGGAATTTGTGTTAATATAATATATTTGGAATATGTGATCTTTTTGTTTACTTTTTTTATGTCATGCATCGGTGCCACTTTTTAACAGAACTTTTACTTTGATCGAAGGTGCCTAGTGTCTGCATATCATATCATATAGACTAGATAATTGTCTAATTGTGTTGTCTGTGGCTGTTTTTCTGATGTAATCTGCATGTTAGACTTAAGACTCATGAAAACGGCCACTGTATACACGGTGCATGTGTTAAGGGTGTCTTGCAGAGCGGGCCTCGGCGGGAAACACTCACTGGCGCTGGACAAGCTCACCGACCATGAGATGATCATCGCCTCACAACTCGTTGTACCTGATGAGATTAATGTAAGTAATTTATTTTTATATAACTTGTATCTGTATCAGCCCATACATGTCCCACTACAGGGCATGGGCGTACTTTACAATCGAGAGTGCAGTTGAGAGTGGTTATCCTACATGACCTAACTACTTTGACTCTATAATCCTCCACACTGGCCTAGTGTGAGTTATTCAGTAAAGGTATATTTTGTCAAACATTTATTTGCATTGCATGGCAAAAAATTATAAATGATCGTGATTTATTATTGTGTTTTGCCGTTATTTAAATGCTTTGAGCTATTTATATTTAAATGTAAAGATCTTGGAAATTATGATGAAATTAAACGAAATGGATGAAATAATCACATTTAAGTTGATGTCATATTGGGATGTCTTGAAACAAATTGATAGATGCGTATATTTAAAAGTTGCGAGTGTCGAGAACGAGAGAAATATGAGTCTCATACACCGGAAACAAATGCTCAAAAATATTGTTACAAATGCATTGCAAATATTACTAACGGAACGAAAACGAGTCACCTTGAACATTATCTCCATGAGATTTAATCATAGTCAGGAATGTTAAAATAGTCTTACTCGTAAACAACAATGAAGCATAAATATTAAACCTCGAGAGTACATAACTTCGTTTATTATTATTTTGTCATAAATTTGTTGTTTTTTTTTAACCGACTTCCATATAAACTGGGTTCTATACAGGGTATATCAAGACTGCTACCGAAAACGAAGCCGGGTGGTAGATTAAGCGACTTCAGACACAATGCAACAGAAAAAGTTGCAAAAAAAAGCGTCAATTTTTTTTTGTTATTTTTTTCCTGTGGCCATATTTGGGTGGTAAATACATTTTTTCCTAAATTAATAGTATATACCCTTTTATTTATAAATACTCTAAGGTATAAAAGAGTTTAAATTATTATTTTAGCAAAAACTATGGATTTACCACCCAAAAATGACGATATTTAAAAAAATCATAAAAAAAAATTGTCGCGTTTCTAGGCGAAATTTTTAATTGCATTGTGTTTGTAGCCACTAAAACTACCACCCGGCTTCGTTTTCGGTAGCAGTCTTGAGATACCCGGTATATATGTATGTATGTATCAGTCAAATTTGAACCGATTTTGGTAATGTTTTATTGGAAATAATTTTTCGTAAGTTTGGTCTCAGAGAAATTTAATAAAGATCGAACCTGTAGTGTATTTAAATTCTTTCCATCCATCAGCCAAGGAAAGTCCACTGCTGAACACAGGCCTCGCCCAATAATTTCCACTGTGACCTGTTGGAAGCAGCTGCATCCAGCGACGTCCTGCGACCTTTACCAGATCGTCTGACCACCTTGTGTTTGGAATTCCTTACCCATTAATTATTGTATTGGTTAATAGGAAAGGTCTGTTAGACCTTCCGACATGGTATTCTTACTATGATTACGTAAAACAGATATTTTTTTATACTTTAGTTGTATATCACTCCTGGATATTTTGTACGTCATCCGACCGACAAAAACCATTCTTATGCTCTTATTTAAAGGGATATTTGTTATGGAAGTAGTAGTAACGTTGTCCCTTTTTCCTGTGCAATTCGATGTGATATCGTAATGGGTTCTCTAGTGGGAGGAGTGCATATGCAGTACTCTTAAACCTCTGACGCAATGGGATGATGCAATGCTTGTTGTAATGATTTAACTTATGAAACTTATACCTAGCTGTTGCCTTATATATTATAGTAAACCTTTTGAGAATAAGACTTGCTAAGATTACAGGATTATTCGAAAATTTAACTTTACCATATATTTAATTCATCGAAATAGTTGCCTACAACCTTTAAGTGTCTTTAAAATTTCAAGTTGAATACCTTCAGAGTCATTATATCAAAGCCGATATTTTTATAATTAACAGTCGGATATGCATTTTGGAAATATTGTATTTTTTATTTTAAAACGAGACTTTTATGATGATGTTTGAGCTTTCGGATTGAGCTAGCTTTTTATAAAGACTGTTAAGTAGGATCTGGGGACTTCCCTGTTAGTATCAATTTAAATGTTTATTAATACTGTTGTGAGTTGTTATAACATTATAATGTGTTATTTGTTGTGATGATAACTTTGGTAATGAATGGGCAGTGCATCATTGTTATGATTTGTCGCTACGTAATGTTTATTTCATACATTCTTTTGTATTGCATACTTATAGATCGCTTGTTACGTTATGAATGCATTTGGAAAATATTAAAATATCTTAATATCTCATTAGCATTAATATCTGGCTGTAATATAGTTCAAAATATTACATAAGTTTTCGGAGTCATGCGTGTATTGATAGTCAATAAGCACGCACTATAACGGTGAAGGAAAGAATCGTGCGGAAACCTGCGTACCACAGCGATGTAAGAAATTCCATGGCCTGTAAAGTCCTTCAATACGCAGCAGGCCAGCGTGGTGGACTATATGGCCAAAGCACTCTCAATCGTACTCTCGATATGGGTTGCTCGTATTTTCCATCCCACGATGTGCTTAGAGGGCGAGCATATCGCCATATCGGGCACAAATTCCTGACTCCGGGCTGATAAATAGAAATCCAATATAATTTTTTAACCAGTCTTTTGTTAACTGACCTTTTTAATATGGTCTACAAGCCACACATTTATAGTAACACAAGGTAATATTGGTTGTAATATTCCAGGTGAACTGGAAGGACATCGCCGGGCTGGACCACCTGATCCAGGAATTGCGCGAGACAGTAATCCTGCCCATACAGAAGCGAGACCTGTTCGCTGACAGTAGACTCACGCAGCCGCCCAAGGGGGTGCTCCTGCATGGACCTCCAGGTATGACACATGCTGTCCTTTCTACGAAGGTCAAGTAATCATTTAGATATGTTAGAAATTTTATTTAGTTTTTGCTTGGTAATTCTGTAGGGTCACCCATTGATGATAGAACTTCATACACTATACGAGTACAATCATCAAGAGTAGTAATTGATTCGATATGGTATTTGTAATGAGATAGAATGTCAAGGCAGATTTTAAACGTTAAAAACTGACGGGGCAACTTGTTATAACTCAGTGAAGCTTTGACTACACATATCACAATGTATCAGTAACATTATTGCTACGATTTATCTATTATTTTTTATTCACCTATATTGTCCCATTGCTGGGAAAAGGTCTCTTTCACCTACTTCGATCTGTATCTATTTTCTACCGTTGCCGTCCATACGCTACTGATATGATCAAGGTCGTCACGCCATCTCGATAGTCCCCGTGGCGCAGTTGGTTAGACGCTGGCTGTGAAATGCGAGGCCGTGGATTCGATCCCCGCACCGAAACAAATATTTTTGTTAAACATGGGTATTTGTTTCGCGTCAGGGTGTTGGTGAGACCGAAAAGTCTGTCTTAGTATTTATTTATTTATCTATTCAGAGATTCGCCTCTTCGCCTCTTGTTATCCATGGGCACTGTTTGGAAATTTTCGCCTATCTTTTCGGGTGCATCATGGTGTATCGTTCAACCCCATGATTTCATAACAATGTATTTCTTTTGCTTATTTTCAGGTTGCGGCAAGACCCTGATAGCGAAGGCTACCGCCAAGGAGGCGAACATGAGTTTCATCAACCTGGACGTTTCTCTGCTCACCGACAAGTGGTATGGGGAGACGCAGAAACTCGCCGCCGCCGTGTTCAGTCTCGCTGTTAAACTTCAGCCCTGCATTGTGTTTATTGGTATGTAATTACATACATTTTCAAGTTATATAAGGGTTGCTTAATTAGGACTAAACAGGATAAAAAGTTGTGAATAGTATCAGCCCATATCCACAATCGAGAGTACGATTGAGAGTAGTTAGGCCATATAGTCCACCACGCTCTGGTCTAATGCGGGTTGGCGGACTTTAGATACCATATAAATAAATAAATTCATACAAATCGGTATGATATGCAGGTTTCTTCACGATGTTTTCCCTCACCGTTAGAGCGCGTGGTGATTAACTATCAATACACACACATGACTCAGAAAAGTCAGAGGTGAACATGTTGGTAGCCGCGTCTGGTGGGTTTACCAACAGGCCACCACGCACTTTCACAATATTTGCTTACGTCTTCATAATCATAAGTCTATCAACGTTTGATTTTATGTCAAATATATTATTTTTCCGAAAATTATTTTACTTTATTAAGTCAGATGACTAAATGTTGCAATGTCAATATCGATGTAATCAAGAATTATTTGTGTGGAATCCAAATATTGTGTGCCCCAAACACTCTTAGTTTCTCTCATCTAGCATAAGCCACGTATGGTATTATTAATACTGATGTATTTATAAATTAAATACCACTGTATATTTAAATGTTTACAGACGAGATCGAGTCGTTTCTGCGCACGCGCACGCAGCACGACCACGAGGCCACCGCCATGATGAAGACGCAGTTCATGTCACTGTGGGACGGACTCATCACCGACCCGTCCTGCACTGTCATCATCATGGGTAAAACAACTTGCTAATGTATAAATGCATCTCATTAGTGATATATTGCAGAAAGAGGTCGTTGACCTCTAAAGTCAGCTGATTCTCGTTTTGAAATAAAACTAATTTTAAGGATTTTATCGATGATTTGGTTTATTCTTTACATTTTTTAATTTCTAGACGTGACCTTTCGATTACTTTACAATTTAATCTAATAAACCATTTTGATTCTGGTTCTGCAATTCATTACGTAATTTTAAACATAAATATTTTTTCAATAAAAAAATACCAAAATATTTTTTTTATAAATAAATACAGATAAATGACAGAAATAAAAATCAATTAGCTATATTTTGAGATGATAAAGGGTCACATCAACTATCTCTTAAAGTGCAACTTGCATACATAGAGAAGACACTCAGTGGAAACGCAAATGCAGTAGATCGTTGTGGATAATGGGATGCTGTCTTTCACTGCAATGAATATCCCACCATTCAATAGATAGTTTGTGACTGACAATTACAAGATGTTAATAATGATGGTGCTTTTCATGCTGCCTCTTTTGATGAAAAGACTGCTTTAAAATTATAAGATGTAAATAATGTGATAAAGCTGATGTCACTGATGATGATGATGACTTCATGTTCTGTTTCCAGGGGCCACAAACCGTCCGCAAGACCTGGACAAGGCCATCCAGCGTCGCATGCCGGCCACGTTCCACGTGCCCATGCCCAGCGACACGCAGCGGGAACGCATCCTGCAACTCATCCTGCGCTCCGAACCCGTCGCCACAGACGTACGTCTATATGCATATATGTACATACATACATACATACATAAACTCACGCCTTTTTCCCACAAAGGGTAGGCAGAGGTGCCAGGACACCCACATTTCGCCTTGTATGTTCCGTCCCACGATGTGATAGAGAGCGAGCCTATCGCCATATCGGGCACAAATTCCTGACTCTGGGCTCATAGAGAAATCCAATATCACTTTGTCCAACACGGGATTCGAACCCGAGAGCTTTGTAACCGTACTCAAGTACAACTACGCCACCGAGGCAGTCAATGCATATATGTATTGTACATAAAATACATATCAACATATATAAAAATAAATTAGTAATTGTTTAGCTGCGCGTGAGATGCACGTCAACGATACGTCAGATGCACAGATTATTTAGGTCAGACGTATTTAATACTTTTGACATTAATTTACTGATACGATTTGCAGGATGTTTCCTTACTATGAAAATCGAAACTACACATGTGCTTCAACGTTGTTAATCGGACTAAATTATTATTTGAGACGTCAAATGAATAGTGCATAACTACTGATCAAGTTTCGACCTGAATCACGCACATAAAACGCGCAGCAGTAGAATAACGCTAAAGTGCTCGCGTGACGCGAGCGTATTTGATAGCGGTTGTCAAAATTAACCAAAATTAAGTTAACTGTTTTTATTTAATTATGTGAAACGCCCTACAGAGCAATTTCTTATATACCACTAGGGTATGGATATAAAAGAAGAAAAAAAGTGGGCATAGTAAAATAAAAATATATTATTATTATAGCCATATTTAGTAAATGGGCTATCCGTGTGATTATCGCGTTTGAACAAACTGAAGATTGATTTATTTATACTGGGTATATCAAGACTGCTACCGAAAACGAAGCCGGGTGGTAGTTTTAGTGATTTCAGATACAATGCAACTAAAAATTTCGCAGAGAAACGCGACAGTTATTTTTAATGATTTCTTAAATATCATTATGCTTGGGTGGTAAATCCATAGTTTTTGTTAAAATAATAATTTAAACTCTTTGATACCTCAGAGTATTTATAAATAAAAGGGTATAAACTATTATTTTAGGAAAAAAATGTATTTACCACCCAAATCCGACCATAGGAAAAAAAAAATCGTTTTTTTTGCAACATTTTCTGTTGCATTGTGTCTGAAGTCGCTTAAACTACCATCCGGCTTCATTTTCGGTAACACTTTTGATATAACCGGTATAAGAGGTCCTATCACCTGTAAAATTTATTTATTTATTTATTTATTTATACACTTTATTGTACACAAAAAAAAAATACAATTAAAACGAAAATCACAATCATAAAAGTACAATTGGCGGTCTTATCGCTCAAAGGCAATGTCTTCCAACCAACAACGACAACCATGGGATGGATTTTATAAACGGATACATAGAGGGCTGTCTAAAAGTGTAAAGAATAGGAGTTAAGAAGGAAAAATATAAGAAATACAAATAATTACTAATTAATAATAAAAATATACATACATCAATACATCCATATAACAAATATACGTACATAAATATATATATATATATATATATACTAGCGGCCCGGCCCGGCTTCGCCTAGGTGCGAATACAGATTCTAGTCCATATTTTATTTAAAATCAACATGACAGCCGTTGTCTAAACTGCTCATCCAATTCTTATCCCACCTGTACCTATTCTTCCGTCCCATTTTATCCACCTTATATTCTATGCTATCCCATCTCTCCTGATTTAAATCATTATTTTGCTACGGAGATATTATAACACTGTTACTACTCCGACGACATTCATTGAAATCAATTAAAAGATACCATAGCTGACCCGACCACGCTTCGCTAAAGCTTAGTTATTACATGATTAATATAATATTCAATTATTTAGCATAGCAAAAAAGCCCGACCCACCTTTGCCTGGATGCATGTATTTTTTTATTTTACTTCACACCAAATACATGTTATTTTTCGTGTAAGCTCTTGTATACCTAAACATGACGTAGATATCCTACTGTCCTGCTCAATTCCGTCCCATCCCGTCTATTCAGTCACTTCCCGATACGTCCCGTCCTTTCTCTTCATTATCCATTCCGTCTTATACCGTGCGTATAGATTTGATAGGACGAAGTATAAAACTTCGTCCTATCAAATCTGCCAGCTATCCCAATTCTCTCCCGTACCTCCCACTCTATTAAATCCCGTCTCTCCTTATCCAAATAGTGTGCCTTATGAATTTTGACATTAATAACTTTAGTGATTCTGATTATCCATGCAATATTCCATCCCTTATTTCACACCCACAATGCTGCTTTTCCAAAAATATTGCAAGCAATATTTAGGTTAAATATAACCTATCTCACTCAGAGACGATATATTACATTAATTTTTATCAGTGAATAATAGCGAAGGAAAGGCTACTGTAAAATTCTGGATAAAAGTGACATTCGATCTTGAAAAGAAGTAAATATAAGGCGGCATGCTCGTCTCGCCATTCACTGGAATAAAAAAATAATAATAAAAAAAAAATATAAGTTTTTTCGTGTGCAAATTATTTATTTAATTGTCTCTATTTATGTAGTTTGATATATTCTCCTTAGTTCACACAAAATACATTTCTGAACGCATTATTTGACAACCAATTTAAATGTCAATCCGTTTAATTAATGTCATTAATTTACATCTTTAAAATCTAAAATACGCCTTTAATCGAATATTGTGGATATATGTTGTCGATTCGAAATCTTTATTTAAATAAGTTTTTTAATTTGAGGGAAGAGTTTACCGTATCGACGGGATGAACATTAAATGTTTGACAGTTACAAACCTAAGAACATTTTGTATAAGAAAATGTTAATAAGCTAATAGAAACTCGGGAAACCGGGAACGTGATAAAAAGTATCCTATGTCCTTCTCCTGGTTCTAAGCTACCTCCCCACCAATTTTCAGCCAAGTCAGTTCAGCCGTTCTTGAGTTATAAGTGGTGTAACTAACACGACTTTCTTTTATATATATAGATAATATATAAGAGCATCAGTACATATATACACATAGGAAAGTTATCCACGTCAATTTGTAAATGTAGGAGAAAGGTAGTGATCCTAAAATGTTATGTTACCACCGCAAGTTATGTGTGTATACGTGCAGATCGACTACAAACGTCTGGCGGGCGCGACGGAGGGTTTCTCGGGCTCGGACCTGCACGAGCTGTGTCGCCAGGCCGCCGTGTACCGCGTGCGCGACCTCGCCAGGGACGAGATGGCCAGGGAGATGAACCAGGTACTAATACAACAATACTAATAGTTTCTCGGGCTCGGACCTGCACGAGCTGTGTCGCCAGGCCGCCGTGTACCGCGTGCGCGACCTCGCCAGGGACGAGATGGCCAGGGAGATGAACCAGGTACATCATTACATATATCCCCGAATACTGGAACGCCATTCAAATAATAAGTTGCTCTTAACAGCGCACGGCCCACTTAGCCAGTACATTTAATCTAGATTAACGTAGTTAAGCGCAACTTATATTTAAGTAGCTTTCCAGTATTCGGGCAATAGAGTATTGAATACACCGAGTTTGGCCTGTAACGGTTTATCGCAAGAGCACATGTTATACCGCTCGCGTGTTTACTATATACATATTTATATACAAATTAATAAATATATACCTGCTAATTGCTAATATACTACAGTACCATACACTATACTTTACACTTTTTACACAAATTGGCAAGCAATAGGCTAATAATAATTCTTCTGATTTTTTTCTCACAAATGTTGAGGCCAAAACGCCGTTATCGCCACTTTTGTTCTAAAAGTCATCATATAAGTACCGAAAATCTTAAACTTATTCGGATATTTTTATAGCCCGGAATACCAATTACCAACCCCCGTACCTTACAATGAAATATTCACGACATATTCATCCACTCAAGTGCATCGGATTTGGTCTCAACTGGTATATTTTTAAGTCTGAAATATTTTCTACCAACTGTAACAAACTGTTTATTTGCCATAAACTTCTGACTCATCGCTATCACATATTTCACCACAAGTACTCAAACCTACAGAAGATGTGGTTCTACAAATTATTTTCTACCAACTAAAACAAAACCTTTATTTCCCAGAACAAATCAAACAACTCAGACTCAGATGAAGAATTCGTGGACGCCGTACGTCCAATCACAATGGAGGACCTTCGCCTCTCCCTCAACAAACTGAAGGAGTCTAAGGTTCAGTGCGGCAGCCTCGCGCCCACCATGCGGATAGAACTCGACTAGCTGTTAATGTAAGGTACTGTCTAGGTACCTTACTTATAGCACTAATAAGGTACCCATTAGGTACCCCATTTGTTGTAGAGGTACCTCTTAAATTACTAATTGGCAATATTTAACAAAGTACCCTTGGTACTTCGATGGTACTTTATAAAGTATAAAAAAATAAAGTGATTACTAATTATAAATTGAATGATCCAAATAGCTCGAAGATGAGTCAAGACGTACCTTGTTAAATAATGTCATATGCTTAATTTATAATAACACATGGGGTACCTTAAGTACTAAAAGGTACTAATCTATCTGAAAGTACCTGATGTAGAATTGATTTAAGATAGAAAATCTTGATGATTTTCAGTCAATATAAACTTAATTAGTAGATCAATACGGAATTGATTTTGATATTGATTTAAATTCAACAGGATTTTCATACAAATGAATAGAATCTGTGAAAAGCATTTAGAATGTCGATAATGCTTATGATTCTAGTCTCAACAGGAGTTACGATACAAATGGAGTAAGCAATTATTATTGTCATAGTATGTTTGTAGATTTGTTTTTTGTCTCAATGGAATGGTTGCTTACTCTATTAGATGAGTTTTGTTGTTACCAATAAATTAGATATATGGAGGATTTGACTGTGAAATATACTCCAAATTTTTGTGCTTTCTTTTATAAAGTTTTCTATATTCTCAATATGATATTAAAATCACTAGTACTGTTTTCGGTTTTTATCTCAATAGTGGGTTGGTTTATCGATATTAAAGATTTGTATGCGTATGCTCCTTCTTTTTCTATAATATTGTAGATACTTTTGGCTGTACTCTCTATCGATATTCTATATGTGTAGAGTCATTTATCATTCGTGTAGTGAGATTCCTTATCCAAAAAAAAGCTTCCGTTTGACTACGTTTTTATGCAAAGTCATCCAATCCTGTGTAATAATTTAGTTATTTCTTGCTTTGAAACTTATGCAAAGTTAAATATTTTACAGTCAAATACTCTATTGAATTAAACTTTTGCTTGTCGGGTTGTACTCAGTCTGGGGTCTATATGGGTAATATAATTAAAGATTATTAAACATTATGTCCGTTAGTAAATACATTAAGGCTCAAGAGCAAAAACTAACTTAGCCCATAACTTTGACTTGGAAATGTCAATCCCATACATTAGCAATGTCAAATACGATTTAAATCCATAGCGGTGATATTTCCAAAGTTAAATGTTTCGTCGAAGTTAGTGTTTGTAACTGAGCCTAAATATAGTGTGGTGAATACAATGATATTAAAGAAATTCTGGTATTTAGGAGCGCTCATAATAATGATGTAGAACAAAATTATAATTACTTTTGTCATATCGTCAGTGATAGGTAAAAATCTCGATTTTTAATATCGGAACAGTTATATACAGGGTTCTGACCCAACACTAATATATATTTCGTATACTAAAATATAGGATAATATTTTTCGTCATATGTACTAAAACCTACGGAAGATTTTGTGGTCCTACAAAATCAAGTCACAAATATGGTGTCAGGTCCTTGTATGTGATTTGCGTCTTTATTTTATTTATTCAAAGCGATCTCGAGGCTTTTATATGTATGTAACGATATAATAACTAAACAGGCCAAATTTTGTAGTAAAATAATAACCTAATATAGTAAAAGATTTTTAGATTTAGATTAAAGAGAATCTATCCATTTATCCATGCATAATAATAGAAAATTTTATTAAATATTGCTTAGTCATTGCATTCACCGCACCTTAATTTTATCATTATACATACTATAATGTGCGAATAATACAAGCACATCGAATCTTTCGTCCTTTTCACACATCACAGAACACGCTATGTGTAAAAGAGATAAACATATTTATCGTGTTAACATAGATGATTTTATCGATACGTATTATTGTCGTTTTGACTTTTAAAATATATTTATTAAATATATCTATCAAATTTTAAATATTATAGCTCTATAGAATTTGGGCCGGGAGTGTAATCAGTGGTTTGATAGGGATTTTGAAAATTATAAGTTATTAACAAAATCTCTTTCCTTTGTTGATCATACAGATAATCTTTTTACTATGTAACTGAAAACTGTATACGAATTGAAAATTTATCGATATTTAAGATGTTTCGATACAAATTGGGCGTCAAATATGAAATGCTACGCAAGCGTCACGATGATATGAGGATTTTTTTTTGCAAAAAATGAGACAGTAATAGTCTTTGATATTTTCCATACCAATCCTGATTACACGACCGAATAAAGTTGTATATTTTAAAACTAAAGCGTATATGTGATTCGATGATATTATAGAAACAAAGTGTTAATGGCATTTTGTCCTAAAGGGCTAAAGGAAGTCTAGAATTTAAAATATATATGTGTATATTGATGCATACTTGTGTATTTATATGGGAGAATATATGTATTGTTGGCTGGTGGAAAATTTATCGATAATTTACTAAAGTATCGATTAGATGATTGTAAAAATTGTGTTGTGTATTCGATAATAGAAAATATGTTTTAACATTGCTTCAAGTAAATTATCACTACATTCTAATCAGTCTAATGTTCTAGTTTTGTGAAGCAATAAAACAAATAAAAAACATCGACAATTGTGGATTAAACTGTGGAATAGTTGACCGATTTATTGACACTAGTCTTCTTAAAACATTGATGATGCAGGTTGTTATAATGTTATCTAAAAAAAACTTGTTTAAATCTATAGATATCTCCGATGGGAAAAAGTAACTTCACCTTATTATCGATTACACAATTTATTTATTTGATTATGATAAATGAAATTTTGCTTATTAGGTGTGTGTACTTTATAGGGTTACACTCTTGAATACAGATTGCAGGACATAGTTAAAATATCCCATTAACTCGTAAGTGTTCTTTTCTCAAAGAGAGCATTCTCTTGGGTTTTTACGATCGGTTACGGATCAGTGATTGGGTTTTTGTAAAATATAACCTATTTATACTAACATTAAATCTGTCGTTGCATTAACATTGACTGTTAAAAAATACCATATTTAAAACTGGCATTAAGTTGACATTATATTGACAAACCACTATATTGGTTGGGACGTTACATTACTCAGTGTCATTGGCAATCTTACGCACCAAATGAAACGCAACAGCAAGGCAGATATATCAAGTCGATTATTTATGAGTCAGTTTACAATTTTACTTTTACTAAATTGAACAGTCTGCCACTCGACTGTACCCTGCTTAACTAATTAAGGTGTCTTAAACCTCCCAAACTTATTTATCGAAATTAACTTCTAAGATATTATGACTGAGTCTTGCAATTTGTCGTGGTAAGAGTATCGTGTGCATTTCACTAGGCTGTTGTTGTTTTTGTATCGTTTTATATTTTGCGAGGTGCGGGCTGTGTCGGTAAATTGTTGTTAACCCCTGGCTTGTCGTAAGCGCCATATTGTGTCCTTGAATTAAAATAGCCCCTATTTCAATAACGTTAGGTTGCTTTATTGCTTGAAGTCCGACGAGCCTGAGCGCTGTTCGTTTGACGGTTGAGGGGTTAACTTAGATATCGCTTTGACCTCGTCGATAATGTAACGTCATGGTTTTCAATGCTAAAAAGACATACGATAGATATTTGATTAGGATTTATTTTTATATATCTAAAGTATCATATTGTCTTATACTTGAAATTGTTTGTGTTTTTAAATACTTATCAACAAGTTGAAATATTTATTAAAATTATTATTGTTGTCTCGAATTTGTTCGTGTGTATTTTATCATAAGCATAAACAAAATAAATACAATGCTCCATTTTTAAGTAGGAATATCTATTTTCAATGGTTTTTTCTATATTTACTCTAGTTATACAATATTTATAGTCATGACGTTACAATATCGACTGTTAGGGCTCTGCACAAAACATGTTTGCTCTATAATAGTGCCTAAAGGTTATAAAATTTCTCTATAGTGGTAGATGTAGATACGCTGTAAATATTGTTCAGAATGTATGTCTGTTATGCGGTGTAACTGCTCATGTATGCTTTATCGATAAATGGATGATCGTATATCAAAAGACTTGATGTCTTAAAAAAATAAAAATGTATAACACTCGGTTTAAAAGATTTTTCTTTTTTTTTTCAAGTTTGATTTGTTTTTTTTGGCTAATCAGTTATCGATACTTTTAGTGATGTAATTGTATAGTAAAAGTGTCGATGTTTTAATTAAAATTTCTGTTAATTTTATCAATGCATTTTCTAAATAGATATTTTGTGTAGTGTTAAAAGGTGGTCGTTATTCTGGATAGCGTCAAACGCCAGAATATGTTATACGACCAAAATTGAAGCATTATTGATGATATTTGATTCTTTTCCTAATTTTTCCATACACTACTCGTTTATTACGGACCCGTAAAAAGATTATGAAACGGGGCGCCGATTTGTATTGCAATATTAACATCTACGAATCATCTTATTCTTGCACTTTCGACATTAGTATCGAAATTATGACTCAACGTTATCTATACAACATTTATTTTAAGTTGACAAAAACAATTTTCGCTTTCAGGAAAAAACAATAAAAGGCAATGACCAATAATAAAAATTGTTTGTGGAAAAACAAATCCATCTTATCTTTTCAATTATGAAGTTATTTACAAGAGCACTTGAATGAATGAGTAATTATTACGACAGGAAATGAAACAGAACTCTGCGCAATTCTAATGATATAAAATGTCGGCGTTTATTGAACCTAATATAAAATATTCATTAGTTTTATCATTATTTCGCGTATTGCAGAATAATGCCTAATAGTAAAAAATGTGACTAGAAACAGATATGGCATATAAAAATAATTGCGAAACATTTTATCAGATCAGTTAGTTTATGTTTGAAAAAAAAAAACGAATATTAGAACCAATTCGGGTTTCATATATTGTTGATTTTTTTTAAAGAGGTTTTAAGGATTGCACTAAACCTAAGTTTCTTTTTCATGTTACTTTCTTAACAGTCTCATTAGAGATGGAAAAGAGTTTAGTAGATTGTCGCCTTTTCTACTTGTGATGATTATTGTCAGCTTATCTCTGGTGGTAGGTCTATGTGAGAGGCACCACCGCAATGTTTTCTCCCCCCAAACAACGGTGTAAATACACTGTTGTGTTTTGGTTAAAATGACGTTTTAGCTAGAGCAACTACTGTACATATTGAGAGTTTGAGACTTAATATCTAATGTCTCAGGATGGCGAGCGTAGTGGAATGCCGTGCATTGTTTTGTAATTCGTGGCTTTAGGTTTTACTGCTGTTCATGAGCGGTTGTATCGCTTACCATTGGGCGAATGGTTTCCTCGTCTAGCCATTCATAGCCCCAAAAAAACTACAGTATACCTCTATTATTTTCCAGTTTACACTTTGTTTAATAAAATAAAATGTCGAAAGTGCGAGAATTGGGTACATTTCTTACTAAATAAACTTCTTAAGGAGATTCAATGATGCGACATCCTGTTTTGTTACTGTAATGTTTTGATACGTTTTTTTGTGTTACTAGTTATGTTTTATTGAAAAACCGTTGCGTTGTCCGTTGAACGCATATTTATTATGTAAATAAAAGCAATAAAAATATTAGAAGGCATTTCTCTGTTTTATTTTTTGTCCCTTTAGCAGTAAATATTTCATCGCAATGTCTATTTCTTAAAACAGCAAAGTAATACCTAATAGTCAAAAACTGTATACTAGAAACAGATAAGAGATATAAAAAAAATGCTAATCATTTTATCAGAACAGCAGTGACGTAACAATAGGGTGGCAGAGTGCGCAAAATGCCACGGGCCCCCGGCCTAAGGGCCGAAACTGCGTTAAGCGGGCACGGGCGCGGTTTCATACAAAAGTGCTCCGTCGCGGGGATCCGCGCGGGTGTCCCGCACGGGGACGCGCGTCCCGCACCCGCGCCGCGGAGCCCGCCTTCGTGCGTCGGAACCCGTCGCGGGGGCACGCGCGGTAAAGCGCGCGGTGTCCGCCAGCGGTAACATGACGGTGATGACATAGGGCACCGAGACGTGGCCTCTCACTTTGGACTTCATTAGAAGGCTCAAAGTCACTCAACGAGCAATCGAGAGGTATGCTCGGTATTTACCTACGAGATCGACTCAGAAATGAGGAGATCCGTAGGAGAATAAAGGTCACCGACATAGCGCAAAGGATTCTATAGATGATTCATAGCGAAAGGTTCTAGAGTGGAGGCCACGTACAGGCAAGCAAAATGTCGGACGCCCGGTTACAAGGTGGACGGATGACCTGGCTACATTTGCAGGAAGTCGCTGGATGCAGGCTGCTTCCAACAGGTCGATGCGGAGACCGTTGGGGGAGGCCGATGTTCAGCAGTGGACTTCCTGTGGCTGAGATGATGATGATGATGAATATACTTGAGCAAAAATAAAGATTTTTTACTTAGCGCAATGTTATTGCCAGCCTTTCCGTTGGTGATATGACTGATACAGATTTTACCCTTAAGTTGTTGACCATCAAATATGGTTCCAGTTTCGAAGATAATTCGCCATAGACCGGTATCGAAACTTTAAAATATTTGTACAATGAGTTTTCATTTTCTCTTAATTTACTGAACTTTACAACAAATTCTCCGCCTAGCAACCTAAATTCAATTAACAGCCTTCCTGGCTGTCTTTTTTTTTTTTTGCTAGTCGTCGTTTTGGTATGTAATAATATATTAAGCTCTCCATCGACACGACTGTACATGCACACCTTTAAAATTGAACCAGCGACACTGCGTAAATCCGGTCTCCGCGACGGGTACCCGCGACGGGGACCGTCGCGTTCTCACGGAGCCCGCCCGCGTGTCCACGCGAGGAAACGCGCGACGGTTACCCCTCGCGGGCGCCCGCTTAACGCAGTTTCGGCCCTAAGGGGCCCCCGGGCCGGCGCGGCTGGGCCCTGGTGCGACAAAGACTTAGTCCCGACAGGACCCTGGCCCGATAAGGCCTCGAGCTTAAGCCCGAAAGAGTATAAGCTTAGAAGTATGTAACATTAATAACGAAACTCATAATAATAAACAATTGGCTACATTTTAAATATGAAGTCCAAGACCCCGTGGCCACCAGATTTTCGTTATTTTATAAAAGCTAAATGTTTATCTGCGCATGCCTCAAATATAGCCATCACACGATCAACTATTACGAAGTTCCGATCGTGCTTGCTTTGGAAGTTATGAGCTGCAATGTTTCTGGTAAGATAAAAAACCATCAAAAGTGTCTGAATACCAAGGAAATATTTGTTTATAGTTGCCTTAATAACATATATAACATTCAGCTTCTATACTATAACGCCGGCAAAATTACAAGTTATTAAATATTACGCTATCTTCAAACTCTAACATAATTATTGATGAAAATGCGAGTAAACAGAGTATCGGAAATGAACAAATGGACGAAACTAAAAATTTTATTCTAGTAAATCCCGACAATTGTGAATATTCAGACCCAAACCAACCACAATCAGGTATGAGTAAAAATGAATTTGAATCATAATTAGGAGTAGAAAATATTAAATCTCATAATTATCTAACAGATAAGAGTAGCTGGAAGAGTTTCAACAGATGCTGGACAGTCTGGCTTCAACCTCACAGTGAATAGGTCTTAACGGAAATTAACTTTGACAAAACCAAAGTAAAGATCAACCACCACCTTAATCCAAAAATTATCGTTGTATGTGATCATCAGCTCAAAGTTGCTTCCGAATATACCTATCCGCGGCAGACCCTTTAATTAGGTAGGAACAATTTTGAGAAAGAGGCTATGAGGTGGATCCAGCTGAGCTGGACAGCATTTGTGAAACGACGTGGATTATTCTCGTCAGCTTTACCGCAAAGCTTGAAAATGAAAGTTTTCAACCAATGCATCCTAACTGTCATGACTTACGGTGCAGAGACTTGAACACGCACAGTGCGGTTGGTCCAACAGCGCAAGCTCGCTCAGCGATCATAAGAGAAGTAATGAGCTTATATAATTGTAATGCGATATAAAAACACGAAATATCGAAAATTCAATTGGAGTTGTGTCTTTTGTATCAACTTTAGATGAAGAGCAAAAATCCATATAAAAAATAATAAACATATTTTTGGCACCAAGAACTTATTATACTCCTCAAAGTCATTAATTTAGCTTTTCTTGACCAACGAGAAAGCGCGGATAGCAGCAATAAAGAAGCTTTTTTGAGTATTGTTGAGTTCCTAAATGTGATCCTGATTTAGAGAAATTGTTAAAAAAGTTAAAGGGCCAAATGAAATACTTAAGTCTGAAAATATTTTTTATTATGGATACAGTATTAAACTGTGACTGAATTGAACTGACTATTGGGTGTTATTTATTTATTTATAATGAAGAAAATGACCTTTTTAACTTTTGTAACATTAAAAACACTAAATCCAACTATCTAGTTCTATCTATAATTATCTAGCTCATCTGAGCAGGAGGTTACGATGGCATTTTTGCGTTATAAGTGCGGTTTCTTGAAGTCCTAAAAGCAATAACGGAATGTTGACCACCGCATCTGGTCCGATTATCATTAGTCCACCACGCACTTTAGAAAATATCCATAAAAACGAAATTACAATTTTATTCTTTTACATTTACTAAGGGCCCCATATGATGAAATTTGCCACGGGCCCCCGATGGGGTAGTTACGCCACTGCAGAACAGTAAGTTTGTCTGAGAAAAAAAAGGAATATTAAGAACCAATTCGGGTTTATTTTGATCCTTTTTTCAAAGATGCAGATGTATATTTCCCTCGCCAAATAGCAGTGTTAATGCACTGTTGCGTATCGGTTTGAAGGACATTGTAGCCAGAGGAACTACTGGGTATATTGAGATTTAACATCTTATGTCTCAGGATGGCGAGTGCAGAGGAATACCAAGCATTGCTTTGTTATTTAAGGTGTTATTTAGTTTTGCTACTGTCCATGAGTTGTCGAACCGCTTACCATCAGGCGAAAGGCATGCTCGTCTTACCATTCATAGTAATAACAAAATAGCGTCGAAATTTGAACGAACCTATTTCATTTCTGGGCATCTTGCATTCTAAACGAGGTTGGCTTTGGAGACTATCAGATCGGATCTTGTTCCTTGACAGGTCGCGAGACCCGCCCGATAATACTCTACAGTCACCCTGTACATTTCCGAGACTAAAGCTCTCTGCCGTCCTAGCATAAGAGAGCACGAAATCACTCAATCGCCTTGTTTAGAATCTCTTATCGGGACCACTTTCGGTGTGAAGGCGCATCACACTAAAGTAGACCCAGCAAATCCTAAAGATTCCAGTTAGTTTTACTACGAGAGGCAGGGAATACCGTGGTAGAATTCCAACGCCCCTCGTCACGGTAGAAAAAGAACACCTAATGTGTCGGGCTGGAAAACTATGGATTAAACGCCCAAACACGACGATATTTAAAAAATCACAAAAAAATTGTCGCGTGTCTTTGCGAAATTTTAGTTGCATTGTGTTTGTAGTCATTAAAACTACCACCCGGCTTCGTTTTCGGAAGCAGTCTTGATACACCTTGTATAGGCTGTATAATTACTTACTCTACACGATGCAAGCTACTACGTAGAATTGTTTATGATTAATTATGATACATAAATCGACAAGTGCTTTTCTATTACGAAAGAATAGTCATAGACGATAAGGCGTATTACAAACATCCATTTACTTATCGTTAAGATTGCTTTTGTATGTTCTAATGTTTACCTACTTTGATATACCAATATCAACTGTATACGGACACTGTTAAACGCGGGTCTGCTGTTTAATCAAGAACTTTAGGTCATAGTGCATCACTTTAGCCGGACAAAGTGCATGGTGGCCTGTTGGTTACAGACAAGAAGTAGCTGTCAATATGTTTACAGTGGTCGCAGGCTTAAAACTCAGGACGCATCTCTGACTTTTCGGAGTCATGTGTGTATTGATAGTCAATCACCAAACACTATAAAGATGAAGGAAAACATCTTGTGGAAACCTGCAAACCAAAGCGATTTGGAACATTTTCTATGGAATGTCAAAGTCTGCACTAGGATGGCGTGGTGGACTGTAGGTCCTAAGCATTTGAGAAGAACGTTAAAATCCTCAATCGTACTCTCGCTTGTAGAGAAGGCCCATACCCTGCGAGAGGATGTATATGGGCTGATTTTACTGGACTTCCCATACTATAGAAATCGTCGTGATTTAAGGAAAGTTTCCTTCAACATTCAATAGGATTTCCTTAACCATTTAAGGGCATGCTAATAATATAAATACATTGATACAAGACAGCAAAATCAAAGGTGTGTTCTGAAATAACGAACCCGCGACAATCTTTTCCATTCGTATCAAGTTCATGCTTAATAACAGCTCTTAGGGCAAGCGTACTGCCAGTGAGAGACGCAGCCATGACGAGGGGGCCCATAACTCAACTGGTGTTTGAATAAGTTATTGAAAACTCTACTGGGCCACTCTACTGGAAAATTGAAACTCGGGTAGAACAAAACTATTGCAAACAAGCATAAGGCAGCTGTGGGACTGTACCTGGCTCTATTCTTGTTTGTGCAATCGGCATACCAATTGAAAGATGGCAATTACTGTAACGTATTAACTAGATACCAGTGACTCTTTGATATCAAAAATGAACACCTACTGAAATCTAATTACTGTTGATCACACTATCATTTTTATCAAGATTCAATCGCAATTTATACCCTTATAGCGCATTCACCATTGAAGATGTTAAAAACACTAATCTTATAAGCAACGACAAGCAATTTAGTCGGTGCGAGAGTCATAAATTAAATCCGCTTTAAAATCACGCGTGGTTTGCAACCCATATCTTATCTGCCCCATAAAACAAAAACCCATTGTGCCGACAAAATTCGCTTTCTTCTATCTATAAAAATGGTCATTAGGCAATGAATGCAATAAAACGTTTCCTTATATCAATCAATATAATTTATTAATAACAGCAATAAATAAACATCAAAGATTTCCGAAGTACATTCATCAGACAACAACGATAGGTGGCTTTGCAAACGTCATGAGTCATTCAACTTTATAAACATTGGTTTTAAAAGATTTTCCATGTGCTTATTAACACAAACAATGGATTTAAGCACAAATCTGTATAATACTAGTATTAAAGTGTTTAGATAAATGCATTAAACATTCTTTGGTATATTATCACTATTATTTTGATGCATAAGAAGTTTACACTGAAGAATCCCAACTTAATTGTTACTTTTATACATGCAGAAGAATTTCTAGCCTCATCTCCTTGTTGTTATGGGCTTCAAAATCCCTTAAAGCATTACATATTAAGTAACGATCCTCCAATTTAGACCGTAAATCATAGCTTAAGTTTTATGGCAACGACGAATCCACGGGGGCAACATGACCAAATTACTTGGCTCTGATGGCAATATCGGAGCAAGCCCAGAAGCTTTCCTGGTTGCCGCATCCAATGCCTTGAGTTCCGTTAGCGCAGACGCCCCAGTTGTTTCCAGCGGTGTACTTCCATTGCAGGACGCAGTGGTCGCAGGTTAGGCCTTTGGGCAGACGGTATCTGACGTTGTATTGCCCATTGCCTGGTGGGTAGTACTTGGTGTCTCCGCTTTCCATCTCCAAGAGGTATTGGTCGAAGCATTCCTGCTCGTTGCTGAAGGGGTTGTCGCAGATACGAAGTTCCCAGAAGCCCATGTGGTAGGCTGTGATGGCAAGAGTGGTTTCGATCACGTCCTCTGAGGAGTATTGGGTGTAAACAACGCCGTCGCCGTATATGCCTCCGAGCTCGTGGTCACGAGGTTGGGGGGCATCGTATGGGTCGCCGCAGATGCCGCATCTGAGAATATGAGGTGTAATTTATACATGGCACTTTGTTTGGTTTGGTGAAATAGGAAGTGTTAATATTCATGATACTTCTAACGTGGCCGTTAACCGGGACACAAAACTATTTGCTTCACATTTAATTATCTACGAATTTAGTACTTCCAGGATTGTAAATCATAACGACTTAGTACTATATATTTACATTTTGTATTATTACACTTTACTAAATCATCTTACACGAAGCTGCATCAACATAGGAAAATCTATGGGATATATATTTCCAAACTTACTTTCCACCATTAACCTCCCACTGGTGATAGAAGCCGCCGCAGTTGAGTCCATTGTCGTCGTAGTTAGCTACGCGGCCGAGGCCAAACCGCCAAGCGGATGCCCTGGCGATCGGCAATACGATGCGGCCGTGGCCCAGGGCACATGGCACCAGGGCTGCTAGTACCACAACTAATAGCTGCATCTTTAAATAAATAAATACAACAGTCACATACATAGTCCTAACTCCACACTAAGATCTGTGAAATAAACTTAGTAGAAGAAAACGAAAGAAGTTGTAAGCAATAACAGTCTCATAACTGAAGACGCTGGAAGTTAAGCGCAGCGGAGATGATTATTTATTGTTTATTATTACGCTGACTATATAACTGGCCTTTTCAATTATTAATAATTCTAGATAATGAAAGAAAGTCTTATGAAAGTTACTATAGAACATTTCGGGACTCCTCTTGTCGTTTTCCATTCTTTTCACAAACTTTGAGTTTAAATATTTGTTATAGAAAGGAGAGTTAATATTTTTCTGTACCTACTGCTTTATTGTTTGCTTTAGTACAAATAATTTAGAAAAAAATTATGTAGCAGGAGAAATTCCACAATAAAGAAACCACCACTAGAAAGACATATCTGAAGGTTGGCTGTTAGAAAATGCCTTTGGCATTAAGCCCCGCCTGTGTACTAATTTGTATATTAAGTATTAAATAAATAAACATACGAACAAATAGTAGAATTTAAGATTTTATTTTTGCTGGGGTTAAAAACTTTCTTTATCCCATTGCTTTATCCACAACTAATAAATAAAACTGATATTTGAATAAATTAAAATAATTTTAAATACTTACTTTAATTTAGTAGTAGATGATTCCAAATGTGAGAACACGTTGACTGCAAAATATTCGCGAAGGGCTACATTTTATACACAAAACTTATTCATACTGTTATCAGGTAGTTTCCAAGATACGGGCTTACATTGTGAGCAATCGCAGCAATAATAGCGATACGTTTGAAGTGCTTAATCCCTCGATAATCATCTTATTATGAAATAATACAGCAATAATTTGATCAGCTTTTATGATTTTATCAATGGTGAATGGAAAAGTCTTTGTTAATATTATTACATCAGAAAGTTTTCGAGTAGAATCCATGTACCATGTCCAATACAGGGGGGGTTACTCTATGAAACGATACAACGATAGTATGATATATTGTTATGTGCGTCAATCATCAGTATTTAACATTTAAAGAATACAGCATGTTACATAAATAAAATTACATATATCATAAATAAACTAAAATAATTTAAATAAGATTACTTTCAGCTGATTCATTTTGCAGCAATCGTTAATCTGCGCTAATGTTGCACGTTATGCCCCATCCACTCACCACGAGGGTGCACGAAGGAACGCGAAGGAACGCGAGCGCAACAGTAATGAGCTCGCCCCGCCTCGTCTTCTCTCGGCTTCCCTCGCCTCGCCTCACTGGCGCTCCGCTTTATGTCGGTTTTTCAGGTGCACGGGTACACGAGTGGGTGAGGCGAGAGAATAAACTTCACTCTCAATTTTATGTTCACTTCTGCAGACTAAGGATGCATATGGCTATGAATACAAATTACGTTCGGTTAGAAAAAAGTTGCATCGTCTAAACATTTGCACTTAATATTAAACTACATCAATCTTACAGAAATTTTCGTATGCTATAATGGCGTCCGATTCTCGAGGAAAAGCCGTCCTATGAATATCGTCTGTTTACCCTTGATTGGCGGTAAGAACACAAGAAATTTAGCGTTCTATTTTTTACCGAGAACAACGGCAAAAATTTGATTATATTTTATTACAGCTGAAGTCACGAGTAAACAAGGTTGTTTCGTAGTTATGACGTGTCAATTACGACGTATGGACTGATGCAGGTTTATAAAACACGGAATAAATAACAAAGATAAGATTTAAGTTATGAAAATGGTGTAAGAACCGGTAGTTACTGAATGCATTGAAATTGGTAAACTCTAATAAACGCTGTAAATATGTATATTATTTGTACCCTAAACAATTCTACTTAACTTTATTATGTTGTAATTTAACTTTTTTATCAAACTTTATGATTAATTACCTTTCTTTTTCTTTATGTCAAGCCTGTTTGAATAACCTAACTGTACATGTATAAGTTGGCCACAGATCTGTGAAGTAGGCACGTTATCTGTTTCTTGTGACCTTATTTATATACATTTTAACTATTGCATATTAACTTGTCGGTAGGATAATACTTCCTACTGCCTGAAATTTGTTATTGTAATGCATCATGAGGCGGTTGAGGCGAGGGAGCACATAGGAGCTGTGTCTGTCTGTGATGTTTAATTCGTGGGCAACGGGGTTGGTTGCACTTTAATTAAATTTTAAGAAACTTAATACTAAGTATAGTTATTAGCAAAAAGTAATTGTTTGTTGCTCCTTGGAAATAAATGAAAAAAACAAAACTCGATCTCATTAAGGTGGTAGAGCCAGATCGTACTAAACATTAAATGTGGATGGGTTCGATAAGATAGATACTATTCTCTCAGGTAAAACTGTTGTGAAGTAGATATAGAATATAAATAATTTATTTTTACTATTTTATGTCTCTTCTACACGATGGGCCATCGCAATGATCCACTATGATGACCCATCGTGTAGAGAGCGTAGTGGGTTCTAATGGCTTATGACGCGTGCGATGGTCTTGGAATGGCTTCGGTGTCAGTTTTTCCGGCGCACATCAAAGAGAGTTGGTGATCAATGAATGTCGCCATCGTGTAGTTGCGTTTCCATCACATGGCCATTGATGACTGACCCATCGTGTAGAGGGTCTATTACAGTCTTATTCTAAGCCTGAAGACGAACTTCTTCATTGTGTGCGTCCTACCTGTAATAACATACGGTGCCAAGACGGGGACACTGGCGGTGGGACTGGTTCACCAATTCCAAATCGCTCAACGAGCTATGGAGTGGGATATGCTCGGTGTTTCTCTGAAGGATAGAGTCAGAAATGAGGTTATCCGGTAGAGAACCAAGGTAATCGAAATAGCCTAAAGGATCAGCACGTTGAAGTGGCAGTGGGCTGGTCACACATGATGATGATGATGATTTTACATTCGTACAAAACAATAAATCGTACCTATGACAAAGTTAATTTGAGAAAAGTGATTGCTTGTTCGTGTACTGTAAGTAAGATTACCGGACCATGACGGACCTTTTTTTGTTCGTCCTTAATGGTTCCTCTATATCGTTGGTTGCAGGTAGCTTCAAATATGTCACTATGAAAATAGTAAATAAAGCCCATGGTTAAGAACGGCCTTCCTGCAGCTGTACATGATTCGCATCACACAGCATGACTAATGTATATTTTTCATTATTTTAAAAGAATTGTGATTGTCACTTATTAGTTTTAGCATGATTCAAATTGTGGATTTTATCTATTTAGCGATTAAGGAAATCGTATTGCCTATGAAGACTATATAATTCATATTTGTTTGATTTGGGGGACGATCATCATTGTTTCGTTACTAGGTAAAGTTATGAATATAACACCCAACAAGGCTTAGAGAAATGTGGCGAATGTCCTTCCCGCATGTTTTAAGCATTTTATTATTCTTGGGTGTATTTATATTTATTTTTGTTTGTATTCGTTAGAGTAAAATTATTATATATAAAATATTATATAAATTACTATATGGCCTAACCACTCTCAATCGTACTATCGATTGTAGAGGAGGCCCGTGCCCTGCAGTGGAACGTATATGGGCTGATACAGATACATTATATAAATTAATGATCTTTAGGATATTAAGCAATAAAAAGCAAATCATCAATTTTTAAGTTTTAGTTATTTTTCAGTCAGCATTTGAATCATGTTTGTCGCTAGGATAACCAATCAGAATTCATCTTTTCCTCATTTCTATTGAAAAATCTTGTAGAACAACATTGCCACACCCACGCCAAATATTTCTAGAAAGTACAAGGTAAAAATAGAAAGAAACAATTGTATAATTTATTGTATTTACTAGTAGATAATACATTAAAGGCATTGGCGTTATCACCTTACATTGTGATAAACATAATTATTAGTTATTACATTATAAATGTGTAATAGGTACTGTGTTATTTCCGAGAATGAAATTCAGCAGCTACCATCATCTCCAAAACTGCATCTGAAACAGTAGCAAGAAAATAGTTGGTTAAAAGTTTGTACAATTTTGAAATCAGCTGCCCAGGGACCTAACCTAATCTAAAAACTAAAACGTCACAAGGTTACCCTCACATAAAATATTTTGCATTTACTAGTTATTGGTGTATTAAAGTTAAGAATAGAATGTTCCAATTATAATTGTAATGACTGAAAAATTAGAAAAAATTGCTGAGGTTATAGCGAAATTAGGCGAGACAATTCTGTATCTGTGAGGACAATATGAATACTTTTTTTGCGAGTTCGTTTCAAACTGTTTAAACTAGAAATCCAAAAGTTAAATCTGCGGAGGTGCAAAGGGTTATTTATAATCACTTTTTACCTCTATTTTAAAACGTAGATCATTTTGTTAAATGTATTATAATTATATGTTAAGTGTACTTTTGGATTTCAAGTGCACTTTCCACGACTTTTCCTTTTGAATTCGCAGAAACAGTTTATCGTGCCACTACTGCACTAGGTAAAATATTTCGCGCAAATTGCACATTATCATTCGCTACTCGTCTTCATTATGTCGGGACATGGTAAAATCGTGATGTATTGGTAATTGAGTTTCTAAAACTCATTGGTATACTGTTTGGCTAGACCATAAACACGAGTCGTGAGGTATGGATAAATACATAGCTGATTTTACGGTACATTATCAATGTAATAGCATTACTGCACTCTTTTAAAAAGGTGCAGTAGGTGGAATGCTGATTTTAGAAGTAGGAAATGTAAGTTCTTTCCCTGTACCATAAAGTATGTTATTGTGTAATATAGGAAAAAATAATTTCGGTTGTGAGTGTTACTGAAAAAAATCCTTCGCAGGATTTGATATGAATTATGAACTATTGGGTAGTTATTTTTGTGTGTTGGCGGAAGTAAATATGTATGTATGAGTCTATTTCATTATAGAGCACAGATATCTAAAGTCTAGATTGTCTAGATTCTAGACTATAACGACGTTATGACAATTGAATCATCTTGTAATCATTAAAATAATTATTAATAATATCATTGTTATGCATTATGACACATTCAAAAGTAATAAATATCTTCAATCCCTTGCATGCGTCATACCTTCCATTGGTAATCACTTTACCTTTTTCTGTTTGTAGAACTGCAGCCTTTTCTTGTTTTTCCTCTGTTTCTTTCGCTTCAGCTCATTCTTTATGCTCGGTGATTTGGTCTTGCTGTAACTTGTCGCGGGGTCTTTTCCGTCTTTCGTTACGGGATCTAGTGAAGAAAATCGTATATAATAATTACGATGATTTTATTTTGTATAAAATGCATTAAGTATGTATGGACAGCCTCCGTGGCGCAGTTGGTTAGACACGGGCTGTGGAATTAGAGGTTCATTCCTCAACCAAGATAAATGTTTGTGTGAATCTTGTATATTCTTCGGTTCCCGGTGTTTTGGAGATCGAAAATTCTCTAGTAGTTTTTGATACTTATACTTTATGCTCTGAACTATGTATATGACTGACGAAGATTGTAGGGATAGAGCAATAGACTCATCCACATAGTGGGACGGAACGCACAAGGCGAAACGTGGGTGTCCTGGCTCTACCTCTGCCTACCCCTTCTGGGAAACGGCGTGAGTTTATAAGTGTGAACTATTTTAATAAGTACTTGAAATAGTTTTTATTCCGTGTTCATACTCATACTACAGGAGAACATTTGGTATGATACTTTAAATTTGACCCTTCTATATTAGGACATATTCTACCAACTATTTCTGGGAATATGCGTGAGTATGTATGTTGAAATAAAAGACCGCATAATAGAACAGACAAGAAATTCGCATGAGCAATAAGGAGCAATAAAATAGATTGCTAACGTCGCATTACCTTTACAATATCATTTACAACATTAAATAAGTCTGTATTGTTTTACGACACTCTGAGGGCCAACAATAAAACGTTGATTAGTTATTTAATTGAAGAAAAGGCCGCGTGCAAATGTATCACTTTACAGTAAGTGTCGCGCTTGAACACTCGCAAAACTTCAGAAATGGTAAGCAATTGTTTGTTGTTTTGACTGGAGGACGGTAATGTTAGATAGGAAACTTAGGGGCAGGCAAATTCAGGCATTTTTTTAACAAATTTTAAGCGTCTGGCAAAAGACCAAACGTGTGATCTAATGTTTAATATACTGTGGATAAATATCTTCATAACTAAGACATTTATTTATTATGTCGTCTCCTGGGAGGTTACTCTACAAAAACAATACGAACTTTGAATGTTCCGACGCCGTACGTAAAACTTCACTAATGGCCTAGATACTCCACAAAATGTTGGATTCATCCATCGTTCATCGCAACCATTGACGAAGTGCGGAGAAAATGATAAGTATACTATACTCGGAAATGGAATCCGAGATCAAAAATGTAAACAAAAGTGTTACCACTACAATAAAATAATTTGTCATGGTAGTTTGTTCACAACCGTTAAAAAAACAGGTTGGAATTATTCTCATTCGTTAAATAAGTATTAAACAAAGCCACATAAAAATTATTTGGTATAATATTTTCATAAACTACAATTTCAACTTCTTTTTTAAGTATGTGAAAAAAATGGTACGAAAATATTTTATGCTACAGGTATTATGCAGAAATTCGTAACCTTAGGCCACTGAAATAAATCTTTTTTTAAATTTCGTCTCCTTAACTACAAATACGTCGCTTTGACGCCCGCGACACCTCCCTTTAGTTCATTTAGTTGCTTAACATGATGAATGTGCATCATGTGATAAAGTTACGTCGCCGTGATGCTGGTTTCACGTTTTCTGTTAAGTTTTTGTTCTATTTTGTTCCTAAGATTTCTGGCGCTCGTGTTCCTAGACGAACGCACTATGGTCTTTGAAAATTACTGTGAGTTAAACCCATTAGAATGAGTTTGGGCCCAAGTCAAGGGTCACGTCGATAGGCATCATAAAACATTAAAAATGTTCAAAGTTCAAAAATAAATATAAACAAATAAAACATTACACTCGCAACATTCGAATCTATTCACTAATCAAATTATAACCAATATGTTTTAGAGAAAATGTTTAATAACTCTGAAATGTCACTTTTACAATGACATTTGTTTGTTTACATTTTTGATCTCGAATTCGATTTCCGAGTATAGTAGTCCTAGCCGGGCGAGGACGGAATCACTTCAGAGCTTCTGAAAGCGGGCGGAACGCCAATACTGAAGGTCCTTCAGAGGCTCTTCAATTCTGTCCTTCTCGAGGGCTCAACGCCGGAGGCATGGAGCAGGAGCGTGGTGGTCTTGTTCTTCAAAAAAGGTGATAACACTTTGCTGAAGAACTACAGGCCCATCTCGCTTCTGAGCCATGTCTATAAGTTGTTTTCGAGGGTCATCACAAATCGTCTCGAACGCAGGTTTGATGACTTCCAGCCTCCCGAACAAGCCGGTTTCCGAAAAGGCTTTAGTACCATAGACCATATCCATACGCTTCGGCAAGTTATACAAAAAACCGAGGAATATAACTTGCCGCTTTGTTTAGCGTTTGTGGACTATGAGAAAGCCTTTGATTCGATCGAGACTTGGGCTGTGCTACAGTCTCTCCAGCGGTGCCATATCGACTATCGGTACATCGAAGTGTTGAAGTGTATATACAACAACGCCACCATGTCGGTCCGAGTACAAGATCAGAGTACGAAGGCAATTCCACTACAGAGAGGCGTGAGACAGGGAGATGTCATATCTCCGAAACTGTTCACTGCCGCGCTGGAAAATGCCTTCAAGCTCTTGCAGTGGAAAGGATTCGGCATCAACATCAACGGCGAGTATATCACTCACCTTCGGTTTGCCGACGATATTGTAGTCTTGGCAGAATCGCTGGAAGACCTTAGCACTATGCTCGAAGACCTCAATCGAGTCTCCCAACAGGTGGGTCTTAAAATGAACATGGACAAAACGAAGATCATGTCGAATGTCCATGTTGTGCCCACCCCCATCGGTGTTGGGGGCTCGACTCTTGAAGTTGTTGACGAATATGTCTATTTAGGACAAGTGGTCCGGTTAGGCAGGTCCAACTTCGAGAGAGAGGTCAATCGTCGAATCCAACTCGGTTGGGCAGCGTTCGGGAAACTACGCGACGTCTTCTCGTCCAAAATACCTCAGTGCCTTAAATCGAAAGTCTTCGATAGTTGTGTGTTGCCAGTGATGACTTACGGCACCGAGACGTGGCCTCTCACTATGGGCCTTATTAGGAAGCTCAAAGTCACTCAACGAGCTATGGAGAGGGCTATGCTCGGGGTTTCCCTACGAGATCGAATCAGGAATGAGGAGATCCGTAGGAGAACTAAAATAACCGACATAGCCCACCGGATTAGCAAGTTGAAGTGGCAATGGGCAGGGCACATAGCGCGGAGATCTGATGACCGATGGGGTCGGAAAGTGCTCGAATGGAGGCCACGTAGCGGACAGCGCAGCGTAGGACGTCCACCCACAAGATGGTCCGACAACCTGGTAAAGGTCGCGGGACGTCGCTGGATGCAGGCTGCCTCCAACAGGTCTCTGTGGAAATCATTGGGGGAGGCCTATGTTCAGCAGTGGACTTCCTTTGGCTGATGGATGGATGGATACTAGTATTGATTTTTAGAAGTGAAAATTTTATATTTTATTCCGGCGAACATCCGAACATTCGAAATTAATATCGTTTTTATAGAGTAACCGCCCTGTCTGTTAGCCCCGGTAAAAGGGCCATCGGGATCGTTGGACTCCAATATGTGTGAATAGAGCGCATGGCCCAGTCCACAGAACAGATGAATATGGTTAGAAGGGAAATACAAGCATTTGACGCGTCGCAAGGTGGTGCATAAAAGGCATCACTGCAGCGCAACGGATGATTTGTCAAATCTGTGGTCAAATCAGTCGTTGTCAAAATGCCTTGGAGTGTGGTGCTCCGGCAAAATAGAGTAAAAATGCAGATTTGTGCTATTTTATCTTTCTATTTTCCCACAACAACCCAAACGGGCGTCTAAAAACAGAGGTAAGTGTGGGTCCCCTACAGTGGAAGGACCAGTGAAGGCTTTGAGCTTACGATGTCCGATGCCGCCTATAAAGCGTGTGAGGGTCACCTAGGGTTTTTTAGTCAGTATGCTCGAGTAGGTTTCGTTAGGGACCCAGCTCGGCCACAGTCCGCTGTATCGGGCTGGAAGGTCGGTGACAGTAATTTACAGTCTTCCCCGGGGTACCGAGATAGGAGCTTAATAGTTTTCCTCTTGGATGATAAATATATATTATATCATGGCCCTACATGGTAGCAACCGGATATTCTCCGAGGCACGTTGATTTTAGTTACAGCAGCGTAGTGTACAATCATTTCAAAGTTTCTCATTTATTCAGTTCGTTATTATTTGTTCATATCTCAATTATTAATTTCGTTTTAATTCGTTTCTCATTGCACATTACGTCGCTCAGTATCGTAGGATCAAACTTAAGCTCCTATTTAGGCCATCGTTCGGCTATCGTTTGAACCACTTAATTAAATAAATAGCAGACAGCACGACTACTTTTCAAATTATTTATTATTTTATTTGGATCATAAATAATTGCGATAGTGACGCTGAACATTGAAACTGCAATGACCGCTTATCGCATGAGCACTGTGACTGATAATTCAGTTTTATAATAACAAATAAATATAAACTTCAGTTTTGGGATTAATATACTATCTATTTTTAACTGCCTCGGTGGCGTAGTTGTACTACGGTATGGTTACAAAGCTGAGGTCTCGGGTTCGAATCCCGGGTTGGGCAAAGTGATATTGGATTTTTCTATTCAGTATCAGCCCAGAGTCAGGAATTTGTGCCCGATATGGCGATAGGCTCGCCACCTATCACATTGTGGGACGGAACATACAAGGCGAAATGTGGGTGCCCTGGCACCTCTGCCTACCCCTTCTGGGAACAAGGCGTGAGTTTATGTATGTATGTATGTATGTATTTTTAACTATTACTAATATACTATCTATTTTTAATTATTACCGGAAAACTGTCAATATGCCGGATTGTCAGTTTTCCGTTTTCACACATTTGCCCAAAAACTACAAGCATAAATATGCACTCAGTAAATAAGCCAAATTCGTCTCAATTATACTGGTGGTAGATCTCCCATATTTGAGAGGCCGCCTGGGTAGGTACCACCGCAATGTCTATTTCTTCTGCCAAGCAGCAGGGTATATGTACTGTTGTATTCCGGTTTGTAGCTAATGTACATAATATTGCGGTCTGTCATCTTATATCTCAAGATGGCGAGCGCAATTAATGCCAAGCATTGCTTTGTAATTCATTGTGGTGTGTGGTTTTGCTATTGACTGTGGGCGGTCGTATCACTTACCAATAGGCGAATGGCATACTCGTCTCGCCATTCATGGCAATAAAAAAAAGCCGTTACTGTAGTTGCTCAAGGCCTACGCAAGCTGAAGGTGGAATGGTAGAGGATTTTGCCATAAGTCGGCGCACATTAGCAGCTTAGCTTCTGTAGCATTCACCTACCAAGACACGCTGTAACGTGCTGTGGCAAGATGGTTTCTTAGATGTAAAATCTATCCAAATTCGCAATAAAATCCGTCAATAATAGTTTTATTTCAATGTACGGTACATTGAAATGCATGATTCCAAAGCGCTAAGTTAGTCTCTAAACGTGTTGCCTGTTCTTGCACATGGTAACGTGGTCCCGAAAGTCATCTTTGATGTGATGCATATGAATAAAAAGGGCATTCTCCTGGTGAAAATTGATAACCGTAATCTCAAAATACCCGTAATACTTATAAAGGTCCCACAGTTTGAAAACATTTTGTTGAAAATACAAAAATGGTGTGAGAAATATGTGATTCACTCACCTAAATAACAAAAACATTTTTATTCAACAAGGCTCTGCTATTAAAAGCTTTTTTCTTTCTATTTTCAATCGGCTTAAAAAAGAGTTTACGAGTTTAGTTTTAAGAGGATTCGATGTGTATGTAAGTAATTTTGTCAGAATTGCACAGTTTTAAAATAATTTAGTCTAGACATAAGCTTTTGAACAGGTGTGCCAAATTTCATAAGTATATGTATGTTTTTATATGATTTTTACAGAAAATTAAAGAGATACATGTCAAGTGGTCCTATCTTTAGGTCAAATACATTTAGTTCGTATTTTAACTTTTTGTTTGTTTGGGAAACGGTTAATCTCATCACTTCTTTATAGCACTTATTATTTAAGTACCGTATAAGTATTCTCAATGTCCATCACTTTCTACTCAATTCGTTAATAATACTTTGGAAAGTAAAAATACTAATATTATTGAGATACTAGCTGTGCCCGCGACTTCGTCTGCGTGGAATTTAACAAAACAGTTAATTAGTTTATTTAGTTTTTTTTTGGTTTTTGCTTTTTTATTTACCTTTGTAACGAAACCATACCGCGATCTAATTCTACAGTGGCGCCATCTCTTAGCGAGCGGCGGTAAACTCCCGTTACACATTTATTTTCAGTTTATTGTATTAGCTTTATTGAAAAATTTCTTTATCTATACATCTATACATATAAATAAAATTGAAGTGTCTGTTTTAAAAGTGAAAATAAAAAAAATGTCCAACTACATACCCACAAAGTGTTGGAATTATTTATTTTATTGTATTGAATATCTGATAACTTCGCGCTACTTACATGCATAGAAAATAATATCTTACTACGCAAATACATTTACATGGGTGCATTTATAATACACACATACATGCCTGAAATTGAGTACTATTTAATTTTATATTTGTGTTTTGTTTAAGTATTTAGTGTTCTTTAATTTGGTTATTTTGTCGCTTTTCCCAATTTTTATTATTATTATTACTATTTTTTAACGTTTAATCCAAGTCAGATTAATGACTGAGCATCCGAACGTCACTTGGTCCTCGCATTGAAAATCAGCGCTGCGGTACTGCTTATGCATTACCGAAGCATTTAGCTGAATGTGAGGTCCATTGTTGGCGCAGTGATGATTATTTTTAGTGTTTGTATCTTACTTGTGTTATCTATTTTGTTTGTATTTCTGTGTCACTGTCCAACAATAAATTCTTCTTTCTTTCTTTTCTTCTTTCTTCAACTACATATCGATATATACACGATACCTGTGCCGAAAATGATATTTAAATTTTTTTTGTCTGTCTGTCTGTCTGTCTGTCTGTTTGTTCCGGCTAATCTCTGAAATGGCTGGACCGATTTTGACGGGACTTTTTTGTCGGGTAGCTGATATAACAAGGAGTAACTTAGGGTACATTTATTTTAGAAAAAATCTTTTATTTTAGAAAAATAAAGTAATGTTGCAATGCCCGCGCGGAGCTCACGCGCATGCCACCACTGGGCCGTAACGTCGGGCGCCTCCCACCACTTTTCCCACCAACGAATCAATATCACATTTACAAAATATTGTATATAAAGAAATTTTTCAATAAAGCTAATACAAAAACTGAAAATAAATGTGTAACTGGAGTTTACCGCCGTTCGCTAAGAGATGGCGCCACCGTAGAATTAGATCGTGGTATGGTTTCGTCACAAAGGTTGATAATAATTAACATAAAAATGCAAAAACCAAAAAAATAACTAAATAAACTAATTCACTTTTTTGTTAAATTCCACGCGGACGAAGTCGCGGGCACAGCTAGTATACAATATTTTGTAAATGTGATATTGATTCGTTGGTGGGAGAAGTGGTGGGAGGCGCCCGACGTGACGGCCCAGTGGTGGCATGCGCGTGAGCTGCGCGCGGGCATTGCAACATTACTTTATTTTTCTAAAATAAAAGAATTTTTCTTAAATAAATGTAGCCTAAGTTACTCCTTGTTATATCAGCTACCTGACAAAAAAAGTCCCGTCAAAATCGGTCCAGCCATTTCATAGATTAGCCGGAACAAACAGACAGACAGACAGACAGACAGACAATTTTTTTTTAAATATCATTTTCGGCACAGGTATCGTGTATATAACGATATGTAGTTGGTTATTTTTTTTTATTTTCACTTTTAAAACAGACACTTCAGTTTTATTTATATGTATAGATTATTTCTTCTTAGTTCATTAAGATTCTAATGGCATATGGTAGATAAATTAGCTAAGTAAATAAGAGTAGCTATAATTTTTTCTTCAATCACAGGATATGCAATAGATTTTTAAGCTTTTACTGCACCGGCTATTCTTAACACAATAGCACCACCTCGACCAATCCAACCCTTTATATTTTGATGATTGTATTTGATTACTGCATTTTTCTTTACAAATAAGAGTTAGTTATCGCTTTTATGCGGCGTATTACATGTACGATGCTATAGGATAGAAGTCTACACAACACTAGGCGTTTCAGAAGAAAGACGCGAGTTATTTTCAATCTTTGGGTTTAACTCTTAAGTCAAGAAAATCTTTGTTAGTTTTTTAATATTTTTCAGGATGGTACATAGCAGAAATTGCATGGGATAAGTGGCGCGTTGTATTAAAAGTTGGTTTATAATAAATATTCATAAATAAAGCAACCAGGCAATATTTCTAGAAGCGTTTAATATTATAAAAGCAAAAAAGTGTAAATAAAACTACTTAAATAATATGTACAATATATAAAATCTATATTAAACTATTAGTCATCTAACCTATTATGTACAAATTCTTCTAAATCCTTACCTTGGTGTACGTCATAATATCCTCTTGACAAAATATGGAGCAACATGGTTGGCATATCAGGTCCTTCAGGTTTACTTGACTTCAGGCCATGCTTGGACATCCCTATAGAAACATCAGAACATGCTCCAAACTGCTCCTGATTACCACAACCCAATCCTTGGGTCCCATTGGGGCAGATTCCCCAATTATTCCCAGCTGTATACTTCCATTGAAGGACACAGTGGTCGCAAACGAGACCTGGAGGCAATCGGTAATTCAGATCGTATTTCACGCTACCCTTTCTTGGGTAGTATCTGGTACCGCCGTTTTCTAGTTCTACTGGGTATTCGTCGAAGCATTCCTGGTCGTTCCTGTGAGGGTCTGGGCACATCTTGAACTCCCAGAAGCCGAGGTGGGAGGTGGTCAAGTCGACCGTGATGGTGAACACCGAGCTGGGTAGGTAGTGAGCCACTATGATGCCTTCGCCGAAGGTGCCTCCCAGTTCGTGAGCCCGAGGCTGGCGCTCGTCATATCTGTCGCCGCAGATGCCGCATCTAGAATTAAACAAACAAATACAACAGTCACATACATAATTTTGATCCCACACTAACACTGAGTCTTGTGTCGTGAGTATCGGGAACTACGGAAGACCTTTCGGTCTCACTATCATCCAGACCTAAAACCTGTGTATCACAAATATTTGTCTCGGTGCGGTGATCGAACCCGCGTCCCCACGTTTCGTAGCCGGTGTCTAATCAACTGCGCCACGGAGGCTTCCATATGCAGTTTTATCTTCAGACATAGGAAGTTTTGAGAGTCGCAGGAAAACATTGAATTTGCTTGACACAAGACAGAAAAATGTGGAATGCAAATGAGGAGGCCTAGGCTCAGCAGTGGATTTATATAAATTGGATTAGATGGATGGGTAGGAAGTCCACAGCTAAAAGAAGATAAGCTTGAGTATTTTTATCAATATTTTTTTACATGCGACATGTTGGTTAGCCAGCGTAGGACGTGGCTTCCTGGGCCGATAACACTGCTGTCCGTCATCAGTCTATAATTTATGTCAGTTATCACTTGGTTGTTACGGAAATGGTATAAATATATGACAAATTGAGATAACTGTTTTGTAGTGTAGTTAGCCAGCAGGTGAAGTTGAGTTTAGATATCCTAAACATTACACTTTCAGATAACAATGACACTGATATGTGTGTTTATTATTAATTTATAATATAATTAATTTATAATAATTATGGGAAATATTATAATCCGTCTGAGAGAACTCAGACGGATTTCTCTTAGGATAATAGAAATTAATAGAAATTAGCGTGTGGAGAAATTTGGAACAACATTTGAGACATGTTTTCATAACAAGCAACAAGCATTTAATCCTCGTATTCTATAGTATTAATGGGTCCCATAAAATAAAATCAAATGGCGGCCACGTAGCGGAAAACGTAGCGTAGGACGTCCACCCACAAGGTGGTCAGACGACCTGGTAAAGGTCGCGGGACATCGCTGGATGCAGGCTGCCTCCAACAAGTCACTGTGGAAATCATTGGGGGAGGCCTATGTTCAGCAGTGGACTTCCCTTGGCCGATGGATGGATATAATAAAAGTGAAGGGAGAAAAAATGTTCCTAATATTATTTTGACAACAGCATGACAACAGCAAATTCGGACGCCTAAAGATGGTAGACTATCTATAGTCACGGTTTTGCCCACCAATATAGATATACAGTCAGAGAAGCCAGATGGAAAGTACCACGAATAATATGCGATAAAAAATAACAATGGTTTATGACTACGACGAATTATCCATTTTTTAGATCAATGACTTTATAGTGCGATATTCTTATCTGTATAAATAAAATGTTAATTTCTTAAATCCGGATCATAAACTTTGTGAGGTCAAAGTTCTTATTTAGACAAAGCATCTCGTTGTGTTCCAGTGACCTATTCATAAGATACTTTCATGCAAACGCATAAAACAGAATTATCGTACGTGACCATGAATAGCGGTGAAAATGTTGAGAGCATGTGATTATTATCGGGATCTTAGGAAGCCGCCTGGCTATATCAGGGATAAGTTTTTGTCATTCAAGTTTCAAATTGCGATGCTGAGGACTGACAAACCATGATAAAAGAGCAAGTGGAAATCAAGTTTATAATTACATACATAAACGACAAATCCTTAGGGGCCGTCCATTAATCACTTGAGGCTTGAATGGGGGGGGGGGGGGGGAGGGGTTGGACAAAAATCACGAAATATCACAAGGGAGGAGGGGGGGTCTAGTAAGATATCATGTGTATTTTTTCGACACATAATTAAGATTAAAATGCTACATAATACACATATTTTTCGTATAATTACACGATTCTTTTATTATATAATGGTCCTTAATGTCACAATAAAAATGGATTATACTTTATACCCGTATTTAAAGATAATATTCGAAAAATCTTAAGATTTATTTATATGTACTAAAATACACGTGATGTTGGATGGGGGGGGAGGGGATTCTTAAATCTCACCACATATCACTAAAGGGAGGGTGAAAAATGCTAAATAAAAGATCACGTGATTAATGGACGGCCCCTTAGTACCCCAAAAAATTGTCGAGTCTTGAGTTAAAACCTTGAGTCGAGTTGAGTTGAATAAATTTAATTCGACAAAATCAATGACAACTTTAATAATATTTATATAACCCCATCCTCATAATCCCACCATCCATAACCCCCAACAGTTTGTTATTCAAAGCCTTAGTATTTCTGCTGTTAATGTGTTCTTGGAAGAGAAAAATTGGTTTCCTACTCCTTTTTCTTTGTCTTTTCTCATGAATTTCGATGCGGGTCAAAGGCAAGCTAGTCTCCCTGAGAGACTCACCGAGCTATGGAGCTCAGTGTCAATTCTATGCGTGCCACTATTGATCCTGGTTGACAAGAGTTGCCGTGGTGGGTGAGTAGGAGGGAAAGTCCCTATCTTAGTTCCTTGGTCTACTCACTTCCCCTTATTATAGTTCCATTGATGCCACAGTCCTCCGCAGTTGACGCCGTCATCATCATAGTCAGGTTTGGTGGGGAAGCCGGCCCGCCACGCAGACGCCCTGGACGGAGGCTGGGTCACTCGCCCATGACCTTCAGCTGAAGAGACCAGCGCCACCGCCACCAGGACGCACCACATCTGGAAGAACAGGTTGAGTTAAGGCTTGAGGCCTGAGGGAATCACGTCTTAATGATGAGAACTAGAGCTAAGTCTACAGGATTTTATAGATTTTTTAAGTATTTTATAGACAAATAATTTCCATGTCAAAAGGGTACAATAAAGAGTCCGAACAAATTGCTATTTTCGCCAGTTTTGGTGGAGTCAGATACGTTTATGATTTTAGTGATTTTTCATTTTATAAACTATAATGTTAGATGTACATAAGTTTGACGATCTAAGGAAGTTACCGAAAGCAGGTCGCTTCTAATATTTCGTTGTGGTATTCTAGAGGAAGGCAGAAAGTGGCTAAAGACTTTATCACATTTAAATTGAATTAATGCTTATTCACTTCTAAAATCTGAACCTCATCTGAAGTTATTTGAAAAGATCTTATCCGTGATAATAAGTACAAAATAAAAAATGCAAGGCGTAGGATTCAATCTACCATCACTAGGCAGCTTATAAGGGTATTAATCAGACTGAAAAACTAAGATTATCTATGTAAAACCAATGTAATAATTATAATGTATTTTTCAACACTTACATTGTACGAATAGTTAAGATCAAGTATTTTTCGTCGATGTTCTCCTTTTATTTATGTCATTTTTTATCATAAATCTTTGAACGGAGATTATATTTTTAAATCTAGTTCTATTTCTACGGTATTTTTTATACTACAGCAAAATTATGATGGCCCTAGATAATATCATTGGGTGTTATTAATAAATTTGGATGAGCGTGGGAGTAAGTTTAGGGCAAGGCTTTAGAATTGATTCGATTATTTTTAATAGTATATAGAATAGTAAATACCTAGTTACAACTTTATTAATAAACACGGATGTACATACTTCGGCCTAATATGACAATTGTGTTTACAACAATTGGCAACTCATATCACTGATTTTAAAAGACACAAGACTCGATCTTAATGTGAGGTCGGGACTATGTATGTGACAATACAATACGATACACAACCCATTATTGAACACACGTAATAAAGTGTGACTATTGGTTGTATTAATTGTTTATTGATGCATTATGAATAAAGATTTCTGTACAAAAAACCGTGTACCGTAGTTAAATGATTACTAATTGTTTAATAAAACTAGCTTCTTCAATTGCATTATTAATATATATATTCAACTTTAAATGCCGTTGGGCCGTTGCAATTATTCAGTTTTAACTGGAAGCTCTCATTGCAACTTCAAGACTTTTATTTACAATGTAATGTGTCGATAACTTTGTAATTGGGGTGTTTACAACAATTACTTATCCTCCTGCACCCCACGCTTTGTAACAATAAAATATATGTATTTTACTCCATTTTCTTATCTTAAATTCAGTATCAATTATTTTTACTTTTTTAGTTGTATATCTTATTAAAGCGTGTATTTTAGTTTTTTTTAACTATTATATAATTGTTTTGACTAAAAACATCCATCTACGGCTGTATTTCCAATCAATAACGCCATCTGTTGGTCAGTAGTAACATTTGACACTTGAAGAATACAAGAAGCTTATACCCAAATGGAGATTGCATTCCGTATATAAAAGTGAAGCACAAAAATTTTACCTTGAATGACGTCGCTGATGCCTGCTATCCTTTTCTTTAGCGTAACAATGAATGAACTTCACGTGAACTTCATTCATTGTCACTCTAAAGAAAAGGATAGCAGGCAACAGCGATTGCATTCAAGGTCAAATTTTTGTGCTTTAGTGTTTTATACGGAATGCAATCTCCATTTGGGTATAAGCTTCTTGGAAGAATACAATGTTAACGCCATCTAGCGATGAATGTAGCAATGGTCATCAATTATAAGAATAATTAATCCTGGCGAATCTAATCAGGATAATTATATATTTTAATCGAATTATTGTATTGCAAAATCGCGCCCAAAGAAGTCGGTTACAAACAAACATACAAATATACAAACATACAAATATACAAACATACAAGTGAAGCTAATATAAAGCGTGTAAAAATAATGTAGCACCACGCACTTCTCTTAATGTAACGTTCAAACAAACGATGAAAATTTTTACACAGTTTTTATTTTTTTTAAATGCCTACTGTGTATAATTATCAAGACTGCTACCGGAAACGAAGCTGAGTGTTAGTTTAGTGACAGCAAACACACTGGAACTATAGATTTCGCAAAGAAAGGCGACTATGTTTTATAAATATTATAAAAAGGGTTTTTGGGTGAAATATCCATAGTTTATTCTAAAATAATAATTTAATCTCTTGCGTACCGTAGCGACTTTATAAATAAAAGGGTGTACACTATTATTATTGGAAAAAGAATGTATTTACCACCATGGTGGTAACATCATATACGACTATAGTCGATAGGAAAAAAAATAACAAAAAAATCGTCGCTTTTTTGCAAAATGTTGAGTTGGATTGCAGTTACTAAAACTACCACCCGGCTTCGTTTTCTGTAGTATTCTTGATATACTCTGTATAGGCGTGCTAAAAATAAACAAGCTAACAAGAAATTCAAGTGTTGCAGTATCTTCGATAACGACACGCAAAAACGACTGAAAAAAAATCGATTACGTTTTTACGTGTACTGTAGAGCATAAAAACTTGTATGTGATTAGACGTAATAGAATACCAAGATTATAAATTAAATTTATCTCTGTAACAGCCTACACACGTTCCACTGCAATAGACGGGTCTCCTCTACAATCGGGAGCACGATTGAGAATTGTTAGGCCCTATAGTCCACCACGCTGGCGTAGTGAGGGTTGGTGGACTTTACATGCTATGGAAATTCTAAAAAATCGCTATGGTATGCAGGTGTGTTCAAGATGTTTTTATAAAACTGACATATTAAGTACTATTTTGAATTAGAACGATAACTGCTCTATATATAAAGTATACTGTTATTATACTGTAGAACTCCTAGAGTAAAATAACATCAAAACTGGTGTGAAGTCTTTTTAAGGCTATTTTTTATGGGTATGAAATTTTATGCACTGATAATATAAAATGCGTGGATAAAATAATATGAAGTGCGTGGTAGCCTGTTGGTAAACGGACTAGACGCGGCTGCCAACACGTTCCAACAAGTCAGAGGTGTGTCCTAGGATTTCAACCCGCGAACATGTTGGCAGCCGCAGATGCAAGCAACCAATGATACCGTAAGATATTTAATTCTGACTGCCTCCGAGGCACCGTTATACTATGATTATAACGTTGAGGTCTCGGCTTCGGATCTCAGGTCGGACCACTATCACATCACGGTACGGAACTAACAAGGGGATACTTGGGTGAAACAAAATATATCTTTACAATACGAACACATTTATTGAGATCGTCCTCACTCGATTTTTTTATAATTTCATAACGTGTTGCTACATCGAACTTTAGTCCAATCTAACTTCTATAAAATGAACCACTTTGTAACAAATAACTTGGTACATATTACGAATATTTTAAAAACCCTTCAGTTTCTTTATATCGAAGTTGCATTTTATATCTACTCCAATGCTATGGTTGCCATAAAGTAATTAAAAGTCGCCACCGCCAATTAACCGTAAGAGTAGAAATTGAACTCTCTAAACGATTTACGCAGAAATTACTATTAAATTGTATATATTTTCACCGGTATTTAATATTATAAAAGTAGGGGAAAGTAGACCGGACTGATAAACCGATAGACGCGGGTACAAATCCAGGGGCGCTACTCTTTAAAAACGATACGAACTCCGAATGTTCGGATGTTCGACGTCCGGATTCTGTATCAGCCCATATACGTCCCACTGCAGGGCACGGGCCTCCTCTACAATCGAGAGTACGATTGAGAGTGGTTAGGCCATATAGTCCACCACGCTGGCCCAATGCGGATTGGCAGACTTACATACCATAGATTTTTTTATAAATCGCTATGGTATGCAGGTTTCCTCACGATGTTATCCTTCACCGTTTTAGCACGTAGTGATTGACTATGAACACACACATGACTCCGAAAAGTCAGAGGTGTGCCCTGGGATTTGAACCCGCGACCACCGTGAACATGTTGGCAGTCGCGTCTAGTCCGTTTACCAACAGGCCACCACGCACTTCACGTCCGGATTAAGATATAAGTTTTCCACTTCTAAAAATCAATAGTATTCTCTATTATATTTATAATTTTCTTCGAACTTTATGTATGGTTGCGACTAACGATAGAGGAATCCAACATTTCGGGAAGAATCTAGGCACATTAGTGAAGTTTAAAATACGGCGTCCGAACATTACAAAGTTTGTATCGTTTTTAAAGAGTAACCATATGAAGTAATATAATGTTCCAGAGGGGAACGCCTTGCAAATCATTAAAGATTTTAAATAGCTTTTGTATTCTTAATTAATTATTGGTGGCTGCAGAGGTCCTCATAAAAACCGGTGAAGGTAAATTAAGTCCACCATTTATCAAACGTATCAGACCTGCGTATTTAGGCTATCAATTGAAAGAGTTGAAGATACGACAGAGGCTAAAATTTTTGGCCCATGATTCTATGACATAGTTAAAAAAACATTATCTCCTGAGCCCAAGTAAGTGTAGAATAAGGGTAGACGAAAGAAGTAGTTCTAATATATTTAATGTTTTATATAATATATTATATTGATTAAATACACATGAGATGATGATTAAATACCCTGGGATTCGAACCCGCGAGTGCTGTAAATATGTGGCAGCTGCGTCTGGGTCGTTACCAGCAATCACGCACTTGCTAATAATTGACTAATTGATAGTCAATTATCACGCACCATAACGGTGAAGGAAAACGACGTTTGAAAACCTGCATACCGCAACAATTCGGAAGAATTACTAAGGTAGGTATGCAAAAGTCCGCCTATCCGGAGTAGGCCAGCATGGTGAGCTATATGGCCTAACTAATCTCAATTGTTCTCTCGGATGTAGAAAGGTGCCGTACGCTGTAATCATTACGTGTTGCTATGACAAAAAAAACTGTTTCAATAAATTTACAGTAAATTAAAAATAATTGATTAATTAACACTTGTTATATGAAAAAAATTACGAAGAAACATTGCTTACACTTCACAGTTCTGGATATTAAAAAAGAAGAGTTTATAATAGTAGATAGAGTAGTATTTAATATTTAAGTCGGCAAAATTCATAATTTTTTGCTGGTTTTTATACCTTCACACTTTTCCATTATTTGTATACACTACCGTCATTTTAGTTTATCCCCTAAATACTGGATACTCATAAAAGAACTCGAAATATATTGGATAAAAATACTTACATTAAAATATGATATTTCATCAAATAACCGGAACAATTACATCGAATTATTTATAAGATTTTTTTACGATATTCAAAACACATCACAATCTATATTACAATCGATTGTTTTAATCGATTATTATAATCGAGAACGCTAAAGTTCAATTTTAAAAAAATAATTAAAAAGTAATTTCGCGACGGGCTACCACTGTCCAGCCGCCCTGGAGGCCGCAATCGTACTGGGCAATTATGTAGAATTTTTTACGCTCTTTCGAACTTAGTAATTCGATTTGCTTTTTACTTTCACCTAAAACCACTTCGATAGATCCGTAACTACGACGCGGCACGTTCATCTTTAATTATTATAAAAAGTTTCAGAAGTGGAGCGGAATCTTATTGTCTTCTGATTTATCTCAGTAGGACATGGCGAGTCTGCAAGTAGCAAAAACTGTTTATAGTGATTCATTGACCCTTGGACGGACAGCGATGTTATTGTGGTGTGGTTAGTTATCGTTTGTAATTAAAGAAAACAATTAACATATTTTTGCTTTGTTTGATAAGCCCATAAATTATTGAAAATTATAAAAAATACTAATTTATTTTTTTGTATTTCGTCAGCTAAAAGTATCCTAGTATTACTCCTTCCTAGTTACATTGGATAATGTATAAAAACTCTTCAGAAATACTTGCCTTCATTTCAATAATACACTTTAAATATTTTACCACATAAAATGCTACCATAAATGTTTTGTTTGTGGTATAAAACACTTTAACTGGTTAATAGTGTCACTAAGCTTTTTCACTAAGAGAACTGCTCTTTAAAATTCAAATAGCCATTACTTATATGCCTAAATTCAATTGTTTTTATTGTTGAAACATGAAGTCATCCTTTGATTCACACGTTGTTGGCTAACGCGAAATATTGCGTTATGGTGTATTCGGAAAACAGGATGCAGTCGGCATGCGTACATATGTTTAGTAATAATCCCCGATGCATCAACAGGAGGCTAAATATTTAGGTATTTAATAGGTTACCTAGCTTAAAAACCCCCCAGTAGTTTGACGACGATTGATATTAAGCATGAGAAAAACTTACGACGGTTTACAGACAGACATTTTAGTGAACCAATACAATCATATCAAACAAATGTGTATAAAATTTCGTTATTTTATAACTTGCATAATATCTATTCTAATTAAACCCAAGATTTACTAAGTAACAAAATGAACCTTTGAAAATACCCCTAGTCTAGTAGCACTTAAACGCTTTTAAAATTATACGCAAATATGATAACTTTGTAATCCGATTTGTTTATAATATTGTAAGTCTATAGAAAAACTAACTTTTATTGACAAGACTCAAAAGGTAACCATTTTCGATTTATAACCGTACTAAAATTAAAAAGTCTTAGCGTGTCTCAGTGATTGTCACTATACCTTTTAAATAGGAGTAAATTCCAATGATCAGTATTCACTACAATTCAAAAGAAATCTGTTTACATTCGGCAAATTGTGACGTAGTTTACGTTGTGCGTATAATATAATGATACTGGCGGATAAGGCGCGAATACCACGTTTTGCAATGCTCATTAGCATTCTATGGACATATGTGATTAGAAAACTGTTACATACATTCATCCACTTATAGTGAGTCATAGGCGAGTCAAAAATATTTATGCATTATATGTTTATGTTGTTTGTATATTTATGCTTATGCCTTAATTCCCGAGTGGGTAAGCAGAGGTTCTTCTTTATTAACTTCATCTCGCTGAAATTATTTCCATTCCTAGATGTGAGAAGGCTAGTCGATCATGGGGCCGGTACAAATTTTAAATAATAACTCGTAGAAATTAAAATACCCGACCCAAGAAAAGAACCGAACACCGCAAAGTTCGCAGACCTACAACGTAAGTAGAACAAGGTGAACATTTTTGGATTAGTATCAAACAAATAAGTACAGCGGTAAAAAAGCGGCAGCATCGCTGTCGTATTTCATTTGGTGGTTGAGATTTCCAAATGCCCAATACCTTTTCCTCTTCCCAACCTTTTTCTTTACCGCTCTCCCTCCAATTTGATGGGCCGGCAATGCATTCACAATCCAGCTTTGTGGATATCCATGGGCGGCAGTGATCACTTACCATCAGCCGGTTTGTTTGCTCGTTGGCCGGACCTACACATCAATATAAAAAAAAGGATAAAGAAAAAGCTAAATAAATAAACATTTACGTTTCATAAAACAATACCACTTCTTTGTTTGAAGTCCTCATGTGACTTCCAATAATCCAAACGCATTTGTAAGAATATTGTAATGTTTTTGTCGTCTGCGGTTAAAATGTTTAGGTATGTATTATTGAAAGTGAGTGTTGTATGATAAGGCATTACTCACAGGACGTGAAATACATTATTTATTTTCAGCTTGTGAACTTTGTGGTTGGGTTGTTGACTTTAGTGCAATCATAATATTATGACCATGTTGAAGATGCGTAGAATACAATATTTATTTAATAGATTAGAATATGTCTAAATGTTTTTAAATGATTTCATTAGGATTCCTTACATTGAATTGTTCCCCCTTCGCCCTTCGCCCCCATCACATCGTGGGACGTAACACGCAAGGTGAAATTTGGGTGTTTTGGTTGCTACCAGCACGTCTGCGTACCCCTTCTGAGAAAAAATCGTGAGGCTATGTATGAAGAATGGTATGAAGGCAAAAATAAATAGATTTTTGACAGCCTCCGTGGCGCAGTTGGTTAGACGCCGGCTGTGAAGCGAGAGACAGGTATTTGTTGCGGATCTGGATGTTTGTAAGACCGAAGTCTCTCGTAGTTCCAGATACCCGCGACACAAGACTCGATCTTAGTGTGGGGTCAGGACTATGTATGTTACTATATTTATTTATTTATTAATTATTATTTTTTATTTAAATTTTCTAAATTATTTATATCAAAGCGTTTTACTAACAAATAGAGGTCATCCAAAATCAATCCAAATTAGGCTCAACGAGGAAACATCCGTGTGCAGTGACAAATATTGTGATTAACTTGGATTTATAAGTACAGGAAAACTAAAAGGATTTTGGCGTAACCTAGTTTTTCGTTGTACACATTGTTTATTTCTGATGCGTGTAAATCTGCGGTTATAGCTGTGAGTCAACATTGACGTGATTGACGTGAATTGAATTAATTTTGTGTCTTAGGTTACATGATTTTTTGTGTTTGCCTTTGTTATTTTAATAATGTAAGAGCGTAAAACATCTACTCGTAATAGAACATTTTCCAGTGTCATCCGGCGCCAACTGATTTGTACGCTAGCCCTTCATTACGGGTTTATTTACGATACTTTCCAAAAGATTAATCTTATAATTTCTAGTGTACAGTAATGATTTTAAGTTGCAAGAGAAGCCGGTAAAATTGTTTCGGAATATGTTATATGGTTATTAAATTCTTGTTATACTTTTATAAGTCATTAATGCTATGCGAATGTGTCTAGTTTGGGAGGTAGTTGATAAAACATATGAAGTATTCTATAAAAAATAAAAACGTAATACAAAACAACCCATTTATTATCATAGGAGTTCCTTGCCATAATTTTAAGTAAATAAGTTAAATAATAAAATCACAACTTAACGAATACTTAAAATTAACTCCACAACGTCTTTTAAAGTCATAATTTTGAATTTAGAACAACCAAAGACAAGACCATTATCGAATTGACGTCGCACACCGCTTAACTCTATGGCAGGTAAAAATCAATCAAAAATGTTACTTTTCTAAAAAATCGCAGCTACATACACGCGAAATGTCAAAGGAACATTAAAAATATTTCATGCTTTTTATACAACAACTTATGTAGTACACAGTGCCGTAGCATATTACTTTTTTATTTATATATTATCGCTGTTATGGCGTACGTTTATTTTGAAAATAAATATCAACTAATATACATAGTGCAAGCAAAATGAGATTCCCTATACAACATTCTCATAGGTGAAGGTATAACAGGCAGAAATTCAAATAGGAAGCCATCAACCGCATATAAGTCTCAATACATTTGAAATAACATATCCAGTGTATAAAAACAAAAGTATTTTGAAAAACCATGTCCTTTAATTTGCAACTCAGCAAGGCAACTTAAACTTGTTAAGTAATTTTTTTACATCTTCATATTTACATATAATTGAAACCGTAACAACTAGTAATCAAGTGTGAAAAATGATTCAAATAATTAACTTTTACCTAAACATACATCACAGATAGAGGTATAACCTATAATATATAATTAGTATTTATAAGTAGTGATAATGAACCAGCTTTGAATGTATTAGTAAGTGCAAAGATGAATGAAGCAATACTTTAAGCATCGACTGCATGAACAGTGAGATAGAATGGAAATATTACGACTTCATTATGCATTGTAAATGCCGACAATATTGAAGGAGGCTATAAAATTTTGTTGCCTTTTTCTTAAGGCAAGTGAGAACAAGCAGCTAAGGGAGCTGCATGGTGTGTGAACATCGCGGTACAAAAACATCCACAACGTCTAAGGTGTGCTTCATGAGTATTTGAAATCGAGGAGTATACCGGAGAGAAAGGAGAGAAGTAAGTATTATAGAGTCTGGCCCACTTGGTGTCATTAACTTACTTCTTACGTCAGTTTGGGAAAAATATTGTAAGTAAGTATTGTAAGTCAATTAAAGTATGCACTGTGACCAAAATTATATAATATCAAAGCCGGCTGACCACCACTGTTTTAAACTGCACACCAGCATTACAGAGGATAGAACACTGATGGAACAAGAAAACGAAAACATCGAACGTTCGCATCAAAACATAAATTTGTTTTTCTGCACACAAAACCAACTCGGAACAAATCAACAATGGAAGAATAATTAAGTAAAGCGAAACATACGAAAAATTACATACTAAGGAAAGAAGACTGGCTAAGAGAAAGAATTTAAGACAAACCCAATGGTCGGGTAAATAAAGTCAATTAAAAAATTGGCAAGCGCTTACAATTACTCGATATTTCTTACGTATTATAAGTTCCGATGACAACACTGACATTTTATTAAAAACAATCATCAGCATGACTAGACATATCATCATCTCCATGACGCTCGCACTCATCAAACGTGTCGAAGACTTGAAGGAAAATGATTTCAAATAACACCGTTTACGATGACCGAAATAAAAATGTAAAAAAATACAAATAAAATAATACTCGAAAAATTTGAATGGCGTTCACTAACTTCACTGCTTTATGATGAGAGGTCGGTAACTATTTTACTTTTTATCGTCTCCGGCGTTTTTTGGGTCAACTTTTTTGTTGCATTCATCGTGTTTTGGCTCATTTTTGTGTAAATCACTATCTATTTCGGTTTTCTTTTTGTTGGTGTCATGCGATTCGTCTGCCGCCTTATGCTTGGACTCCCATTTATTTGGAAACTCTTCGATCAACATTTTTTCAAAATCATTGGATATTTTATTTACATTCTTTTTCATAACCGGATCTGGATAACTCTGTAAAATAAAATTATATGTTAGAAACTATGATAAAATAATAGTAAACTATGATATGTTGCATCATTTAATTTCATCATGTACCTACATACATTATTTAGTGACAATTTTCAACGATATTTCATGCAAAATTGTAGTTTTACTGGTTAGAATGCGGTAACCACCGTACCAAGACAAAAAAATCTGTTTGAGGATTTTTGTAAACTGGGCGCAGGACAACGTTTACTTAGCTTTAGTCGCACAAGCGCGTGGAAATAACTGCTTAACATTAACAACTATTAAAATATGTATTCATTACCTTTAGATAAAGCCGTACGTTATTAAAAATACGTCTAAAATCCTGCACAACTTGATCGTATTCTGTGTAAGAAGAATTCTTCAGCTTGGTTGATATGTCATGTAAACACATTGGATACTTTACCACCTCATAAAACCTTGGAGCCTAGAATGGTAGATAAATATACAGTCATAGTAATTACTTAATCATTTAAACTGATGTATCAATGGGATTTTACCACTTTAATATCCATATCGTGTTGTATAAAAGCGGCTTCGTTGGCTTGAGACAGACTTGTCAATATATTTTCAAATTTCTTTGTAACGCTAGGCGGTAATGGTTTCTTTTTCTTCGGATGGTACCACATTCCCGATACAGTGACCTTAGGTTTACTGGGCTTCTTCTGATTGTCGTCCCTCACATAGTTACCACTTTGGTCAAAATTTGGACACCGTAAGTTGTCTTTGGTTTCCTCTTGTTTTATATCAACAGTATCTGTTTGATCGTCAATATCTACAGATTTTGTTTCAGCATCACTGTTCTTAACTGACTCTTCTGTAAATATAATTTGACCTTGATTCTTAGGCAGTACGTGATCGTTTTTAATTGGTTGTTGATTCCATAAATTATTTATATCTTTGGGTATAAAGCTGGATGAGAGGCAACTGGACCATGGCTCGGTGTGATCGGCACGAGGCTTACAATGCTTCAATTCATCGGGGAATTCGTCACTGGCACAAAGACCTAAAGCATCGTATAATCGAGCAGTATCCGATTTAGAACCTTCGTGAATGAAATCCATTAATTTAGGAGCCGATTGCTTAGCTGCCTCCCAAGCCCTGTCTGATGTCATAGAAGTCAATAAATCCAGAGGATCAGACGTTCTCATATCTAAACATGGAATACCATGTCTAGGCAATAGTTTTTGGTCTTCAACATAAACGTCCTCATTACGTCTAGCCATCAGACACGGCCAAGACTCGATATTATACTTGGGCTGTGGAGCTAAAGTAACATTTGGAAACGGTAACTTTATTTTTAGAGCTCCGATTTCTTCGGCTATAGAATTCTCATAGATCACATCTGGAGAAGCGCCCTGAATGAAAGGACCAATCGGGTCCGCTGGTTTTATGGGCACCTTATAACTGCCAGGCTTCATGTACACTTTCGTCATTTCGTGAAACTCATCATTATCAGGATCAATAAATTGCACGGGGCCAGAAATGTTAGTGGGTAACGTCACAACATTTGAAGGTATTTGAACGTTGTGAGCGTGATGAGTTATAAAATCGCTAGGTTCTTTTTGGACCATCTGACCCCACGCCGCAAAAAAATCAGCCTCTTCCTTAGTATCGCCGCAGCTGTTATTTTTCTGCATGTAACAACCTCTTATATCTGCAGCTGCTGCCATGCTTGGTATTAAAGTTTTTTCAACATGGCTCAAAGGAATCATTTTGGCTTTCAGTTCCATATCTCTACGCTGCAACAAGTCGCACGGCACAGTCCCCACCAGAGGTTGGCCAGGGGCCTTACCGAGTTCGGCATCCATTTTATGTTTGAGTTGTGTATACAATTCCCTCTGATCCTGGCACATCCCTTCAAGAGCGCGGAAATCGGGTGCATTGGTGATTGTCCAAGATTGACGGGGTTTGGCCTCTCGCACACTAGCTGGATCACATTTATACTGCGCTTTCTGGTACGCATCTATATCGCTTTGATCATTTAAGGGATAAAAATTAGTCGGTGGAGGGACTACTGGGAACTTTTTATAGGTAACTGTGGATCGTGCCGGCCAAGGACCTTCATTGAACGGCTGACAGGCGGGTTGCGCTTGGTTCTGAACCCACGGCGGCTGGACAGCGTTAAATGGTTGTGGCGAAGCATTTACGGGCCTCGGCGTGCTAACTTGCGGTTTCGGTGGTGGGAACTTATTTTGATTCTGATGACGCGGAGCCGCAGAGTTGGTTGCATAGTAATTGTGAGTGAAACTCTTTTGCTCCATAGTAAAGCCGTGGTCAAGACACTTGAATGTTTTATAAATATGCGTTAACATTTCTTTGGTGACAGCCTGCCACTGAACAAAACATTCCCGTATATTAGGGCTGTAATATTTGTTTTCGATTCTGGAGAAAGTGTCATGTTTTTCACTAAGCAGTTCCTTAACACCTTTCCAACCATCTAAAATTCTAACAAATGAGAATATAAAATTCTTTATCACCCATGGTATGCCCTGAGAATGCAAATTAGCAACAGCGCTGTCGGATTTCTGGACGTTCGATCTCGTTTTGGCACAAATAGAATGAATATTCTTAAAGCAAGGTCTATTGTGATGAGCTATTGCTATGTTTTCAGCATCGGTGCACGCTTCTATAGCCAGTTGAACTATCTGATTGGGTATTTGATCGTGTATGACTATTTTGTCGAGTGCAGTAAGCAACGCTTCCGATGAAGGTGACAGTTTGTTTTTATCATCATCTTGATTGTTCGATTTGTGTGTTTGCTTTTGGGTATTTGTTTGTTCATTTCGTGCATCAGTTATATTACATAGTTCTGATACCATTCTCTCACCTTCAACGAAAAAATCTAAACTGGAGGTAGATTCTGAAGTCAAGTTTCGGTCTTTTCGTTGCCTGTCATTGTCGTTGTCTCTGCATCTATCGTGGTATCTGGGATCAGCACTATAAGCGTTGCGTTTCTCGTGGCCTTTTATCATTTTCTTTTTAGCTCCAGTTCCTATTGGCTCCTGATTAGTTACGGACCAAGAACTTTGCGAACGTCTCTCAGAATTGATGCTACGATCTCCAATCATTCCGGAACCACTGTAGTTAGGCGATGACGGATCAAAAATCAGGCCAACTAGAGGTGAGTTAGGTGGTGAGCTGAATGACGGGGCCGATGGATTGTTGTACCTGAAAAATTGTATGCCAGTATTATACATTTTTACCTCTGACTTATACTAATGATCAAATATGTACCTTGGGTTCTGATATTGCTGGTTGGATGCCGTGGCCTCGTAGATTCCGGTTGCCACGCGACAATAAGTCGCTATGTTTGGATCAGTAAGATCTTTGCTGGAGCACCCTGAAGGAGGATGTACAATTTTATATTTACCAATTCACTCAATGAATAACAATCTATTTAAAAATATTTTTGGTGGTTTGTTTATATTTATCAATCAATATTTTTTACATTATTCTGTAGTTTTTATAGAGTACATTTATTGTTATTTTAGGTACAACTACCTTACGTAATATCCCTAAGGAAATAGCTCTGTTACCATGTATGGTTCCGTGAACAATATTGTATCAAATCAATTAATTCTCTCTTATTGTTTTTTCACCTTTCCGTATCCTCTTTAAAAGGCGTTTATACAAACCCTTAATACAATATATTATCGGCAGTTGTGATCATATGCCATAGGTTTTACCAAATCCATCATCATTAACATCCTCAGGGAGTGTTTACTTTAACCCAGGAATTAACACTTCGCACAGCGACTTGTTTAAATTTGCCTGCTTGTATGCATCGTCCATAACGCCCAAACAGGCTATTACAAATATTATTGCTACTGTAGTATATTATTATAGTTTAATTTATTACTATAGTCTAAAAACTTTCTTACCATAACCCTTTTGCTGCATCACGGCGTAGGGGTGCGAGGGTGGGAAGGCGTCGGTCTGGTGTGGCGCAGACCTGTCCCGGCCTCCGTCGGCGCTGTCGCGGTACTCCCCCGGCTTGCTCGACACGCCTCCATATTCTTGCATTGGGCTCGCGAAGATCTTTGCAAGAGATGTAAGGTTCCAGTGAAAAACTCGAAATGAAATATCGTTTTTTTACAGCCTAGTTTGATTTTTGTATCACGCTACGGCATACTGCATTTCATGTTATTCGAAATGTTGTCTGGGTAATATTAAGATGATATCTCGTCGATTGACACAATTATACTGACTGAATCGAAGAGAAATGTACATGCTGGCTTTTACACTATGCACGCCATATGCATTCAGAAGAAATGCTATAGAGCGTGTGTGTAAGAACATGATAATTACATCTGCTACAAGTTTTTCGCAACCAAAAGCTTTTGGTACGGGAATGAAGAAAACCACTTTCAATCGTTCTTTCGATTGCAGAGGAGCCCCGTGCTCTACAGTACTCTACAGTGGTTGATACAGTACAGTAGAATGAAAAAAATCTTTATCTTGAATTCTTATAAGGCTTGTAAGTCAATTTACAGACGGAAGTATTTTAAGACGGCACAAAGCGCCGAGACAATACCTTCAATAACATGTAAATTGATTGAGACTGATGTTTAAGCGATCTTGAAAACTTTGGCTAATAGATTTATGAATTAATTACGTTTCTTCTTATAATTTAAAATTGTTAAATTATATTTTAATCTTCGATGAGTTTTTCTGAAAGCTACCCTTTGACGGGTAAAATATTGACCACATCTAGTTGGTATCCAAATATGCCAAAAACGACATTTTACTCAAAAACATAACTACAAAGAAATTTACTTCGAGGAAAAACTACTTTGCATATTTTATTATACTAATTTACGACTACGTAGCTCTCAACTAGAATTTTACAATATTTTTATTATTTTATAATTTCGACTCACCGGGGATTTTGCGCTGTCGTCCTCGCCCAGTGTTTCAGAAGATAGTCCTCATGTTCAAATTAAAAAGATATCACCTAGCGTTGATTGTCAAAGTATTTTAAAATATTTTTATTTATTCTTATTTATTAACTGTAATGATTTCACACGATTTGGACTTTACGCGATGGTCACCATGTAATACCTTATTTTCTAAATTTATTCTCGTATTCCTCAATTTATTACCATGTTTTTCTATACATAGATGTTCTTTGTGTAACGTACGTCTTGCCAAATAATTTAAACCGATCATATGGTTTCCTTCAATTGTTTCTTGACGTTTCTAAATTTTTTATTCGCGTTCGGCCAATTTGAATGTAGTTTCATGGAGTTTTTAATTGTTGGAAGAGCAAAAATTACTATTCTTCCCAATATTTATTAAATTGTACGTTATAACAACATTTTTTTAATTGAACTGCCATACTTTGGCAACAGCCACTAGCCAGCAGGTCTCTTCTACCAAAAAGATAAAACAGTGTTGGTATATTTCAACACTTTCAAACTTTTTGTGGAAACACTCAGATTATTATTATTGTTTCTGCTATTTAATAAAACTTTGAAATATTCTCATTGTATTTAAATGAAATTAAGATGGGTAGTCCAATTATTAATTCTTCGTCTATGCTGGTAGCCTAAGCACTAAAAAGTACCATATTATTGTGTATTGAAATATAAAGAAGACAACTTGTTATAAATTATTTATTGTATCTCATATTCACAAATCGGAAGCAATCTAACAAAACAAATATACATAATCATTATTATTGTAATTACTAAATGGAAGCGAAATTACCAAAAGATCAATAAAATTGTCACAAATACTTACATATACTATTTAAGTGAAAAAATATTTGAAAGATATACGCCCGAAGACTCGAACGCCGTTCAAATAATAAGTTGCTTTTAAAAGCGCACGGCCCACTTAGCCAGTACATTTAAGCTGGATTTACATAGTTAAGTGCAAAATAATATTTAAGTTGCTTTCCAGTATTCGGGCGATATTTAGTATACTATACCTATGTAGGTAGGTGCTGAGGGCAATGCGCATCTGTAAACTACTGAGGTATAGTAGAATAATTTTAATAAATAATAGAAAATTAATAACTGTTTTCATAATTTTCTTTGCATGAATATAAAATATCTTTAAATTGCAAGGTAATCATCAATTTTTTTTTTAATTTCAACTTTGTATTTCAATAAAACATCTTCCTAAGTCCACGTTAGCACAATTTCATTCCGAGTAGTGATAAGACCGTGAACAATAGTAGAACAGGAGAGGAATGAACCCCGAAGGCAGTGTTGCAGAAGTCCGTCATGCAGGAGCAAACCTCCTGCCTGCCGCCGTACCCTGCGCGGTGGTAGCACATGCCCTGCAATGTGGAAATGTAAATTTGCTGTTATTGGTATGTGTGCATGTTTATAGAGCTGTGGACTGTAGTTATTCAGTTGATTTCGAAATTCTGACTGGTGGAAACTGAGGGCAAAGGTTTTTGTTATTAGTACGTCTGTGTTATTTAAAAAAAGCTAAAACGAGCAGTGTTTAAATGCAAAGGTCTTGGATTCATTCCAAAATATATTTTTAATATTAAACAATTGTTTATGGTTTTGTTAGATAAAATCGATAATCAGAAATTAAACAGTAAAAATTTCTGTAAAATGTAATCAATCAATTTGTAACGACACCTATATAAACTAAGAGGTACGGCCTCGATCCCGGCACCGAGAGAAATGTTTGTGCGGCCACAGATATTTCTTTCGAGTCTGAATGTTTGTGAGACTGAAAAATCTCGTAGTTCCTGATACCCGCCACACAAGACTTGATCCTGTGGGGTCAGGACTATGTATGTATGTGGGTGTTCTTTATTTATTTATCTCGCCCATCGAGTAGAGAGGCTATTAGACTAACCTTAAACTTAGACTCGTCCCATCCGCAGCTCCTAACCACCCTGCTCTCAGGATACTTCCCATTGACAGAGTAGTCGACATGTTGAATAATCTTCCTGCACATGGTATGCGTCACTCCCCGGTCGTGGTCGGAACAGTTCCGCTTGAGACTGTCGGGCAAGACCTTCTCCAGGCAGAGGCTGTTTATCGCGCTGTTGCACTCGTAGCACATTATTGAAGTGCCTGGAATTAGGTGTTTCTGTAAATAGGATGCCTATACTCAGTAGCGGATGTAGGATTAACGCCGCCCTGGGCGAGGCTTCTAAGGCGTCCTGTAAGTACTATCCAAATCCAAGCGAAAGATAGTAAGTCATAGATAATACACTATTGGTTACAGCAAGTCCTGGCATTCGGCGCCTAGGGCCATCGCCCAACCGCGCCCTACCCTTACACCGGCTCTGCCTGTACTGTTTATGAGGTCAATGTGGTAATAAATCGAGAGCTAAAAAATACTTTCAACTACTGACGTTGTTTATATCTTTGGTTTTTATTGTGGGATTGTATTAAAGAAGAGTAATCAATGTCGCCTATCAAATTCATGCCCTACAACCCTTAATATTTGAAAATTAGAGAGACTAAAGTATCGTAGACCATATTAGGTCATATTATACCATGATGCTGATTTTTTTAAAGTAAAACTCTAGACTTTAAGGCTCAAATAAACTAGGTAGACCATTCTACAAGTTAGTCTTGATCATCACTATAATATGGTTAAAATCTATTGCTATAAATATATAAATAATTGTAATTTAAGTATGTATGTACATATTATAATGTATGGATACCTTATATAAAATAATTTAATATATAGCATATATCAATTATTATTTTCTCACTCTCTCTCTCATTATTTGTACTACTCCATAATTCAATATTATAATAATCCAGTCCATCCAAAGCTTGCTTGGAAGAGATCGCAGCTAGCGATAAGGCCACCTATTGTAACCATGAATTTAGTTTTAAGTGTTTTGTAAACGTCTTCCATTTTACAATAAAGCACATTTAAATAAATAAATGATGTGTTGTTATAATAATAGACCAGTTATTAATTTTAAAAGAACATTCATAGTTGCGGATATTTTAAGCTTCAATTAGCTGTAGCGCGTCGCACCCACGCGAATGTTGCTCAATTAATCCAAATTAAATTATGTTTGCTTGGATTAGGCTGTTGCCCTCTACCGCAAATGAACAATTCAGAAGTACGTAATAAAGCTTTTTTTTTTTAATAATGTAATTTCGTAATAATGTCTAGTTTTTTAAATAATGAATTGAATTTTACTGACATAGATGTTACTTTATTAGACTAAGATGACGTATTGGCAAAATATATTCTTAAAACCCTTTTTATTGATTAGTATATGCACTGCCCTTTATACCTGTCTATCTAAGGATTAAAGATGATGGATCACTTAAAAAGCGAACCACAATCTTCTTCAGAACGTAGGAAATAAATGCTTCAGTATTTCTTAAAGAATAAAATAGATACTACAAAGTGAACGCACAGTTAAGTTTGCAAGTAAGTGTACTTTAACTGGACCATACCTATACTTAATGAAGGGATGTGACAAACATTTACATCAGTCAGGGCTGGCCGGTGCAGTTATGTATTGAAAGTTCAAGTGAATAATTAAGCTCATCCTAATAAGATCTTCAGTCATTTCTACTTAGCGTCACAATTGTTTAGCGAATAATCCGTACAATTTTAAATGAAATAAAAAGATAGTCTATAGAATTAAGTAAATATGTTCATAGACTGCATTCCTGATAGTTTTTAAGGTATTTCAAAGATAATCAAAACCTACCATCATTTTAAGCGGCTATGATTGACGCAAATGAATATAGGAAATATAGGAATACAGGAAGGAATAAGGTATACATAAGGTAACTCGTAAAAGGGGCGATGTTGAAAATGCAGCTCCGGTAGTAAAATTATAAAGTAAAACAAGATGCGCCGTTGCTGAAAAGCCTATTGATGCCAACCCCATGTTAATAAAAGAAGGCAAAGGTAAAAACTTCATAATTACTCAAAACTTCATTTCAGTCCATGTTCTAGGGTCGAGATTTTTAAAATACTAGGTACTACAACGATTACGAGTATTACAATTGAAATGTGTATCATTATTTTATTCATATAATAATTTGGCTATGTATATGTTTATTCACAACCATTAACCATTTAAAAATTTGAATCACACCTCTTGCTTAAATCTCCAAATTATTAAAAGATATAAATAACTAGATAGCTGCCAATATAATTGCTAAGCTTGCCTTATTATTTAACAAAATCTAAATTCATCATAGCCCTAAATGTTGATACAAATAAAACGACAAATAGACATCTACAATTACCTATGAATTAAAACATTGAACTAAATATATTTGGTAACACACAAGCCCAATCATCAAATTCGCTTTACAATTCTCATGGTCCACTTAGACATTAATAAAAGCAAATACGTAATTTCATTGAAAAAAAAAACCATAAATACTAATAAATATTGACAAGAATATAAACAATGTTATAACCTTTGTTTCGTAAATAGAAATTAAGTACTATGTAAATTGAATTGTCATAAGAGCTATTTATTTTCCTACATGACTACTAAACCAATTTCATTACATTCAATTAAAAGCAGCAATAAATAAATCACTTACCATATTGAAACAAGCCACAGAGTACGATAACGGTAAAGTACTTCATGATCTCCAACACGAGGCTACAACAGATGTGAACGCGGAGATGTCACAAGGCTGGGAAGCAACTGGATCGCCCCTCGCTCGGAAATTGCAAAGGATGCCGCTAGTTGCGACCCACCGAATGATCCTGATTGCCAGTTTTGTTTGTTCATTTGAATATTTTTTCTTCTTGTCCTATTCTTTGGGTATCTCTTTCTTGCCTAGTTTTATGTGGTTTACAAACCAATTTTGCAAAGAGTAGTGGTTGGTTCATAAACTATTTTTATAACTTGTAGTAATTACAAAAAATAACGATAATAGAATTTAGGTTTAAGGAAAATAAATTATGATAGAAAAGAATTTGATGATTTATCTTAAGAAACTGGCATTTTTTTTGTAAATTGTGAGAATAAAAATAAGCTCTTTATTGTATGAATTCAATGTGAAAACAAATCGTTCACAAGAAGTTAAAGATTTTTAAATTTCAATAATAAAACTTCATCCATCTAATAAAACGTCATTAATAAAACTACTGCACAACTAAATATATAATATAATAACAAATCAGGTTAATAAAACACATTCTGGAATACAAAAATTCAAAAAACACAAGAGAAATAAATCCTTTTAATAAACACTTCATAAATAAAACATAACAATAATGATTTCTTCCACATTCAGCTGTTAAGGTAACTTATTATCTGCAGTCCTTCTGCTAAGCCTTGTGCTAATACAAATAAGACTCAAATTGCACCTGCTAAAGAAGGTGTAAAGTAAAATCCTTATCATCTATTTACAGTGTTGTGTTAATTTGTTTAACATGCTCATACGATAATTCACGTAACGTTTCAGTAACTACATTCAATACAGAGTAAAGCGTAATAACAAACACATATTTAACATCTAAATCTGTTTCATCTTCCTCAGTTTTATTGGCTTACATACCATTTCATTTTGTACCAGATTTTACAGGTACATTACAAGTAACTTCAGCAACTATTGAATTGATCATTTCAATAACATCTTGTCTCTTATCATTTGTTAAATGTAGTTTAATCAAATGAGCAAATGCAACTATTCATTTTCAGGAATTTTTAATTGTGCTTTCTGTGAGAATTTGACTCAGATATCAATTAACTCTAAATTATTATCTAAATTCGTGCCTCGAGATTCCTACAATATTCAATAGATATCTTGCATTTTGATCCTTCGTTGCATAAATCAGTACTGTCTGAACACATAACTTCTGTTAAGTGAATTAAACTAAAAATAAGCTTTGGCTATTTCCCTAGGATATTATGTGTCGACTAGAATCTCAGCAGTGCGAAGGTTAGCAGCATAAGCGCTGTGGCCCCGACAGGAATGGAAGCTGAGTTGCAGCCATCTTCTAAACACGAGCATACTTCTTGTCTGCCTCCGAAACCGGAGCGTTGGTAGCAGCGACCCTGAATAGGAAAAGATGATTTTATTTTGTTGTTGTTGATTAATACAATAGACAACACGTGAAAGTGATTATCATTTAACACCTAGCTTTTACCATTTGTAATAAATATTGGGTATAGAAGAAAAGATTCTTAGATTAGATTTCAATTTTTAAAATGGCAATGTATAAGCAAAAAAAATTCATTCGTCATGTGTCTTTCCCAATCATATATAATGTATTGGAATAAGGAAGTGTGAACACATTTTTTTATATTAGACGTTATTGCAATCCCGCAGCACAACCTAAAACATGGCGATTACTGGCCATTACGGTTCAAACTGGTTACAACCAGCGATATCGAATGAAACAGCTCGTAAAGTGCGACTTTGTGGTTCATTCAATAAGTGAGGATTACTTTAGGTATAATATGACTACCTTTATCACCTCCTTTTTATAAATATTCCCTTCTCATTTTAAAAGACCTGCTTCGTCAATCAATCAAGTAAGCTGATCCTTCGAATAGTACTGGTGGTAGGTGTCTCTTATGTCAGAGACAGCTTGGGTAGGTACCACCACCATGTCTATTTCACCCACCAAACAGCAGTGTAAGCGCACTGTTATGTTTTGGTTTGGAATTGGTAGTCAAATAATCTACTGGACGTATTGAGGCTTAAAATCTTATGCCTCAGGACGACGAGCGCAGTGAAATGTCAAGTATTGCTTTTTAATTCAAGCTGTTGTTTAGTTTTGCTTCTGTTCGTGACCGGTCGTATCGCTTACCATCAGGCGATAGGCATGCTCGTCTCTCCACAAATTACAATAAAAAAAACGCTCGTCTACCAAAACACCTTCAAAGTCTGTACCTTATAACTGGTCTCGTCCCAACCACATCCTCTGATGACTCTGCTGTCTGGAGGCATGCCGTTCATCTCGAACTCCACGACCTGCGAGATCTTCCTACACATGGTGTCCTTGGGGCCGCAGGGCATCCGCAGCGAGTCCGGCAGCTTGTCCAGCAAACAGCGGGAGTCGTTGTGACTGTTGCATTGGTAGCAGGTGATCGCAAGACCTGGAACAATATCGTATGGGCTTGAATAATATTATAAGTAAAGAAAAGAACATTTTATAGTCGAATTGAGAAACGCCTCATTTTTTGAAGTCTAGACAAGTTTCTTCATCATGGGATCGGTACTTTTGTATTCTCTGATCACCTATGGATGCTCTCAGAATGAATTAATATTGTTGCAAATAGTAAATTTTTAAACGACATCAGATTATAATCTGATATTTTCTGATTAATAATTACATAACATAACATAACATAAACTCACGCCTTGTTCCCAGATGGGGTAGGCAGAGGTGCCAGGGCACCCACATTTCGCCTTGTATGTTCCGTCCCACAATGTGATAGGTGGCGAGCCTATCGCCATATCGGGCACAAATTCCTGACTCTGGGCTGATACTGAATAGAAAAATCCAATATCACTTTGCCCAACCCGGGATTCGAACCCGAGACCTCAGCTTTGTAACCGTACCGTAGTACAACTACGCCACCGAGGCACTTAATAATTATTAATAATTATTAACTTAAAAACAAAGCACTGGACAGTCATCAATGAAATTTTAAGTATGTTAAGTTTGAAGAACATTTTTTAATTAGTTACAGACCTTTTTCGAACCCCACAAATTGTAGTCCAAATATAACTTCCTTATGAAATTTAATTTAAAAAAATGGTCATACGTATTAGACAATTCCACGAAAATCGGCTTAATAGATTATCCTCTGTCAAGGCAGATAGTTAAATTAAATCAAAATTTCATTTACTAGCCTATTACTCATTCCCTTTAAATTATATTTTCATTATAATCAAATGCTTTTACTTTAAAAATATTATAAGGACCTATTACGCTAGCGGCTAGATGATGCAAGAACCAATTGACAAATACTTGATAGCATCGCCGTCGTTCTTTGTTAAGCACTTAGGGCTCAATTTAGACTGAAAAGGTGTAACTGGCCCAAGGTTATCGGTAGGAACTGCTGGCCTCAATCCCTATTGTCAGGATTAAATTGATTACTTTATGCAACTCCGTGGAGCACCCTCTTAGTAGATTGAAGACAATTGATACATTGGCTTTATATGTGCTGTGTCTAAAAATAGTGTCCTGTTTGTTGGTACTTTTGTAGCCAAGCATCTATCCAAAGACGACTGGAATTATTTGACGATCAAATCTTTTTTATTCAAACTAAATAAAATAATGTTCTGAGGTACTTTTAGGGAGTGACAGGCAGTAATTGCTAGGAATGATAAGTGCTATTATTTTTTGATAATATCAATTTAATATGATATCTAGTATTGTTCACCTGCATCTGCAAGATTGAAAAGCAAAAGATACACTATAAATCTTTTTTCTCCACCTTCATCTAAAATGATGTGAAACCTACAGGCACGTCACAACACAAACTAGTAGTAAGCTGTTCACGTGGTTTGTGTATCGTGACCTTAAGGCCAGGTTTCAGTGATATGTGAGATCATGTAATGGAGAAATGGTTTTATCCGGATCGGGTCAGTTAGGTAAGGTCGCGCCGTCCAAGGATTGTGTCAAGCTTCTACAAGATTTTGTTTTATGGGAGTTTCTTACAACTTGCAACTTCTGCGTGTATTTTAAAATGAGTAGTTTTATACTAACCGCAAGTATTACAAAAATCGTGAGGATTTCATCAGTCCATTTTAATATAGCATTATTTAAACTGTCTATCGAAAATATGTAAATTTTAGCTTCAATTTCATGCATTAAATTAAGCGTGATACGTATACAAAAAAAAAACAAAACAAAAATTTGCAATTATGATCCCACAAATGATTCACAGACAGTAGGAATAACTGACAACAAGGCAGTAACACTAAAACCTCCAATTATATTATTAATATAACATTAAATACCTACAAATAATACAAAGTAACTAGGAGTAGCAACAGGTTTCAACATCCCGCGGTCCCAATTCGTCGACCTCTGCCAGGTATCCTGAGGGGGCGACGCTAACCTGCACCTTCCTGTATTTTGGCCACTTACCATCATCCGATCCAGATTATATTCCCATTCCAACTCTGACCTGGTGACTTTGGATGGAAGTTAATTATTATATCAAAGCTATTCTTGAGCAAATGTAGCTTGGCAAAAAAGAGTATGTTTTTAATGGACGCTAATATCGAATTTAATATCAACATGGCAAGCGGATATACTACAACGGAAAATGTTGAGACACTTGTTATTTTGATTTATTGTTCTTAATAGCCTCTTTGTTTATTTTAAATCACAAAAGAAACAAAAACCGAACGCAAATGTATTAAAATACCTACAAATAAGAAAAATTAAATACCTACAAATTAAGAAATTTATAATTGTGTTGCCTTAATTGTTTTTCTCTAATAAATAAAAAAAAAAAGAATACGACCAGTGACACCGCATCGTACCCTTTTTTGCCAAGTTATACTCTGATTATCAGTGTTTACTGTTTTTATCAGTGTTTACCTTTTAGAGACACTATGTTTTTTTTGGCGTTTGACGGTTGTTGGAAGCACACGCGATTTCGGGGTTCTCAAATTGTCTGGTTATTTTTATTTAATAAAATATTGAGATTTCATTTGTAGTTATGTAAATATTCATCTCTGTAGAGTGTAGATATAGAAAATAAAAAATTTAGTTGTTTTATTTATTTCCTTTAATTTCATAACATAGTTATATCATTTAGTATTTAGTTTAGGAGTATTTTTTAGTTTATTTTTTATATTTTAGTAATATGAATGAGCCACCGGATCCTCCTGACCCGGTTCCTCCGGATTCTCAGTCTATCTGTTTTTCAGACTGTTTGTCTGATCTTAATTCTGGTTTTTCGCAACCAGGAGACAATCGTAAACGTCCGTGTCCTGGTGATTCATCTTCTATTCCATCCAAAACTGCTGTGGGCCCTTCTGCGTCCATACAAAATATTTTTACAAATCCAGAATTTTTAAATAAAAAAACAGTTTACAACGCTGAGGATTCTGGGCCCTTTTTGGTCCATGTTACCAAATCTGAAGCAGATGCTTCCAATAGTTCAGTTATAAAGAGCTTAAAATTTGCTCAATTATTATTTAAAAACCGAGTAGAAGGTATTTGCAATGGTGGTGTCAAAGCCCTCGGACGCAATCGTATGGCGGTTACATTTACATCGGCCGATAAAGCAAATTCCTTTTTGGAGCATCCCCTTCTTACTATAAATAAATTAACGGCGCTAATCCCGACTTTTCATGTCACTAGGATGGGAACCATTCGCAACATCCCCATTGACTGGACAATGGAGGAGGTTGTGTCTGGTATAAGTGTTTCGAATGGTAATATAAAGGTTATAAAAGCAAGGCGGTTGAACCGAAAAACCATAACCGACGGCTCACCTGTGTGGTTTCCGACACAGTCAGTCGTGTTAACCTTTCAGGGACAGCATCTGCCTGAGAAGATTTATTGTTACTCTATGTCCATTCCAGTCGAAATTTACAACTTACCAACAATTCAATGTAATAGCTGCTGTAGATTTGGACATGTTAAAGCTCAGTGTCGATCCCAACCACGTTGTTATAAATGTGCGCAACCGCACTTAGGCGAGTCCTGTTCAATCCCTGAGGAAGAGTCAGTTTGTTTGTTTTGTTCGGCTTCGCACTTTGCGATAAATAAAAACTGTCCGGAACATTCTCGGCAGAAATCCATAAAAGTTGTCATGTCTCAGGATAACATTTCTTATACTGAAGCCTCACAAAGATTTCCTAAGGTTAAGCGATCCTATTTGTCCGTTGCTAAATCCTCGCCAGCTCAGTTCGCTCATGCCCCTCTCCCAAGAGGGTTTCAACAAAATTCGCAGATACAAAGTTACAAAAAAACAATTTTATGTAATCGTCCTTCCCGTCCTACTCTTGGCAAGTCATATGACAAATTTGCTCACAACTCTATAATTCGTACTCCGGTATCTTCTTTGCCTAATGGCTCTGTTTTGTCAGATTCTAATATTATGTCTCCACAGGATAATCTACTTTCTTTGCTTATTTCTACCCTAGTTAACATTATTAATAACTTTGGTGATGCCATACCGAACAATGTCATTGAAATGATTAATCAGTCGCTCTCATCAATCAACAAAATTCCGTCCCCTAACCCTTCTCCAATGGAATTGTAAGTCTATTCGTCCGAAAAAACATGAACTTACTCATCTTATAAATAACTTTCAACCATTATTCTTGGCCATCTCGGAGACTTGGCTGAGGCCGGGCTCGATTTTTCGTGTGTCTGGTTTCTCTTGTCTTCGGGATGACCGAGACGATGGTAGGGGAGGAGCTGCCCTTCTTGTTCGGAGGGATATTCCTTTCTCTCAAATTCCTATTCCCCCGCACTCCCCTCTTTTCAATATTGTTGCTTTGAAAGCAATGAATACCATCATTGTTTCCATATATATTCCTCACCCTTCGATTCCTTTAATATCGGAGTTAAATCGGATTTTCTCTTCATTTTCTGGTTCAGTGATTATTTTGGGTGATTTTAATTGTCATCACTCTATGTGGGGCTCAAATTCATGTGATTCTTTTTCTCCTCATCTAGTTGAAATGTTTGATTCCTGCAATCTTTGTATTTTAAATGATGGTTCACCAACACGTAGAACATCCCCTCTTCAGAATATAAGTGCATTAGATTTATCTCTTTGCTCCCCAAATTTAGCATCTCTTCTAGTGTGGAAAGTTTTGCCTTATTCATATGGTAGTGATCATTTTCCAATTGTTATTACGAATTCTGAATCTTCCTTCCCCATGGAACAGCCTACTCCTTTATTAAAATATAAAATAAATAAGGCAGATTGGGACAAATTTGCTGATGAGTTAGATAAAAAGTTAGCTTCTCTTGTTATTCTATCTGACTCCTCTCTTCTTTCTTGTTATGATAATTTTGTGGAAGCTCTTATGGCAGCTGCTGATATGGCGATTCCTATTAAAAAACCTTCTAAGAATAATCTTCCCTCCCCCCATTGGTGGGATTCTGAATGTACTGAAAGTGTTAAAAGACGCAAGGAGGCAGAAAGGAGGTTTTCTATGGATCTTAGTCTTGAGGCCTATTTAGAGTTCAAAAAAATTACAGCAATTACCAAGCGTCTTTTTCAAAAAAAGAAAAGGCAAGGCTGGATGAATTTTTGTGAGAGTCTTTCTCCTCGTACTCCATCCTGTCAAGTATGGAGAAAGATAAGGGCTTTTAGAGGCTCTACCAATAATTATGATGCAATTCATGTTGATCCATCTGAGTGGTTGGATGGTTTCACTGACAAACTGACCCCACCTTTTGTTCCTTCAGAGTGTTCATTTCCATCTTCGGAACAATCTGTGTCTTCTGGTTTCATGGACGACAGTTTTTCTTTTTCGGAACTGGAATGTGCTCTAAATAATCTACGAGACTCTACTCCAGGGTTGGACGGGATTCCATATTCTTTTATATGCAAATCTTCAAAATTTTCCAAATTGTTTTTTCTTCGTCTTATCAATAAAATATTTGAAACTGGTAGTATTCCAAATTCATGGAAAACTCAATTAATAATTCCAATTTTAAAACCAGGGAAGGATCCACATGACCCATCTTCATATCGACCGATTGCTTTGTCCTCTTGTTTGGCTAAAATTACTGAACACCTAGTTAAAAATCGTCTGGAATGGATTGTTGAGCATAATAATATTCTACCTAAGTCCCAGGTTGGCTTCCGTAAGTCTATGGGAACTATGGATAGTCTAAGTATTCTTACTACTTATGTGCGGTTGGCTCTTACTAGAGGAGACCATGTTATTGGTGTTTTTCTTGACATAGAAGCTGCATATGATAATGTACAGCTATCATTACTAAAGCAAAAACTGCATCGGTTAAGTATCCCTGTTAGAATCATTAATTTCATATGTAATCTTTTTATGGACCGTTGTATATCTGTGCGATATAGAGGGAATCTTCAACCGAGTCGTAAGATTTGGAAGGGACTACCTCAAGGATCAGTGCTAAGTCCATTATTGTACAATTTATATACTTATGATTTAGACAAGTCTGTTAACTGTTTCTGTTCTATTCTACAATATGCTGACGATGTAGTTTTATTTGCTTCTAGTGATTCATTTTCTAATGCTTCCAATCGCCTGAATTCTGCTCTTTTCTATATGAACGATTGGCTCTTGTCCCATGGGTTGTCATTATCAATATCTAAATGTAAGACCCTTGTGTTTTCTAGAAAGCGTTCTATTCCAAACATCCAAATTTCACTGAATAATAATTTTATTCCGGTTCAAAATTATGTTAAATTTTTGGGGGTTATTCTTGATTCAAAGTTATCTGGTATTCAACATTTAAATTATATTTCTGAAAAAAGCGAAAAAAATTTAAATATTCTTCGTTCCCTTTCAGGTGTTTGGTGGGGATCGCATCCATATTGTCAAAAGTTACTTTACAATGCTATTATACGCAGTCACTTTGATTACGGGGCTTTCGTTCTGGAGCCCTGTAGTAAATTGGCTTTAGTTAAATTGGACAAAATTCAGTCTAAATGTTTGAGGGTGATTTCTGGGGCTATGCGTTCTTCCCCTCTTAATGCTCTTCAGGTGGAATGTTTAGAGGCTCCTCTATTCCTTCGTAGGCAGTTTCTTGCTGATAGGTTCTTTTCTAAAGTTATACAATTGTCATCGCATAACCTCATTCCTTTACTTCAGAATTTATCCCGTGTTGTCCCTATCAGTCAATATTGGTTAAATAAAACAAAACCTTGTCTGTTGAAAAGCTATCTCAATTTCGTCAGTTCAGGTCAACAAATTTGTCAACTGCCTGTTAGCCCAATCTTTAGTGTTCCATTTGAGGCACTTATATTCCAACCTAAAGTGATTTTAAACTTCGGGATTACAAAAAGCTCCCTTGGAGCTAATCAAACATTTATTAGTCTTGTAGAAGCCAATTGGACTGACTGGTTCCAGGTTTTCACAGATGCTTCCAAATTGGAGGGTACAAACAATTTAGGGGCAGCTGTATGGTTTCCAAAATTTCGCATAGCACTTAGATTTAAATGTCCATCAACATTGTCTGTGTTTTCTGGTGAAGCTGTTGCTTTGTTAGAGGCAATATGCTTCATTGAATCACACAGTATACCCAAAAGTATAATATTTTCAGATTCTTTAAGTTGTCTCCAGGACCTTCTAAAAAATCCTTTTCGGAGTAGAGATAATTTTTGCATTACCTTAAAAATACGGGAAATGTTAACTAAATGTGAGTCTCGTGGCTTAAAAGTTGTATTGGCGTGGATTCCGTCTCATTGTGGTATAACTGGTAACGAGATGGCAGACAGTCAGGCTAAGGAGGCTGTCAGTCTGGGTCTTGAAACCTATCGGGACAGTTTTGGTCGTGACCTTGCTAATGAGGCGAAACCACGGATGTTGAGGCAATGGTACGACATTTGGGCTGAATCTTCCGTTTTTAAAGGGAATTATTATTATAATATACAGCGTTCCATTCCTGTTAAGCCATGGTTTTTTAAGTTTCGGGCATTTTCCAAGAAAGTCACTTCAATCGTCATTCGGTTGCGTCTGGGCCATGTTTGCTCTCCGGTTTTTTTGAATAAAATAAGAGTTCGGGATCACTCGTTGTGTGAGTGTGGTCTAGAAGAAGGCACTGTGGATCATATTTTTTTTAACTGCAGAAATCTCCACTCTTCTTTATATAAGTTTTTAAATTCTGATATCCCTAGACCAGTCAATATGTCTTTCCTTCTTACTCTCACCAATACTTCATTCATTCATTCTCTTGTTAAATTTATTGAAGTAAATAATATTAAACTGTAATATTTTGTTGTAATTGTATTTAGTCCAATGGTTAGTTATTTTTTCTCTTTATGTGAATAATTTCGCTATGTTTTTAATTAAATGTATAGTTTTTTTTTTGTGTTGTTGTTTTAGTTTCATCAATGTTTTATTGTTTTCTCAATATTAATTAAGTTTATAATTTTTTGTTCCGTTTTTTATTCTCCCTATTTATACGCTTTTTATTTAATCTGTGCTTTCCAACACTTGACATTGGCAAAATTGTCGAGTCTGCGACAGAGCCATTAAAAACAAAAACTGAACTGAACTGAGACACTATTCGAAGAGCTCTCTTACATTTTGCTTTTATTCCTGATGTGTTCTTAAGATTTGGTGGGTTCTGGTTCATAGGAAATCAATAAGTGTCTGAGTGAGGTAAGTAGTTTCAAATCATTTATTTTATTATCTAAAGTTAAATACTATGTTATTTTTATGAGGTTTTCAGAACAACGGGATTATGGTGGCTTTTTACTCAAAAAAAGGATAGTTTTCATCGAAAGTTATCTGATATTGCAGCAATATTAAAATATTGAGTTGTCGAACGGAAATATGACTAATATAAGAGCGTGTTAGACGCACTGAATGTATAGCGAATGCTGCATAAGTTGATGGCGATGTTTATAGCGTTCTAAATAAAGATCTATAACCCGCTGACGGCTAAAACGAGTATTATTTTGTTTATATGTAGCACGCTTAGATCTTATAGATCTTATATTACTATGCGTACTCCTTACTCAAAGATCCCCACTGAAAGAAAGAGGCTGAATATTTACGAGAAGATTGGAAATTCAAGACGAGATGGGCGCTGTTTACAATCTAAGGGATTTAAAATTACAGTGTATGATTTATAAATGCCCACTGCAACAATAAAGACAACATCTTGTATAAAAAAAACTTTTGTATAAAATTTCAAAAATAGGTGAATAAAATACGAAACTCTACGGACTCTCTACAAATGGTCGAAGGGTTTTTGTATTCACTCGGATAGCAACTATTACCTACACTAATAATGGATTCTGTAATAATAGGTCATACTCGTATTTCGGGTGCGGTCTGTTTACAGACGATTTTGCGCTGGACGGTACAATAACCATATTCAACTTTTCTGTGGAGTTAGAGATCGTGTTATGTGTCGTTATACAGGGTGTACAAGAAAACGGCGCACCTGCCAATATACATTATAGTATATGGTGAAGGCATCTTAATTAAGACGGATTTGCATGGCGCTAGCGAATATTAAGAAAGATGCCGAGAAAAAAAAACTAACGTTACATATGCTACCCTTTAAGACATTACGCTAAAGTGATTGAACCTTACAACTGAACGGTAGACACTCAACAATAAATAAGCAGAGCTCATTATTTACTTATAAGTCGTGCGATTGTTTACATAACGCTCAGGGTGCATAAAAAATATATTAAATTAATACTGTCAACAGTCACATACATGGATACTAACCCCACACTAAGATACAAATCTTGTGTCGCGGGTATTAGAAAAATAATTATGGTTTACGGAAATTATTTGTCTCGGGGCAGAAACCGAACTCGCGGTCTCTCATTTCACAGGCGCTTCTTACCAACTGCGCCACGGAGGCCGTCAGAGACATAAGATGTTAAGTCCCATTATGTCCAGTAGTTACTCTGGGTATATTGTCCTTGAAATTGGAACAAAACAGTGCATTCATACTGCTGTTTGGCGGGAGAAATAGAAATTGCGGTAGTACCTACCCAGACGGTCTTACACATATGAGAGACCTACCAGTGAATTTAAAGTAACTGATTTAGCGATCAAAGCCTTGCTTAGATTGAATATTAAAAATATTAATTACCTTGTACCATATGCCAAAAGGCACACAAATTAGGCACCCTATTCTGAGAATCAACTCGTAAATGTCACTATTAACCTTCGAAGCCCATATAGATATGTAGACAATGCAATGATGGTAACCAATACAATTTTGGAATAATATTTTTGGTGTGATATGCAGGTACTTGGGTAGACTATTAATTAGCAGGTAGCACTAAAATATTCGTCATTACGAACTATGGCTATCCTGTGGTTTTACTCGCATAAAGCAAGAACTGATAAAGTCATGAATTCACAGTCAGATACCAAGTCTCGTGCCGAAATAAAAACTACAGCAAAACAGCAGTGTGAACGCACTGTTGTGTTCCGGTTTGAAGGCCATTGTAACCAGCGTAACTAGTGGATATAATGAGACGTAACATCTTATGCCTCAGGATGGCGCAGTGAAATTCCAAGGATTGCTTTGAAATTCAAGGTGTGCTGGCTGGGTTTTGCTACTATCAATGAACAATCGTATCGTTTACCATTAGGCCAATGGCATATAAATCTCGCCATTCAGAATAACTCAAATATACCATGAATTACAACACATTGCTTGGCATTCCACTGCGCTCTCCATCCTGAGACAAGATGTTAAGTCTCAATATGTCCAGTAGTTACATTGTCTACAATGTACTTCTAACGGAAACAGTGCATTTAAAATGCTGTTTGCCTCTCACGTATGAGAGACCTGCCACCAGTGAACACCCGCAAACATATCACATTCAGATTTAAAGGCATAAAAGGCTCTACTAGGCAGGAAAGCATTATAAGGCGTAGTTAGCATTCGTGATATTGTTGAAAAGGCACGGACCATACGAGACCTTGTTATTTTTTTTTATTGAAATGAATGGCGAGACGAGCATGCCGTTTGCCTAATGGTAAGCGATACGGCCGCTCATGAATAGTAGGAAAACCAAAAAACACCTTGAATTACAAAGCAATGCTTGGAATTCCACTGAGCTCGTCATCCTGAGACATAGGATGTAAAGTCCCAATATGTCCAGTAGTTACTCTGGGTACAATGTCCTTCAATCCGAAACACAACAGTGCATTTACATTGCTGTTTGGCGGGAGTAATTGACATTGCGGTGGTACCCACATATACTGGGTATATCAAGACTGCTACCGAAAACGAAGCCAGGTGGTAGTTTTAGTGATTACAAACACAATGCAATTAAAAATTTCGCACATAAACGCGACAATTATTGTTAATGATTTTTTAAACATCGTCATTTTTGGGTGGTAAATCCATAGTTTTTGCTAAAATAATAATTTTAACTCTTATATCTCAGAGTATTTGTAATAAAAGGTATTTGTATACACTATTATTTTAGGGGAAAAAAAACCACCCAAATACGACAATAGGAAAAAAAATTGACGATTTTTTTTGCAACATTTTCTGTTGCATTGTGTCTGAAGGCGTTTAAACTACCACCCGGCTTCGTTTTCGGTAGCAGTCTTGATATGCCCTGTATTGTTGGTGTTGGTCTTAGTCTCAAATATATGTTTACGGCTTATGCAGTAGTATTTAGAGATGTACAGCCGGTACAACTGATCATGTAGATTAGAATGGTTATTCCGTGACCCGAAACGAAACTCGAATATTCAGACTTCGACGTCCGAAGTAAGTTATAAGTTATCCAAAATCAGTACTATGATATCCACTCATACAGTACTAACATAGTCTATAGTTACGACGTACGATATAGGGGGTTATGCTTTTCTCCGCCACGAATTTCGAATGTCCGTTCGTATAAAATACATATAATATATAAAAATTTCCGATTCTAAAAATCAAATAGCGTCTTAAATGTCATCGTGTTTGGGTGTTAATTTACAGTTTTTGCTAAAACAATATTATCATATCATTGCGTACCATGGCATCTTTCAAATAAAAGAAAAAATTTCTTGCCAAAAATTAGTTAAAAAATGGCTCAACACTATTAATTACGAGGAGACCGAAAACCTTTTCTTTACCTAAATCCCACGCAATGTACTTAACATTCTACACACACACACACACCCACACACACACAAACACACACACACACGCATACACACACACACATACATACAAACACACAAACGCTACATCACAATAACTGCACAACAATTGTAGATCTTATGTAATAAACGCTAGTCCAACTCAGGCACCCAAAATACAAGCATTGTGCTTAGTTTGGGGCCACAGACTGTTAAATAAGCTATAGTGCTAAGTTACATTAATTTGTAAATTGTTCTGATTAGCTATTAAGGCAAAATTTTGTAACGCAGTTTAAATAAACTTATTATTATTATTAAAAAAAAAAAGAAATAAAAAACATTTAAAAAAAATCGACGCCTTTGTTGCTACATTTTTAGTTGCATTATGTCTGAAGTCACGAAATCTACCACATGGCAACGTTTTCGTTCGCAGTTTAGATATACCCTATATACATAATTGTTGAGTACAGCTCATAATGATTCAATTGCAACAAACACAGATTGGTTGCCTTTTATGATTGCTGTTTCACTCTTTGGAATCATAGCGTGATGTTATATAGCCTTTGACTATCCTCAATAAGTGGGCTATCTAAGACAAATAGATTTGTATAAGTAAGACAATAGTATGCAGTGACAAATGCGTTCAAACAGAAACTACACAGCTTCGTTATTTGTAGAATGATTAATCAAATAATACATGAATTTATAATGCAGTAAAACATGTACTTTAATCATTATCACTATTTTCAGCTACGCAAAGCCTTCGCCTCCCCAAAGTAAATAGATATTGGGTGATATCTTAAAGCAATCTTATACATTGTCTACCTCGGTGGCGCATTTTTACTACGGTACCAATGCAAAGCTTTCGTGTTCAAATCCAGGACAGGGCAAAGTGATATTGGATTTTTCTACTCATTATCAGCTCGGAGTCAGGAATTTATGCCCAATGTGGCGATTGATCGCTCCCTATCAGATCGTGGGACGGAAAACACAAGGCGAAAAGTGAGTGTCCTAGTTGCTACTAGGTAGGTCCTGGTTGCTACTAGGGTACCTCTGCCTACCCCTTCTGGCAAAAAAGGCGTGAGTGTATCAGCCCATATACGTCACACTGCAGGGCACGGGTCTCCTCTACAATCGACAGTACGATTGAAAGTGATTAGGCCATATAGTCACGCATACACATTCAAGTGTATGTATGCATGTAATCTTTTATCTTTTTTATTTCTATATTGAAAATCCATAGCCCTTAATACGAGTACTAATATTATACAACTAATGCTTAACTTACAACCAATAATGCATTTACATTTTTAAAATATAATTGAAATAATATAATAATAGGCAGACACTTATATGTACTTTACAAAGACAACTGGCTCATACTTCAGCTGATGTTCAGTGATTACCGATGTTTAAGAACACCACTAGTTCAGTAACAATGTAGGTGCGTTGGGTGGTAATATTAATTAAATGTCGCTCATTCAACTCTATTCTTAAATTCTGTACGATGCAAAGCCACGATAATTTAATAGTTAAATGGTGAAGTTTAGCTACGTATTAGATAAACATAAAAGTTGACCCTTCAGTCAAATTGTTTGTACAGTTTTGCAGGACATTTCATTGAGTTATACTTTTTTATTCCTATTATTACAAACAAATAAGTAAGGGTATATAAATATAGCTATATAATTTTCATAGCTGAGGATTCATATGCTTATATTACGGACACATAACGGAAAATTTTCAGGCTTTAGTTCCTTAAACATTTTTTATTCATGTAACCTTAATAAGTTCAAAGCATGTTTAGAACATAGAAAAGAATATTAAATGATAAACTGTTACAATAAAAGAAATATAAATAAAATGCGTGTAAGCGATCATGAAAGTAGATTTTCGCAGTAAGTTTCCACGCTGCGTTCAATTAAACAAGTAATTGAATAGAAAAGCAATGAGCTTTCAGTATCTACGAGCATATTTCATAGCCGTCACTTGCTGAATAAAACACACGGCCTAGATACAGGCGGGAGCCTTGAAAATTTTATATTTCATAGTTTATTTTAAAAATAAAACAAGTATCCATACATCCTTGTACCGTTACTTTGAATGAATCAACAGGAAATTGGTCAATGCGCGTCAAGTACACAAATTCACAAACCTTGGTGTAGCAAACTGCATATTACCGCCAAAAAGCAAATCACAACGAGCGCCATTTTGTGTACGCAAGTTAACACCGGTTTTGCCCGCTGCGATCCGAGCACGAACACGCCTCGGCCACGACTGACAGAGCCGAGTCTAACATCAGTTTAGGATATATCTATCCTCCAAACCATTATCCAATTGTGGCAATACCACAAATTGACTTTGATATGGGATATTACACGTGCGTTAAGTAATTTTTGTAATTTAAGTTACGTTGATGAATTCAAGATGGCTGCTTGGGCGGGAAATGCAGTCTGACGTATAAGGGTTGAGTTTATATGCATTTTTACGAATCTTAAAATTAAATAAATGTAATTTTTTTTCTAAATTTGTAAAACAAAGTAATAGCCATAAACAGGGCGTAGAATTAGCAGTTTGATTGGTTGCAATTTTAAGGTTAAAGTAATTTGGAAATATTTTGATAATACATAGAGCTGATATATTCTACTTTTCCTTCGATATAGTTTACATTGGGGGTTTATTACTAATCATATACTTTATTGAATGATAAGAAGAGGCTGTAGACATTTTATTCAAAACGCCTCTAGTTAATTACTGTTACAACTACATCGCAAACCAAAATGTTGTCGTGACCGTGACATGAATGTTAGATTACTAAGTAATAACCTATTTAGCTGCTAGAATTCGACAACATCTCAGAATTAAATAATATTAAATCACCCACATCTGATTTAACATGACAAACTGCTAAGTTCTAGCTTCTTATTTAATTCTGTTTATGAGATTACCTTTAATAACTTAATACTTATTGTTCATTTGCATTATATAAGGAACTGTTTTGTAATATTACATGCTAGATCCAATCAATTTAAATTATAGTTCATGCTAGATTCATCGGATTAGTCTCTCCGTTGCGCTTTGTCTTTAAACTAGAAGTCAGGGTTGTCTAAAGTAGAACATAAAAAAACATTAACACGATGTAATAAAACCTCAAATATGAAAAATTTCTACCAAAAAGCCATCAATAGTAGTCAATATAACCTACATATATCGCAATAAATCATTAGTTCTAGTCACAACTGAACTATCTTAAAAAGAGCTATGGTCCAGCAGACTAAAAAACACACTTACGAACATTAAATCTTCATATCAATTCAATTCAATCCTATGTATTAGATAAGCATTCACCTACAAATTATCTACAAAATACAACCTCTTTACTAGCCTCTATCCATCCCAAGATCCTAGACATCTTAATACCCGAATTCCCTCTATCCATCTCAAGATTCCAGACCTCTTGATATGGAAATTCCTAACGGATAAGGTGCAAACAGTGTTATAACCGGATCGCAGCACCGTGCGTTGGCTAAGACGCTGGACCACTTAAATCTAGGCGCGGGAGACATCGCGTCCGCCCTCGCACCGCGCTCCACAAACACCCGGTAATTATCCTATCCTGGTACCCCACAGGTGAGGTAGGATACAGACTAACAGCGTAAATAAAAATAAAATGAATAACAGCCAACAGTCACAAATATAGCCCTGACCCCCACACTAAGATCGAGTCTTGTGTCGTGGGTATCCGGAACTACGAGAGACTTTTCGGTCTTACAAACACCCAGAAACGAATGAAACGTTTGTGGGCCGCACAAACATTTTTCTCGGTGTGGGGATCAAACCCGCAGCCGCTCGTTTCACAGGCGGCGTCTCGCGCCTGCGCCACGGAAGCTGTCAAATTTTAATTGCTTTTATCGCTATGTAACTTCTGAACGTTCTAGTCATTGCTACTGTGGCTTTGCAGATTATAATTTATGTTTTCCCTGTTACAATAAATGCTGCTTGAAAACTTTAAAAGTTAACAAGCAAAGTAATGTTATGAATAAATCCAAAGAATAGTTTAATTTCAATGGTAGAGCGTTGTTACAGTTCAACTTACAATACCAATATATGGGTAATTATTTGAAATTTGGTTAACTTGGTGTTAGCTTCAATTTTCACATATTTATATTAATTTTATCTAATGTTTTTAAACTACTTAGCGATGTTAAAGTTCCATTAAATTCGGTTACTCATTTTGATATATATCATAATATTATTTATTTCCAAAAATTGCCACATCTTACTCCAAACATCAGGCCCTAGCCATGTAAGATCTCCCGAATTTAGTATTCATATCAGTGTAATTATAATTATATAAGAATAATTTGATTGAACTACACTTTATACTTGTTTATTATACTTTACTAACATTGGCATTACAATTTAATTTAAAATAACATATTATTTCATCAGATTATTTCAAGTCAAAAAGTGTAAGCGATAAAAAATATCAGGCCCTAGTCATTTACGAAATTCATAAATACGCGCCATCCAAGCGTATGGCTTTTTCATAACTCATTCAATACGATAGCATCGGCGTAAAGTTAGTTGCAAACACAACCCAAGCCGCGGTAGCCATCTTGTTATTAGTGCGATCGCCAACTTTGTTGTGCAAACACGTGCTGTGCCAGTCAAGCTCTCAGGCCCTAGGTAAGTAGTTTTAAATATAGTTTATAACTAATTGATTTCATTACTTACTGTAAATATGAGTTTGGGCTGCCTTGTTATTTGGACTGCCTATTGGTTTTGAGGTTGATTTTAAGTAATAAGTTTCATTTGATTTTGTTTCGTTTCGTCAGGCCCTAGTCCGTCAGTCCCTAGTCATAATAAAGACTAGGGCCTGACGCAACATCTAGGGACTGATTGTTAAGGGTGTGATCCATGGTTTTAACATAATACCACAATGTATTTGTTGTAGAATATGGCACCCAGAAAGAAAACAACGTTGTCTAAAGAGGAAATTGGAAAAAATAAAAAATGACCCTGTTTTGCTGGCAGAGTACAAAGAAAAGGAAAGACTGAAATATCTAAAGAAAAAAGACAACGGAAATGTGTAAAAGACATGACTCCGCGTGAACTTAAAATGGCAAGAAAGAACTGGGTAGCTTATTCATCAGATTATGGAAAAAAACAAAAGATTCTTGAAAATACTGATAAGTAGGTGCACCAAAATACGCCGCCATCATCGGAAGATGAAATTATTCCTGAGGTTCCTGTATTAAATAAGGAAAGAGAAGCTGAATATGATGATGATGATGGAGAGCTAACAGTTACATTCCTTAAAGTTTGCAATGAAGATGGAACGGAATTTAAAATAAATGATAATGATATCGCCGACGTGCCTTACGAAGACGTCATAGAAAAACTGCCAATACCTAATCTAATCGTCAAGAGAGAAACAGTATTATACAAATTTAAAAAACCCGTTAATGTTTACGAGAAGTGAAACAAATAGTGATAAAAAATAAATACGAGGTGTTACATAGTTTAAGTTTAAAATATTTGTGATCTCATACTAATTACTGAAAGTCTGAATATTGTATTCAAATTATAATTTAGTTACTAAGAACTTTAAAAGGCTGATTATTTAATAATTGTTAATTACTTTAAGTACCTATTGAACTCAAAGTACAAAATGAGTGCTAAGAAATATTGATACTTTATTTTCGTTTTTATTACCTAATTAATAAGAAAAATGTTGTGTTTATAACTTGATAGATGTGTGAACTCAAGAGATAATTTGTTATTACAGTTGATTTTTCAATAAACATTGGATTTGATATAATAACAGTGTTTGTCATCAGTCCCTATACAGTCCCATCAGTCCCTAGATCACTGATTTTGAAAAATCGTATTTCTCGTAAAATAACAAGTAAAGTGACTGGCCCTTTTAGATGCAGCAAAGTAGAATTTATATACATAATATACATAGAATATAAATTGTGCCTATTTTTAACTAAAAACACCACTTTCAAAATTAGCTCAGAAGTTAACCAAATTTCAAATAACCACCCATATCAGTTTAACCAGAGTCCTACAAAAATTAGAATGAGACTGCTGCTCCAAAGTAATAAGTGAAAATCTTGACCTAAAAAACTTTGAGGTCTCATCTAAACTGCTATAACTTGACTATAAAAAAGCATTTATAGAATGGGTAAACTAGGAAAGTAGGTACTACTTGTACCACCGCCCACAGCAACGCCGAAATAGACGCATAGTTAAACATTGTGTGCGTAGGCAAACCGAAATATTTCACCAGTTTGTTGAACTACGCAAAATGAGACTATTATGGGATAGTAAATATGGTAATAACTTGGCTTTTTTATATGCTCTCATCCCGTACTTATGAGGTCCCTTTGATTATGATGCCTCCGTGGCGCAGTTTGACGCCGGCTATGAAACGAGAGGCCGCTGGTTCGATCCCCGCACGAGACAAATATTTTTGTGAACCACAGGTATTTTTTTCGGGTTGGGTGTATCGGAGACTGAAAAGCCTCTCGTAGTTTTTGATAACCACGACGCAAGTCAATCGGAGTGTGGGGTCAGGACTGTGATGGCCGGGGTATTTATTTGCCGGACCAATGCCGCCTAACCTCGATACTCGATTTTTTTCATTGCGTTTAATGTGTATGTATGACGACTAGGTCCTCTTGGAACTTGTAAAAAATTGTCAGAGCACTGACCTTCGGCGTATTCTGTGTGAGGTTCCCGAATTTCTTTTAAATTCCAATGCAGCAGCAAATAAACCTTTATAATCCAGCATACTCCTCTTAAGGCAAGTTAGACATATACTTTCGTTCCGTGTTGAAGATAAGTTAGACATTCCAAGAGACTCCTTGAGTTTCAATTTTCCGTTTACCAACAGACAAACACACACTTATGGTAAAAAGGTATAAACTGTTTGAACATTGATTCTACCTTTCAGCCGCGTCCAATCTATGCGTCAGGGGTACCTTAATGCCGGTGATTGGTAGCGTGGTACAATTGGCTGGAGTCGTCGCTTCCTGCCGCCTCCGCAGACACGCACACCTCGTTTCCGCCACTTAGCTGACGGTACAAGATTCGATACAATCGGCAAATTGCACCGCATTCCTCGCGACATGTACTCATTCATTATTATTGGTTAAGAGAGATGAGATTAGGTTAGTAGAAATTGTTTACGGATTTTTATCCAGACAGACAAACAAGCAAGGAGTTTGATAGCAATTGGATTATGGTCACCATTGTCTATGGCACCATAATTGTGGAATAAGGTGAATTTTACTAACCCCGTCTAAAGCTGACTGCATACTAAATTAATAAATAACAGTCACAGACATAGTCCTGACCCCGCATTAAGATCGAGTCTTGTGTCGTGAGTATCAGGAACTACGAGAGACTTTTCGATCTCACAAAGACCCAGACCCGAAAGAAATATTTGTGGGCTGCACAAACATTTCTCCCAGTGCGGAGATCGAACCTGCGGCCTCTGGTTTCATAGGCGGAGTATCGGACTGCGCCACAGTAAATGTTTATGACTTGAGAGAGACGTAAGCAAGGAATTTGATGGTATATGGAACATGATTGTGGAATGAGGGGAATTTTACTAACCCCGTCTAAAGCTGACTTGCGTACTACATCCACAGACTCTGCCTTAATAAAAAAAACGTTTCTTTACCACTTTTTTTAACAGTCTCATACACAGTCCTGGTTCTATAGGAGAGAAAACTCTTTACAAAACAAGCTAAAACTCATGTATTTTTTAATATTCCAATGAAAAGCGAAACGAGCATGCCGTTCGCCTGATGGTAAGCGATACGACGGCTCATGAACAGTAGAAAACCAAACAATACCTTGAATTCCAAAGCAATGCTTGGCATTCCACTGCGCTCGCTATCCTGGGACATAAGATGTTAAGTATGTAATTAATTTGCAATATGCTAGTCGATCACACAAATGTTCTTAAAATCAAATTGTAATTGTACTTAATTAACTACTATTACTTGGTAGAAAAGACAAAGCGGTGGTACCATTACTTCCATAACTAGACGATATTATGGATGTATTTGTATGAGGGAATTACCGCCTATGAAGCTTAGCAACTCACAATTATTAATCTGAGGTTAGAATTGTTTTTATGAGTGGTAAAGCTGCATTAAAACTATATTATACTCCTACTCATGACTGCTGAGTTTGTGAGCGAAGATGACCACTTACAAACAAATTAGTGGCTAGATACTTAGTTTTTAGCTTAAGTAGGTCTCTAATAAGAGAGAAACCGCCTGGGTAGGTCCCACCAATGTCTATTTCTCCCGGGAAACAGCAGTGTAAATGCACTTTTTCGGATTAAAGAACGTGAAGCCGCAGGCTCGATCCCCGCACCAAGACATATTATGTTTGTGTGGTTCACAAATATTTGTTTCGGGTCTGGGTGTTTCTGAGACCAAAAAGTCTCTCTTAGTTCCTCATATCGACGACACAAGATTCGATCCTAGCTCCTCAAGCTAGGATCGAATCTTGTGTCGTCGATATATGATTAGAAATATGTATGTTAATGTTGGGTATATTTACTAATTTATTTAGTTTTGTTGGTGGAGGGGTAAAAGAGGTAACTTACACACAGGCCTAAGGCAAACACTTTTGGGCCTCACAAACATTTGTCTCGGTGCGAAGATCGAACTCGCTCCGTGACGTTTCATAGCCGACTTTCCTACTGGACCACGGGCCTTTCAAACCTAAGATTTATATCTAACCTTATATTGAAAAACCAGCAATAATCTTTAAGTGCTTAAGTGAGTTATCGTTTCACTCAACACGAATATCCATCGCGTGAGTGTTACGTAATCTGCAAATGCGCTATTTGTTTACAACTGAGAATATAACTCAGTGACGCAGACACTCAGTTAAACACGCGTTCAAGCTGGGCGAGGTGAGTTAGTTGGTAGTTAGTTGCGTTGTTTGAACACTAGTTAAATTATATACTAGATTAGATAGATAAGCGGAAATAACTGGAGGACGAACTGGTGGTAGATCTCTCATATGTGAGAGTCCGTCTGTATCTGTCTGTATCAGCCCATATACGTCCCAATGCAGGGCACGGGCCTCCTCTACAATCGACAGTACGATTGAGAGTGGTTAGGCCATATAGTCCACCACGCTGGCCTAGTGCGGGTTGGCGGACTTACATACCATATAAATTTTTATTAATCGCTATGGGATGCAGGTTTCCTCGCGATGTTTTCCTTCACCGTTTTAGTGCGTGGTGATTGACTATCAATACACACATGACTCCGAAAAGTCAGAGGTGTGCCCTGGGATTCGAACCCGCGACCACCGTGAACACGTTGGCAGTCGCGTCTAGTCCGTTTACCAACAGGCCACCACGCACTTTTTTAGAGAGTAGAGAGAGAGTTTTAGAGAGTCCGTCTGGGTAGGTGTAAATGCACTGTTGTGTTCCGGTTCGAATAACATTGTAGCCAGAGTAACTACTGGATATATTGAGACTTAACATCTTATATCTCAGGATGGCGGGCGCAGTGGAAAGCCAAGCATTGCATTATAATCCAAGGCTTTGTTTGCTTTTGCTATTAATAATGAGCGATCGTATCGCTTACCATCAGGCAAACGGCATGCTCGTCTTACCATTCATTGAAATAAAAACCGTTATAAAAAGGTTGTTCCGGGCTGGAAATTGTAGTCGGCTAGCGATGACTTCTGTACTAGCTCATATACGTCCCAATGTAGGGCACGGGCCTCGTCTCCAATCGAGAGTACGATTGAGAGGGTTTAGACTGTATAGTCCACCACGCTGGCCCAGTGCGAGATGGTGGACTTTACATACCATAGAAATTCATACAAATCGATTGGGTATCCAAATTTCCTCACGATATTTACCTTCACCGTGACAGTGCGTGGTAATTGACTATCAATACATGACTCCGAAAAGTCAGAGGAGTGCCCTAGGATTGGAACCCACCGTGAACATGTAAGAAGCTGCGTCTAGTGCGTTTACCAACAGGCTACCACGCGCTTTGTGTTGCACATTGATTTGTGTTATAATTCTACCTGCTGGTGCCTATATCATCAACCCTTGCTAGAAAGAGTATTTTTGTAAGACATTGTTCGTCAGTTAGTGTAGCAGTTATATAAGGTCTACCGCGGTGTGTTGCGTGGGTATTCTTCAGTTTATGAGCCCTCGGTGCCTGGCACGCGGTTTCATTCGACAAGGCCGCAACTTGGACTATTCTGGTCCAACTTTAAGCGATGAAAAATATTGATTGCGGTTTTTTGTTCCAGTAATATTTATGTCTGGGATTCAATACCAATCTATGATTTGAAACAAGGCAAAACCATTCTACATAGCATGGAATAAAAAGCTATATCCTTTTGGCAATATATTTATTAATCAGGTAATAGTCACCCTACATAATCGTTGTTGTAGGATGGGAAAAAGAAGAAGAAATTATAACTGCTGTAACAACAAAGTTCCTACAAAAATTGCTTTCGTAGCACCATCTATGAAATAACAATTTACTTGGTCGCAAACGAAGTTCTCTACACGTTCGGTAGATGGCGCGAGTAGCCCTTCTAAGATTTTATGAAAATACGCTACATAATCTGGGGGCGCGGCCGAGCCCCCTCCAAGTCGAGCTAAAAAGTGGCATGGCCGTAACATCCTTTTCTCGAAGCAATTCAGACCATTTTCAACCCCCTATAATTTCGTTGTGGCTAAAGCATGAAGCCTGAATTTTCAGTTACTAAGCAGGCATTGTGTAAACACGGTATATTTAAAATTTCATTCAATTTGAACCAGTAGTTTAAGAATTGTAACTAGTCAAACTTGCTTAATTTTGTCACTCACTGACTGACTGACCGATCATCAAAATTCTAAGGCACTTCTAGCAGACATAGAACCTTCAAATTTAGAATATAATTAGTGTTTAATGTCTAAAGTAAGGGAAAATTCAAACATTTCATAATTTGTGTCTAGTTTTCTAGATAGACCAACTGCGTGAATAACTTTGTAATCCCAGAAAAACTTGCAAATATATAGACTAAATAGCTCGAAAATATCTATTACAATGAAAGAAAGAACATTAATAATCAAATCCGCTATATTTGTGATAAATTGATACCTACAAGAATAAGAAAAATACATAAGACAGAGGCTTTAAGAAAAATCGTTAGTGATATTCTAGAAGTAAGAAGTACCGAAAAATAAAAAAAGTAGGACTCTACAAAAAGACGTGAGATCCCATCAAAAACATCCTGTAAAAAATTCCAAGTCTCGCAGGTCAGGTTTTCTACCGCAAAAAGTTGTGAGATGCATGTAATACCAAGTCGATTAATTTATTTAGTCCTTAAGGGACCGTCTATATAAAGTTATTACGTTAGTTATTACCATATCAATATTAAAAATTCTTCACGTTTTAAGTAAATGGATCGACTTGGCCATCGCATGAAAACATAATGTATCGTACAATCCTTACTAATATTATAAAGGTGAAAGTTTGTATGTATGTATGTATGTATGGATGTTTGTTACTCTTTCATGAAAAAACGGCTCAACAGATTTTGATGAAATTTGGTATAGTGATAGCTGACACCCTGGATTAACACATAGGCTACTTTTTATCCCGAAAAATGTAGTGTTCCCGTGGGATGAGTCAGGAAACCAAATATACATATTTTCTACTCTTTCAAATTCAAATTGTTGGCACGGGATGTCCTCTCCTACGGAAGGGAAATATAGTCGACGGCACGCGGGAAATATAGTTAGTAGTATAAAATAAAGGAAAAAACATTTTGCCATACAAAATGTTCATGGGTTTGTAATTGTCAAACATTTAATGTTCATACCGTCGATACGGTAAACTCTTCCCTCAAATTAAATAACGTATTTAAATAAAGGTTTCGAATCGACAACATATATCCACAATATTCGATTAATGCCGTATTTTAGATTTTAAAGATGTAAATTAAATGACAGTAATGAAAAGTGTTTGACATTTAAATTGGTTGTCAAATATTTATGCATACGTTCAGAATTTTATTTTGTGTAAACTAAAGAGTATATTATGAAGCTAAATAAATATAGGACAATTAAATAAATAATATTCACACGTAAGAAGTTTTACTTCTTTTCAAGATAGAATGTCACTTGAAAATGAAAAATCTTTAATAAAATAACACATAAAATTAATAAAAACTGAACTGAACTGAATAACAATGGAGAATATTGCAGGGATTCTCAAATTAGGCATTGCCTGTGTCTTGAGAAACCAGTTAAATATAATTGTTATTACATTAATTGTGTGTGTGAGTGTGAGTGTATTTCTATGAAAATTTATATTTCATCTCTTTATTACTAACAAAAAATAATGGCGTAATATTTTTGGAAAAACAGCATAGTGGGGGTGAAATAAGGATTGGAATATTGGATGGATAATCAAAATCGCTAAAGTATTTAATGTCAAAAATTTATAAGGCACACTATTTGGATATGGAGAAAGGGGATATAATAGAGTGGGAGGTAGGGAAGAGGACTGGGATAGCTGACAGATTTGATAGGACGAAATGTAAAAGCACGGTATAAGACGGGATGGTTAATGAAGAGAAAGGACGGGACGTATCGGGAAGTGACTGAACAGACGGGATGGGACGGAATTGAGCAGGACAGTAGGATAGCTAATTCATGTTTAGGTATACAAGAGCTTATACGAAAAATAACATGTATTTGGTGTGGAGTAAAATAAAAAATATCTGCATCCAGGCAAAGGTGGGTCGAGCTTTTTTGCTATGCTAAATAATTGAATATAAAATTAATCATATTATAATAACTAAGCCATAGCGAAGCGTGGTCGGGTTAGCTATGGTATCTTTTAATTGATTTCAATGAATGTTCTCGGAGTAGTAACAGTGTTATAATATCTCCGTAGCAAAATAATGATTTGAATCTGGAGAGATGGGATAGAATAGAATATAAGGTGGATAAAATGGGACAGAAGAATAGGTACAAGATGGGATTGAAATTGGATAAGCAGTTTTGTCATATTGATTTTAAATAAAATATGGACTGGAATCTGTATTTGCACCCAGGCGAAGCCGGGCCGGGCCGCTAGTTTATACATAATGCTGCTGGCCAAGTCGATCTATTACTAGATATTACATTTTTTATTAATTATAACTATGTACATATAAACATATAAAATTATCTTTTTATTTAGTCTTTGACAGAAAATATTTAAAGTTAATTCGGTGACCAGTATTTCACAACTAATATGTCGTTATAATTTTAAAAATAATTCATTTACACACACTCTAATATTATAAAGTTACAAAACAATACAAAACCTATAACAAAAGCTAAGCCACCCCACATCTTCCCCAATTGACGTCATCACAAACACTTAGTAGGCTTCAAATGTTTCCCACCGTTCCGGCGAGCAATTTTGCGGTAACAAGCTGGAGGTCGCCGGGACACTCACTTCCTAATTGCACCCGCATCTTCTCAGTAACGAGGATACATCGTTTCACTTGTAACACGACTCTGACACGGCTTCGGTACAAAGCTGTGTTACAAGCCTGACGGACTTATTAGAAAATGACCCTAACTTACTTTACTAGACAAGGTTATCATAAGGCCATCTTAAGGTAGTACTCACTACATCAAAACGGGGCAAGTGAATGTGAAAGCAAAATATAATAATGGTAACATTATCTAGAAATTAATGCAGACATAATCCGCACTAGCCCAAGATGGTGGTGGACTGTATGGCCTAACCCCTCTCAATCATACTTTCGCTTGCAGAGGAGCCTGAACGGGCTCTGGTCCGTGCCCTGCAGTGGGACGTATGTATATGGGCTGATACAGATAATTAATATTACTCGTCTTAAAATTCCTCTATCAATGTTTCCTCGATTGTTGTAAAGGTCAAAAGGATGACAGTATTTTGAGTTTACACTTATCAGTGCATAAACAAATTAGTCCTTAGTATTTTGGAAGCCTGGAATCATTGATACTGGCGTACGGTACGGTAGCTACGCCCGTCATAATCTGTTGATGACCGGAGGTTCAGCAACCTTCAAAGGACGACGATTTATAAATAAAAAAATAAAATAAAATAAATTAATTAAAATTACTGATAAATAGACTAGCTTAAAGGTTTTCTTTTAAGGACACGATTTTAACTACAATAAATACTCCAGACATTAGAAGTATCAAATGTAATTTTATTCGATACGATTTTCTCTTAAGTCGGTTTTTTGTGAGACAATGGTCTTCATTGTGGAGCCATTTACACCGTAGCTTCAATGATAAACAATATGTCTCAAAATAAAACTTAATTATTTATTATTATTATTATTACTAAAAATACAGAGAACTTCGTATTAATAAAAATATTGGTGCAAAGATCCAATGACGCCAGCTATAAAACAGCAGGGTCAATCGTTTATTGATTTGGTAGCACTCCAAGCAACAAATAACTCCTGCAGGGTCATTGACCGATCATCACGTGCCAAAATATTTAAACTTTTATTGTGATCCATCACAAATAAATGACTGGCTGTCCAAAGGTCAATTCTCTGGTCACACCACTATTGTGTTGAACCTTTCTAAGAGATTAGATCCAATGCAATCCAGTTGTTCCCTTTGTGTGCGTCGCTCCAGGCCCATTGAGCTTGTTATATACATAAGTTGACGCTGTTGGTCAGTCAGTCTGTCATCTTGGTCCGTGTGAAACGAAGTATAAACATATTCTTGGTGTTTCGCGTTGCTGAGCGCCTGATTACCGGAAACCGTATCAATTGCGCGTAATTTTTTGTCAGGCGCTAATTTATAATGGCGCACGTTAATGCTGGTTTTGTTGGAGCTTTGCTAGTATTTTTTTTCAATAATTGTGAGTATATTATTATGTTATTAATTATATTATGAGTCTTTGGCCATATGTGTACGCTTGTTTATTTAATATAATCAAATTACTGTAGTTTTTGAATAGCTAGCGATTATGGCAATAGGTACGATATATTATATTTTATAAATAAGTAATTAATATGAATTAGGTCTTTGATCAAATAAGAACTTATGTAACATTCTTTACGTTAGTCCTTAACTCTATAAAATTTGATTAATAATAAGTATTAGTAAGTAGTTATTATCTATATTGTCACCAATGCAAAGGCGACTTGAATTTTCATTATTTTACACCTAGAAGGAATAGTATATTTTTTGTTAACCTAAGAAACAAAGCAGTGAAGTAAATTAAAGAATTTAATCTATACTAATTTTATAAAGCTGAAGAGTTTTTTTGTTTGAACGCGCTAATCTCAGGAACCGCTGGTCCGATTTGGAAAATTCTTTCAGTGTTGGATAGTACATTTATCGAGGAATGCTATAGGCTATACATCATTACGCTATGACCTATAGGAGGGAAGCAGTAGTGACATTTCGATTGGTCGATATTCTATATTGATAGTCGGAATAGAACATTTTGACCGCCATTTTGAAACGTGTATCTGCACCCGGGCGGAGCCGGGCCGGACCGCTAGTACAAAATATATGAATACGAGTAATACTCAGAAACTCGCATTGTAAAAGTGATAAGGGGGTTATTAGTTTAAATTATTGTAATAGTACCTATGCATTTGTTATTACTTTGATAAACTGAAGTTTGTATTCATCCTTCTAGTTGAGCATTAGTTTATATACTTTGCTATCAATCAAATGGTAGCGGACCGGACTGCCTAAACGGAAGTCACAGGTTCATCGCCCAGGTTCAATCGCTCTTAGTCAAAGTTACATGTGTATTCAATAGTCAATTTATATTCTATAAGTGGTCATCTTACTGGGGAAGGATAATATCCAAAGAAAATCTGAATACTTAAAAGATTAAAGAATTTTAAAGAAAAAAATAAAGTTCACAAAATCGTAGTACGCTTATCGAACTCTTTTCATCGCAATGAGGACGGTGTTCTCATAATGATCTATTCTAGTGTTGGAATAAATAGCAACAATAATCACAAACAGCAAGTGAAATCGATAATAACATTTCACAAGTTATATAAATAAGCCATGTTCTGTGATTTGCGATTATGATTCACAAAGCACATAATATAGCCAAGTAGACTTTTTTTTCACAATGCCACTGGGATGGACACAACACCAGACGACAAGCAAATAAACTAATTAAAATGCCCTCTTCATATATTAAATGATTAACTAATTAATGAATTATCACTACTGACTCCCTCGAATATAATAAATAAATAAATACACCTAACAGTCATATACAACGTTCTGACCCCACACTGTGATCGAGTCTTGTGTGGTGAGTATCAGGAACTACGAGAGACTTTTCGGCCTGACAAACAACCCAAACAAATACCCGTGGATTACACAAATATTTGTTTCGGTGCGGGAATCAAACCTGCGGCCTCTTGTTTCACAGCCAACGTCTAACCAACTGCGTCACGGAGGTTGTAATATATAATAATAATAAATATAATATTTTGTGACATGTCCAGTAGGTAACTTTGGAAGTCTTTGAGAGAGGAATGTGTGCAACGATGGCCTTCTTGAGAATGATGCCGTTATTTAATTATTTTATTAGTTATGCTACGGTATGATTGCAAAGCTGAGGTCTCGGGTTCGAATTCCAGGTCGGGCAAAGTGATATTGAATTTTTCTTATATATTTTGAAACTACTCCAGTAGCACAGTGGTATTACGGTATAATTGCAAAGCTGAGGTGTCGGGTTCGAATACCGGAATTTGTGCCCGATATAGCGATAGGCTCGCCTCCTATCACATCATGAGATGGAACACACAAGGCGAAAAGTGGGTGTCCTGGTTGCGACCCACCACCCCTTCTGGTAAAAAAGCGTGAGTTTATGTATGTATGTGTTAAATTGAATTATTTACTGCCTGTTACCTGATACCTCGTCTTCCATTACAGCGGAATGAATCACCTTCCGTTGTGAGTAGTATGAGTTGAACAACCCACGTCGTCTGGGGAACATGTCCTATTTGCCACAATTGTTCTGTTTGCAACGTTCTTAAGGATAACAATTTCTGTACGCTGTATCCTTTTTCTTTGTATGCGAATTTTTCAACTGCTTTTGTCAAACTTATATAAAGTCGGCGCAGAATAGTTATCATTCATATTGCAATATAATTTTGATTAGTATTTTATCAGGTTCACTTCATCTTCTTCAGGAAAATAGCTAGGTCTGAGTCTGCAATACTAATTTAATACGATTTGGTATATTAAGATACATTCGGAATCCTAACAGAATTCTACGGTTTGCACCTATCGTCAATGTTTTCTTTCAATTTAAATTAAAGCAATAATTATTTTTTGATACCATACCATAGTTAACATACCATAGATTCATACGTAAATATGTTACGTCTTATCAGGCTTTCAACAGTTATAGATTCAAATCTACGTTGCCAGTGTTTATGGACCTAAAATAAAGAACTGTTATACCCTTGTCAAAAAAATATAAAAAGGAAGCTCCATTTTTTTTTATTAAACATATTGAAAGATGGCCAGTGATGACTACCGCACATGAACAACTATAAATAATGCTTGAATCATAGATGTGTTGCAGCCCATCAAGTCGAGATACCAGCCAGAAGGAAAAAGGATGGGATGAGGAAAGGGATAGTGAAGATATAAGTCATTTTCAAGCTGTTTTTCATGTATTCCACAGCCTCTATGGCGCAGTGGGTTAGACGCCGGTAGTGAAACGAGAGGCCGCGGGTTCGATCCCGGAAGCGAGATAAATGTTTGTTGGAACTGTAAAACAAGAGGCCACGGGTTCGATCCCCGCACCGAGACAAATGTTTGTGTGAACCTAAAGTATTTTTTTCGGGTCTAGGTGTTTCTGAAACCGAAAAGTCTCTCGTAATTCCTGATACCCACGACACAAGAATCTTAGTGTGGGTTCATGACTATGTAGGTTACTGTTGAGTGTATTTATTTATTTATTTTCAATGGTTTATTGTATTTCCAGGTGATGCAATAAAGTGTTTCGACTGCAACAGCGCGAACAACTCGGCCTGCCTGGACCTGCACATGCAGCAGATGCATGCCATAGTACCCGTCGTGGAGTGCGGCAACTCGCTGCCCAACGTCCTCAGCAAACAGTTCTTCTGTAGGAAGATCACGCAGACTAGTACGTAGATGAAATACCTTACATTATTGTACTTACTATGTAGTGTTGTGGGGTTTCACAGCCTGCTATTTTTTAAAAGCCCTTGGTAAAAGTTACTGGATGCAAGTCTATTACTCCCGCCAAACAGCAGTTTAAATGCACTGTTGTGTTTCGAATTGAAGGATATTAAGATAGAGTGACTACTATATTGAGACTGAACATCTTATGTCTCAGGATGGCGAGTGCAGTGGAATGCAAAGCATTGTTTTGTAATTCAAGGTGTTGTTTGGTTTTGCTACTGTTCATGAGTGGTCGTATCTCATTTCTATGAATGGCGCGACGAGTATGCCATTCGCCTGTTGGTAAGCGATACGACAGTCTATGAACAATAGCAAAACCAAACTACACCTTGAATTACAAAGCAATACTGGCATACTACGCTCGCCATCCTGAGGCATAAGATGTTAAGTCTCAATATGTCTAGTAGTTACGCTGGCTACAATTTCCTTCAATCCGAAACACAACAATGCATTTACACTGCTGTTTAGCGGGAGAAATAGACATTGCGGTGGTATCTACCCGGATGGCCTCTCACATATGAGAGACCTACCACCAGTACCAGCCTCTGGCTACAATGTCCTTCAAACCGAAACACAGCACTGAATTCCCAAAAAAACCCTTAGGCATTTATTACAATTATTTTATATTCTACACGTCGACATCCACGCTGACCCAGTTTATCGGTGCGTTTAACCCCGGATATCTCGAGTGGAGCTCTAAGGCTGGACAATGGGCATTGTGCGTCGGCCATTACGCGTCAATTTAGCTAGGTCGCAGCCGGCATAACTGCCGCAAATTGAATGGTAATGAATTAATGATATAATAATGTTTGCTTGATTAACAGTGCGTGTCGATGGCTGTATTCTGTCTGATCTAGGGTATTTTGTAGGATTATAAAATTTTCATCAAACAAAGGAAACAATTTTAATTAATTAGGTTTGAACTTGTAATTTAATGAGCGCGTGTATGGTTAACACCTTTCTGAATATGGAAAAAATATTAATATCTGAAATATAGGTACTTTTTGTGAAGGTACTAATTAAATAAATAATAACACAGTACAGGTACAGGTACAGTATAGATACTTAAGTAACAATTAATTTGAATTTAACTTGCTTTAATTACACATTTAATACAATTTCTGATATAAATGAAAATATTTACGAGTGTACGCAATATTTTTATTTACGCTAGCCGATAACAGATGGCGTTCACCTTCCTATACGCTATTTATGCTCTACCGTCGCGGCTGTCTAATGGTAGCTTACATTATGGGCTGTGAAATCTACGGTGTTAAATTCGAAACTCAAATCGTGAAATCAATTTTATGTTACAATTTAAGCATATTTACATAATTTCTAACCAGACAGGCGACCAATAGCAAAATATACATAAAATTCATCTCTGACCCCACTAGAAAATAATGAGGTTAGTGCGAATAGAAGGTAACAGATGGCGCTACAAAGCCTTTCTTTTCTTTACAGTTCTATACCCAGACCACACGCCGGAAGTTCGTGTGACCCGCAGTTGTGGCTGGATAAAGCATAAACGAGAATGCTATACAGCGGATAACAAGGACCATTTGGAGACTGTCTGCCAGTGTTTCGGTGATATGTGCAACGGTGCTGCCATCTTGGAACATAGAGCAACAATCACGTTACTGATCGCCGCCATATTTGTTTGGAATTGGCGGAAAAGTTTGTGTCAGATAATCGCTTAGTTACGAATATATTTATAGCATTTATGTTGTTTTCTTTCTTTCTTCATACATAATATAAGGTTATGCTTGAGGGGTGAACAGAAGTGCCGCTCACAGTTCACTCCGCTTATTTTTAACCGACTTCAAAAAAAGGAGGAGGTTGTCAATTGGATTGTGTGTTACTTTTTATTTATTTTTATATTGTAGATGTGTTAAGTTCTAAGGATATTATTTCTATATAGCTTTATGGTTTACACTGACGTTGACTGAATTCCTAGTAAATTTTCTTCACTTTGTCGTATCTATGACTTCAAATTCTATGCAATTATTATCTCCCCTGACGACAGCCCTTTTTGGTAGAAAATAGTACTAACAAAACTCGCTTGAGAAATCAATTCGGATTGACTGGGGATCATGATTATAATAATTCCACACTTGATATATTCAAAGGTGTCCCAGAAGCTATTAGAGCAAAGTTTATCATTTTATAGCCATGCTTATTACAGTCAAGACATTGATAGGTCAAGTAAATATAAACACTGTTAGGCTTTATCTAAGACTATATTATTCTTGAACATAGTACGTTATGTCTAGTTTGTTATTTGAATGATTGCAGAATAAGAGTCTCAGGGTGTAGTCCACCGCATACACATCCAATATTTATTTAATCATACTAATACAGAGTATCGCTTATTTGACACTTTATAGGCGAAAAACACGAGAAGTACCTATAATGAAGGTCGCTTTCCATTAGTAAACTGGCCAATCGAGTGACAATGGATATCCAAACTGGCAGTATTGGTATTTAGTAAAGTTTTAACAGATTTAACACATGCCCATCAGTGGGAAGTACATACACTTATGTGGATATAAAAGATAGGGACTTATAAGCACTGTTTGCTAGTTGTTACAAGATCATATTTTATACAATGCTCGTGATTTATAGCGCCATCTATCAACAATAACATTAGTTATCAAGTTGTTTTTACAAAACCGAGTTCAATAGCTCCATTTTGGACATTGTAATGATAAAAGGCAGACATAATCAAGTTAGACCATGCTAAAATTGCCTTTGCTACCGAGAAATCATTTGTTTTGCTGAACACAATACAGATAATTTTTAACACTGCTAAAATTAGAAATTATTTTAGGAGTCAGCCATCTGAGCTCTGACCATAAAAATCATTTTAAAATATCTAGACTTTACAGTATGTATTAATAAATAATAAAGATTTAATCATTAAATCCGCTTAAAAGTAGCGATCAAAGAAGGTTTCGAAGTGCAATAATAATCATTACTTTTAAAAATTATAAGGCAAATAGAAAAAAAAATTGGACGCAAACTGCTCTCAATATAGGTATAGATGTGAGAGGCCTTTGCCCATCAGTGGGAACTTTGAATCTAATATAATAATTATTGTTCTGTATCAGCCCATATAGATCTCACTGCAGAGCACGGGCCTACTCTACAATCGAGAGTACGATAGACAATGGTTAGGCCATCTAGTCCACCACGCTGGCCTAGTGCGGATTGGTGGACTTACATACCATAGAAATTCTTATAAATCGCTATGGTTTCCTCACGATGTTTTCCTTCACCGTTTTAGTGCGTGTTGATTGACTATCAATACACACATGACTCCGAATAGTCAGAAGTGTGCCCTGGGAACCCGAATAATTATTGCTATTACCAAAAAAAGAAAAACTTGTTACAATGAAACGCCACTGATAACTAATAAATATGTGTAGATACATGAAGTTACATGTTTTAATTTATCAAACTCCTTGTTTATAACGCACGCACGACGCAAGAACTCATTGGACAGGACCGGTCCATTACACATCCGTGCCAGAACCTGTTTTCAAACCTATTCCAGTATGCCATTCTCAGAAAAAAAGTGTTTTCATTCTTTAGCCATAGAAAATTTAGACAGTTTTATCATTAACTTTAAATCCTACTACTAATAGGTACTACTATTTCTATCAATTGTCGAAATAATTAAATTTTGTTTAAAAGTAATAACTTTTTCGTAGGCCACATGTTGATGTTGTATAGAACTTAAAATATAACCTGTTCTGTTTGTTTTAAATACATAGTAATTTCCACCAATTAACCTACATAATTACTTCATAATTTGAGGGTAAATATACCCCCTAAAAGTACCGACTGAATCCGTACACCCAAATTTTAGTTTGAATAGTGTAAACTGTAAAATCGTTTGGTTTTGCCAGCACCCAGGCGTTAAATCTATGGATCAGAATAAGCCTCTGTACCATGTAGTATGTTACCGAGCTCCGACGGTCAGTTGTCACTTGCCGCCGATTCATTTAACGTGTTCCATTTGTAAATCGATATTATTTTAATCGATCGATTCAAGTTGAAGTTGTCAAAGTTAAAACGAAGGGATGTTTGCTAAATGCACAGTATTTTTGTCGTTGCTTTACATACGATATGGTAAGTTTTGTTTTTATTTATTTTTGTTGATAAATTGGAAATTTCATAGGAAAATATTGTTTCTACTTATATCATGAGTGTTATTCTATAATTACACATGTATACCGTCTTTATCTCATGTATTATTGTCACTTAATAAATGGATAAACACATAAACAAGTAAGATCTACATGAAATAAATAAACGGATATTCAATTTGGAAATTAGATACCAGTATTCCTAATTTGCATTTAGAATCCGCTACTTTGATATTTTGTCTATTATCATTATAAGTATAATTTGACAGCATTCAAGCGCGGCAAATACCATTGTCATAGACAACAATGCAATATTTTTCATCAAATAAATCACTTGTTGCTAAAACCTCGCGTTTTATACCGCATGTACGTTTTACCCACAGATCACTTCCAATAGATACCGCATTACGATAGTTTTGTTTTGAACCGAAAACGCCAACGAAGGGAACTGCGCGGGGGGTGGGCGGGTTGCAGCGCGGTCACGTAGACATCACTGGAGAGATGAGGCACAAGTCGATAAATAAAAAAATGTATCGATAGTTCGATTTGCCAGTAAAATCATGTGTTATGATCGCTTCTATAACTTGATTACCAACTTGTTAAATGTTTGATATTATTTTTTCACCGGCCTGATCTGATAAATTATACCAACCGGCAACAGCTAACTACGAATAAAACAGGATTAAGATTTATACTTTAGTATGTAACGGTTTTATTTCTATTATTCACCGTGTATTTTTGTATACCATAATGGCGAAATACCCAAATTAAGTGTTAATATAAAAGATCAGATCAAAATATGAAATAGTAAATAACTAAACCTCATACCCTATAACTTATTCCGTTTCTTGAATTCTGACGACGGCTGTATTAAATGTAATATCGACAAGTGACGATGAAACTCACTTGACGAACTATGAATGTTTTTGAGACGAAATAATATACAACGTATGTTAAAATTAGTGCAATAGCTTGTGCTACTAATTTTCAATAAACTTAGTATACTAAAACTTATGATAAATACCCTCCCATTATATTTGAAAACGTATACAACTAGAGGGAAAAAAAGGAAATTTAATTACACCAAAAATAAAAATAAATAAAATATATTGTAAAATTACCTAGTTAACAAATTTAACTATTTCAAATTACATAAAATAACGTAATTATGGTAAATTGCGTTCATTTAAATCAATATATATTTTGTGACATTGTCATTTAATAAAATTAATTTACATTATTGTTTTACAATATCGATATTTCTGGAAATTATATTATAAACATGCGTCAAACACTAGAAGAACGCGTGATTTCGCCAAAAAAAGATGGCTTATTACGGTTATTGCTATGCGAAAAAGAGACGGCTGATTCTCCATCCGAACTCGATTGTTTGACATTGATACTTTAACCAGTATAAATTGAGCTCGCTCGGGACCAAATTAATTTAAAGAATATTAGTTATCGATGAAAACTTATTGCGTTTTTTTAGATACTTTATTTTTTTGAGTTTTTGCACACCATTTTATTGAACAAATCATTTTTAACTGTAATATTATGTTCCCAAAATGTAATTTTCGCCAACCTGCGACGACATGTGCGGGTCCACTACTTGGACGATACTGATGACGCGACATTTGGCATCGGTTTATATATTTCTGATACCTTATATGTGTGGCGCGCAACCGCTGCCTTGCATTAGGTATCTATTGGGAGTGATCTGTGGTTTTACCGCATGTTATTGAGACTTGAACTTCAACCTATACTTATTATCACTGTTTGTTGGGTCATTAGGGCAGTATTTGTGTTTTATAACAGAGATAAACGTTAAAACTTAAAATACTGTATAACAAAATAATCGGTGAATGTTATCTGAGTTTGTAGGGCATAAGCTTTAATTTGCAACTATTATTTTCGGGCTTCGGTCTCGAGATTAGTTTAACTCATGTTGTAGCACGCAGGTGCACACTGAAACGCACTAGAGCACGCATTCAGCGTTAATCAAGAAAGATTAGCAATACCCACTATTAACGGGCCAGCATCTCACAATTCCAATTTCCTAATGAATTAATTGATTAAGCATCCTTCATAGAGACGCACGTAGGCAAGTCGCATTTCGGGTTCCCGCTATGGACACAGGATATCCAGATATAAGACGATATATCCGCTTACCAAATCAAAGCAAAAAAAAGAGAAAGCGAGATATATATGGCGGTGTAATTGTATCAACCGGTCAAAGATTACACTAACAGGTGGTTGACTCTGTACTCCGACACGTCCACGAATTTTCGAACGTCGCACGAAAACTGTTCGAATATGCTTAAATACCTAAATACTTTACAAGATATTGTAACGTATTTAGGCATATTCCGTTTAGGCATAGTTGTAACCTTAAACAAGTTAGGAGTGTATGATAAGTTTCATAACAACAAACTAACTCAAAATTTCATTTACGTGATTACGAACATTCGAACATTGTGTCGAAGAATAGAGTGAATCCCAGGTACATTGTACCTTCAGCGTCTTCGATCCTTAAAAACTTGTTGGAGGCAGCCTGCATCCAGCAACGTCCTGCGGCCGACACTAGGTTGTCTGACTACCTTGCGGGTGGACGTCCTTCGCTGCACTTTCCGCTACGTGGTATTGCTATACCTATATGTTAATTTCAAATAGCAATAATTATTACTACAGTGACGTCAATCCGCTGCTACGAATGCAACAGCATGAACAACTCCATGTGCCTGGACTTGGCGCAGTACGATCAGGACACGCTGATGAAGTTCATGCCCATCGTCAACTGCGGTGAAGGAGTGCTCTCCGCTGGACACCAGGGTTTCTTCTGCAGGAAGATCGTGCAGACCAGTAAGAATATTATCATCCAGTACCTTCATCCGAATGTTGATAGTCTTTTATTTTACCATTTTATAATCTTATAAATATCTCCCGCCAAATAGCAGTGTAAATGTACTGTTATGTTTCGATTGGAAGGACATTGTAGCCAGAGTAACTACTGGACATATTGAGACTTAACATCTTAAGTCTTGCATTGCTTTGTAGTTCAAGGTGTTGTTTGGTTTTGCTCCTGTTCATGAGCGGTCGTATTGCTTACCATCCGGCGAACTATATGCTCGTATTCATTAAAATTTAAAAAAAAGTCCGGCAACCCGCACTAGGCATCGTGGACTATAGTTTACACAAAACCCCGCTCTTCGTACAATCGATTGTAGAGGAGACCTGTGCGCTACAGTGGGACTATGTGAGCTGATACAGATATATCTCTTCAAGGGTGCAGTTGGTTAAACACCAGCAGCAACATGTGAAGTCGCGGGCTTAATCCTCGCACCACGAAAAATGTTTATGTAATCCACAGGCATTTGTTTCGGGTCTGGATGTTGGTGAGATCGAAACGGCTGTAGTATTTCCGATACGTGTCACGACACTAGACTCGATCTTAGTGTGGAGTCAGGACTGTATTTATTTATAGTTTAACGTATTTCCTTACAAATTTTTCCTTTATAATTTGTCGAGCGATAAGTATTAACTATGCAGTACACATAACTCGGAAAGGTCGGGATATTATCAACATTCAATCTACAGTCCGTGTTCACACATGAGATGTGAACTGTGACATTGATAGGTGTAATCACATAACAGTAGAATGGTGTTTTACAATATCGATCTAATACTCTAAAAAATATACTCAAGTTTATAATTTTCTTCGTGCTGTCTATGTATATACATACATACATACATAAACTTATGCTTTTTTCCCAGAAGGGGTAGGCAGAGGTGTTCCCAGGACACCCACGTTTTGCCTTGTATGTTCTGTTCCTGTTCTGTCCCACATTGTAATGATTATCATGATGCTGATATCCAGCGGGATAGCGATATCGGGCACAAATTTCTAACTCCAGGCTGATAATGAATAGGAAAATCCAAAATAACTTTGTCTAAGTATGTACTACCACTTTACCAATTTCCGCCCTCAAGTAACGTGTAGAATTATTGCAGAGATCTAATTTAAAGAACATTGTAACCATTGATTACCGGGCATTAGACACTTGACACCTAATACCTCAATGCATTCAAGCGAACAAAAATATATCTTATAGGTTTTTAAAGAGCGAAAACTTAAGTACTTTAACTTTTCGTTTTCAAAAACGAAAGCATGCAATAGAGTTTTCTAGCCTGTCGTCGTAAATTCTAGAATATGTTTCGTCTCGCGTTCCCCCTAAATTCGAACCCTGCGAGGCATGAATAAAGCAATAACGACAAACTTAATAGGGGCGTATAGTGGCAGCCATTGTGTAAACACCCCTGGTAGGAATACTTTTGTTTTTGTCAGGACCAACAGTGCATCTAACGCTTTCGTGTTTTGAAAGAATTTTGATTGATATTCGCGATACACAAGCATAAACAACATATTATCATTGTCGATATTTAAATACTGCACAGAAGGCGCAGCTGTACTACGCCATTAAAGAGAATTTTATTGGATCTTACAAATCTTAAAATTCACATCAAGTGAACTGTTTTATCCGGAAACCGCTATTTTAAGCAAACTTCGACAAAAATATTTTATTTCAGTACGAAGGGAACTACATAATAGGTTATCGTCTCACTCGTGTGTAGACATTTAACCCTTTAATGCGTTTCGCGATACACGTGACCCTTATCTTTATGTTCACAATAGTTTTATCTGTATTCAACTTGCAATGATAGCATCCAATGTCAAATCGTTTAATCTGTAATTGCTTTGTAAACAGTTGTCCTACAGTTATTAGGTGGTGATAATAGAGGCTTCAATTGAGGGAAACTATTTAATTGTACTTTATATAGGTTTAACAATTAATTGTATATAATCTATACAATAGTAGTACTTTGATGATTCTGTAGTCAAATGGCAATTCAATGCATAAATATGATATTTGTTATAGAATTTGTTATTAGAAATTCTTGTATTATTTTGCGTACCTGTGCATCTTGTCAATTCATCATCCAAACCTGAATATAGATATGCGACAATAGAGAAAAAATAAATCCAATTCTATATCCATCCATCCATCCATCCATCAGCCAAAGGAAGTCCACTGCTGAACATAGGCCTCCCCCAATGATTTCCACAGAGACCTGTTGGAGGCAGCCTGTGTCCAGCGACGTCCCGCGACCTTTACCAGGTCGTCGGACCATCTTGTGGGTGGACGTCCTACGCTGCGCTTTCCGCTACGCGGCCTCCATTCGAGCACTTTCCGACCCCATCGGTCATCAGATCTCCGCGCTATGTGCCCTGCCCATTGCCACTTCAACTTGCTAATCCGGTGGGCTATGTCGGTTACTTTAGTTCTCCTACGGATCTCCTCATTTCTGATTCGATCTCGTAGGGAAACCCCGAGCATAGCCCTCTCCATAGCTCGTTGAGTGACTTTGAGCTTCCAGGTCAGGGATGCTCCTATCTAGTGGTCATGGCCTGTCCTAGTATAGGTGCTACGAGTACGCGACCTCGGCCCCCGAGCTACTGCAGTCACCTTAACTTCCCGTCCGTGACTGCAGTATCCACTCCCTCAGGCCATACTCTCCTTTCCTATAACATCCTCTACCCACAAATCCTATTTCCTTTCCCCGGTTAATGGCGGGCAGCAGCGTCATTAACGTCAGTCCCCTACTGCGCTCGCCAACCCGCCTGCCAAGCGTGGCGAGTAACGGCAAATACCCCCACAATGGCGAATTCTATATAATCTGGATAAAAGTTTTAAATCATTAAACCTTACTATGTGAAACACTAATAATATGTGTCGAGATATTAACTCGTCTTTCATCCCTTACAATATAAAGATAACAATATATACCAAGTCTAAACAAACCTCAACCATACGAGACATTACCTAGCCAAAGTTCCCACCTAATTTATACCACTAATATTCGTTGCAGTCTTCCACAAAGGGTACGAGTCAGACGTCCGAGTGACGCGCAGCTGCGGCTGGATTCGTCACCACCGCGACTGCTACAAGGCCGACAATGAAGACCACCTCGAGACGGTGTGCCAGTGCTTCTCCGACGGCTGCAACTCGGGACCCCGGGTACAATACACCGCAGCGGTCGTATTGACCACCCTCGCCGTTTTAGGGTTGAGTGTTATTTAGCAATAAAATTTCTTGTTTGTTCTTTGTTGTTTTTTTTTTCTATTTTACTAAAGTACGCTGAGGAAACTTGTAATATTTTATGCTTTAGAATAAGAGAAGTCGGGTAGGTGTTATTCTAAAATACCTCAATAGATGATAATAGTGATATTATGATCACTTTGCAAATATGAATAAAACAGATGAAAATACAAAACATTACAGAACAGCCATACTTAATCAAAAAATGGTATGCAAAATACTATAATTAATTAACTTAATACATTATAAATGTATGGAAGAAATATTCAATAAATACATAATCATCATTAAAGCTTATTTCTATACATGGACAGTCCTTTATGATTAACCATTAACGTTAACTACAAATAATAACATACAAGTCCACACAAAACAGTATATTATAACAAAACAGCGGATCTGGCTGCAATTGTATTGGAATATATCACGCTTCTACAATACGCAGGAAGTCTATTCAAATCGCATCCTGTCTGACTATACCATTCTAAATTACCTACCGAGGACTATAGAGAAATTAACACGTGGAATAATAATTTCATGGATTTAAAGACAAAGCGTTTGTGAGAGTTGCAACTGCTTCATTATCTTTAAAGTGGTCGAAGGTCGTAAATATGCAATAGATTTGAGGCTAAATACCTGTGTGAATCGATACAATTTCAGCCTAATCCAAAAATGGTATCATAAAAATATAATAAAAAGTAATCTATACTAAAATTATAATGAGCAAAGATTTGATTTTTTGCATTGGACAGACTCTGAAACTACTGGACTTATTTGAAAAACTATTGCACGATTAGATTTCTATGTTATCTATAATGAACATAGGCGATAGGATATTTTCAAACAAATTTACTTATGTACCCAGGCGGAGCCAGGCCAGGCCGCTAGTAGAGCCTAAATCGGTTCAATTATTTGTTTATTCTATAACATATTTTTATATAAGAAATATTTTTTATGTCGTTGTGAATTGATTGTCAGTTGAAAATATCAAATAAATGCATTTTATTCCAAGCAACACGGCCAACTCAGCGCTAAATAAGGAATTCATAATAGCGCCATCTAGTAGAGTTAAAGCTAAACCGAGTTTACAAACATAAACATAATAAACTAGATGGCGCATAAATTACAATTTAACATTTTGCATTGGTGTCGTTTATTCTTTGATATTTATGAAAGAACCTTGGCTTTTAGTTTTGTGAACATAAAAGAATATTATTGAGCACCTCGGTGGCATACTTGGTTAGATATCGGCTTTGAAAGAGAGGTCTCTGGTTCGATTGTGTACCGATGGAAATATGTAATTATGAGATTGTTTTTGCCTAGGTGTTGTGAGATCAAGAAGTATCGTATCAAGTTCCTCAGTTCTCAAACCCACGAAACGACTTGTATTTCTGCATGCTGTCTTTATGTGACTGTAAATTCTAATTCTGGTCTTCTTTTTGTGCCGACCCATAGCTAATATTTTGTAACAATGAATACTCACTATTTGGTTTTTTGGTGAACATAAATCCATAAATTAAACAAGTTAAAAGGCCATTTGCTATAAAATACTTTTCAGTTTATTAGTCTATGTACTATACAATAAATTCGACTCACTTCAACAAGTCAGGTTGGCCGAGTGGTCTAAGGCGCCAGATTTAAGCTCTGGTTCCCGAGAGGGAGCGTGGGTTCGAACCCCACACCTGACAGCCTGTGTATCAAACTTTTGTCAAAATTTATGAAAATTTGTGTTTTCATTATTAATTAAATATTTTTACAGTTATCAAATGACATACTTTTATGAAGTTATACATTTCTTTAATTATTTTTAATTGAACTACATTCATCATGACATTGATAGTTCATCGACCTCCGCAATTTAAACGGAATGAAATACTGAGTACAATTACGAGTTTCTCAATAAATTTTCATGATGAATTTGATTAAAATGCCAGGACTAAATACTAATATTCTTATTTTATCTAGTAAAATGTAATTTGTGAACGGGCTCTACTTGATGACAATGACGAATGGAGACCAATACCTACCTACAACACAAATGAAATTACCTCAGGATCATTTTAACACATAAAAGTAAGAAGTAAGTACTTACCTACTATTTTTACTTTCATACAATATTTAATCAAACCATGCGTAAATTCCTCGAAATAAAAGCCCTAAAAAGAACATTTGATACTTCACCAAAAACACAAGCAGTTCCACGAATCGACCTAAAAAGGTCAAAACATTCTTTCATAGCAACCTCCGTGCGTAACACGGTTCTTGGTAAAGGTACGGTAAAGGTGAGTCATGCTTACGTAAAGAATAAGGTCCAATCAAAGGCATTCGCTATGACACACCTTTGCCGAGCACGATGATATTACGTAATCATGGCGCCATTTAGCTTTTACTAAGACAATACAAAATTGACGTCACTATTTATGTTAATCTCATGATGATGCCTCGGTGGCGTAGTTGTACTAAGGTACGGTTACAAAGCTGAGGTCTCGGGTTCGAATCCCGGGCTGGGCAAAGTGATATTGGATTTTTCTATCCATTATCAGTCCAGAGTCAGGAATTTGTGCCCGATATGACAATGGGCTCGCCACCTATTACATTGTGGGACGGAACATGCAAGGCGCAATGTGGGTGTTCTGGCACCTCTGCCTACCCCTTCTTGGGATATAGGCGTGATATAATATAGTGCTTTTATGTATGTATGATGTCAATCCTGATAAGTAACTGGTATTTTAGTGTTATAGAATGTAATTTTTGAGCCATACATGCTGTTAGTAGATTTATGTTGGATTGTGGAATGGTTTGAAGAAATTTAATTTTTTTAAGGCCAATACATATGCTTATTACACCCCCAAATATCCTGACTACACTTGTGCTATGTTTGTTTCATTCTTCCGTAATAGTTTTTCATTAATATAAACAAAGGAATGTGCATTATTCGTTGTCCTTAGTGTGCGAAAACTTGAAATTAATGACGCCATTAATTATACTTATTTATTTGTGGTTAATGTTGTCATGTTAACTGGTTTGTCAATTGAATAGTAACTAATAGGTACCTATGTTTTTCTGTGCCCTACTTAATGATGTTGGCAAAAGCATAATTTAGGTCAGCTTTGTTGTATATCATGGCATGCCAATTGTCAATACGCGCTCTGCCATTGCAGCTTTGTTAATTTATTATAGTACTTAGAATAGATTTCTAATGTTCTTATTCCTAACGTGACCATACGTCCCGCTTTGGGCGGGACAGTCCCGCTTTCAGAAAGTCTGTCCCGGTGTCCCCAGCAAGGCCGACATAGTCCCGCTCTTGCAAACAGACCAAACAATCATTTAAAATGTATTTCTCGCTCGAAATGCCTTACCGACCTACTACTGAAAGCCATGGGGTCGTAATATAGCAACACTTTTGTAAAAACATCTTGACTTAATAAACTTTTCAACAAATACAAAAATACGATTTTGTTTATTATTTTATGTTATTCAATCTTCTATGATAAAAACTTGTAAAACACTAAAAATAATATTACTATTTAATCCCATTGATGTCCCGCTCTGACACAAAAAATAAATGGTCACGTTATGCATACCTCTCCTTATAGACCGCTAAACGATTAAACACTTTTGTAAAGATCATACCTTACCTACACCACACCTGGTATGGGTGGTCTGGATAGGTACCACTGCAATGTCTATTTCTCCCTTCAAACAGCAGTGTAAATGCACTGGTGTGTTTCGGGTTGAAGGACATTGTAGCCAGAGTGACTACTGGACATATTGAGACTTAATATCTTATGTCTCAGGTTGGCGAGCGCAGTGGAGTGTCAAGCATTGTTTTGTAATTCAAGGTGTTGTTGTATCGCTTACCATCAGGCGAACGGCATGCTCGTCTCGCCATACGTTGTAATAAAATTAAAAAAAAATCCTTATACCATTAAGGTAGAGTTAGTATAAAGTATAAACTAACTCTTATGATTCTTACAGGCACTTCTATTTGAAATTTTGAATTCACACTTTATTCGATATTACATTCTCTATCAGACTACCAGTCACTATGGCATTATTATTAAATAAAGGTTGATTAAAAGTTATACGGACATACATAAGTCATTTCCAATTGAGGGGCGTGTATTTATAGTATCTATATTAATATTACTCATATCAATCGGCAGACGAGGTATAGCATCAAGTTTATCAACATGTGTTCGATTAAATAACATATGCTATGAAATAAACGTAGATATGGATAAAGGTAGATCAGAGCTAAACTAAATACGAAAGTCTACTAGGCTAAATGATGTTTGAAAACCAAGAGCTATTTATGATCTAGCAACGACGATGACATCATTAATGTTCAAGGCAAATTTTAGATGTTACAAGCGAAGGACCGATATAAGTGGTGTGATGGAGAAGAGGCCTATTGAACATAGGCAGTGGATGAAGGGATAGTGATAATAAATTGTGATGACAACTGACGATGCAACTAAAATGAAAGGATATACAGGAATATACTTTTTTGTTTGTACATTCTTGTTAGATCACTCCGTTAATCTAAACCCTGGAAAATCTTTGCGATGACTTTTGAAAATTTCTTGTTCAGGATGTAGAGGAAACTACGAGCAGAGCAACTTTCCTATAATAGATGCTCCAAAGATGCCTTAAAATGTAATTAGTCACTACTAAACAATCTTTGCGGGTTCCAATCCCAGGACATACTCTGGCTTTTCGGAGTCATGTGTTATCTGTGTATTGATTAAGATAATCGTTAATAGTAATAGTAGATTAGTTTATCGCCACGCACTATAACGTTGGAGGAAAACATCGTGAAGAAATCTGCACACTAATGCGATTTGTAGGAATTTCTATGGTAAATAAACTTTGCCAATACGCACTAGGTTTACGTGGTGGATTATATGGCCTAACTCCTCTCAACCGTATTACATTATAAAAGCGACCGGTGCCCTGGAGAAGGACGTATATTAGCTGGTAAAGATACAAAAAGATACTAAACAATCTACTTAAGAAGTATCTTCTTTGATTCAATAGACGATATATTCTTGACATAACGAGATAGGAATCAGAAAGTAGAAAGGAAAGAAACTTCGCATTGCTCCTTATCAGCCAAAGAGAGGAGAAAAATTTGTATCCATGAGCATCAAACAGCTATCATAATATATTATATTATATTTTCAATGCTTTCTACCGAGCGCCGTCAATGAGCAAATAAACAGAATGCGCGCGAAATTTCTCGCACCAAATGGATTGTCAATGAAAACTGCGCAATAAGCAGATGTACAGTTATATAAACATTTCTAGGAAAAGTACCGCAATGAAAACTGCGAGCACGTGTTATCTACAATCTCTTTGCAGGTGGATAAACTTTATTACATAGATATAGAGCCCAAATTGGCGTAGCATGACCGTAAAATCGTTTTACATCGTTGGAAAATATATCGAGGTACGTAAATATGGACTTTATTTTACTTATTTAGAATATAATATCGATTGCCGGAGATCTGACTCGCGTGATCAACAGACATTGGATGTGTTGTTTGTGTGCAACTTGTTTACAAACACACAAGTGTGTGTGTGCACGCGACTTGCACGTGTGCGTGCGTGCGTATTTTATTTGTTTACACGATTTTATTTTGTTATTTTCTGGAGAGCGTAACTTTCGATTTCAATATTCCACAATATTTTACGCGGAGATAAATCTCTTGAAGTGAAGTATCAATGAAATTCATTCTTGCCTTACATAAATTATTATTTTCACAAAAATATTTTTAACTTCGTCTGTGTGATTCACAAATAGTATGGAAAATTACTAAATATGTGCATAAAAAGCAGGGATGAGAATTTGTGTGCGGTAGAGTTGGGTAGAGTCTTACAGTGAATCATTCAAAGTAGCAGTTCGATTGTGGCGATTCAAATTTAAACCGATCACCATCTACCAGAAAATGGGTTTTAAAGTTACAGCTTAAGTCTTTTTTGATCCATAGTAAGGTTATTGAGACACAAAAGCGCAGGAAAGCTGCTACGTTTACGGTTACGGACACAAAAGCTGCTGACAGGGACAATCGCATCGATAGCGATGCTTTTATAACAACTTGTATTGTCACCTAGGGAAGAGGATCACATATAAAAATACACGGCAGCTGGTAAAATTACGTCTACCTGAGAGAAACATCTCGAATCCACTCAAAAAAAAATACACCCAACAGTCACATACATAGTCCTGACCCCACATTAAGATCAATTATGTCTTGTGCCGTGAGTATCATAAACTAAGAGAGACTTTGTTCTTACAAAAAACTCAGACCGGAGACAAATACTTGTGGTCCTCAGACATTTGTCTCGATGCGTAGATCCCGAAGCCTCTCGTTTCACAGCCGGCGTCTAACCAACTGCGCCACGGAGGTATTGCAAATCATGCAATTGATTAGTAAAAGTTAAAGTCTATATCTCCCGCTAAACAGCAGTGTAAATGCATTTTTATGTTAGAGTGTGAAGGACATTGTAGCCAGTGTAACTCTTAACATCTTCACTCAGGATGGCGAGCGCAGAGGAATGCCAAGCAATGCTTTGTAATTTATAATATTTGGTTTTGCTACTGTCCATGATCGTCTTACCATCAGGCGAATAGCTAGCTCGTTTCGCCATTCATCGCAGTAAAAAAAGATTAGCCACACAAGTATTTGAAACAATAGATTTATTTAACAATAGACAGGACTGAAACAAAATAAAAAATCCTGTAGTTTATACCTATAGCATTGAAGCACATTAGTCTCACCTGAGTCTCTATACAAACAAGTGAAGGTCGCTGAAATATCGATCAAACTATATTTACGCGTTACGTGACGACAAATTATTGGAAATATGGCGCTGTTTCCCTGTAGGACCCTGGTCACTACCAAGGTACAATCACTAACATTGTTTTTGGAGCTAACTTGTATAATTTAGTAACATCTTTGTCTATGATGTTTAGAAAATTGTTTTAATAGAGTCATTTTATACAGTAAATTCAATAAAAATAGTTAAAATAATGAAAATATGATTTATTGAATAGAGCAATACGTTTAAAAATTTAGAACATAACTGTATTAACTGTTTCAGTGTATAAACTAGAACTGCTAAGTGCTAGCATATAGTGTATAATTTACAAACTAAATATTACGTGCTCTAAAACAAAAAAAATCACCGTAAGTCATGCGTCAATTGAGATCAAAGTATTTAGGCCATAGTCTTATTGGCCTTAATGATTCATCTATTACGGACGACAAAGAAATATGGCGTTATTCATAGATAGGTTTAAAACCTATTCAAGTTATTGAATGGTTTGTCCCTATCGATCGACTTTTGAATTCAGTTTGAGCGAAGCAGACAGAACATTCAATAATTAAAATAGAATTTAAAACTGTCTATGCATAAGGCCGTTAATGACTTCTTCGAATTTACTTTAAAATATTTGCATATTTATACTCATGTTGTATTTAAAATCTAAATAGTTCATATTCACTTCAATAGATAGTTATAATTTTATGTAAAACCTTTTTTTACAACTGTACTTATACAATATCAAGGTTAGCAACTGTGAATCACTTTTAAATAATATGTAACCAAAGGAAATATATATTTTGCACCTAATCTAGTGTATAATGGAGCAGAGTCCAAATACTATTAGGCGTATACGGAGAAGTCTGTACAATATTCAGCTACAAAATGACCAATGTAGAATATAGGCCTTACCCAAAAATTAACACAGTGACTTATGAAAACGGCATGGACGACTTCGTGCTACCTTGATTAGTAGGAAAACATATTTATTACATAAAAAAAATAATTGAGGACAAGTATATTACCGATTTGTTGACATTATGCGAAAAATAAACGAAGTACGTCACGTTAGCTACGCAGAATGATCTAACTGTACATAAACTAATTAGGCAGCTGCAAATTGATTTATTCTAGTTTACGTGGTAAAAGTTTGACGCAATTGGGCTACTAGGACGCTGAACTTTGTTTTTGGATCATCAAGCCCCAAAAAATTAATACAGAAATAGCTTTATAAACATAATAAAGAAAATCGTAAGGTGGGTTCTGAAAGTTAGCTCATTTTAAGAAAAAGACACGATAAAGCGGCCATAACATGAAGAGTTAGTAGTTACTAACCGCAATTTCATTATGTCTTTGTTACCTTTCCGCTACAGTATTTATTTAATATAATGGGAATACGGGTTCAATGATCTACATCAATGACTTTTCAGCTGTCCTCTTTTACGCAAAGGATCTTTTTGGAGCCCTGCCAATATTTCCATGATACATCTACATACTAGTCTTTTTCACATAGCAACTCCATGGGATTGTTCCTAAGCGAATGGTGGAAAACATGTCATGGCGGATGACCTTAAGTTGAAGAATGAAGATGACCAAGCACCTTAAGTTTTCAATTCAATAAGTACGAATATGTCTAGTTTCTAGCAGGTGGACATAATTTACAGCTTCCGTGACGCAGCAAGTTGGACGTTGACTGTGAAACTAGAGGCTGCGGGTTCGATTCCCGCATCGAGACAAATGTTTTTTGGGGCCCACAAATATTTTCGGGTCTGGGTGTTTGTGAAACAGAAAAGTCTCGTAGTTTCTGGTATCCACGAAACAAGACTCGCTCTCAGGATAGTTATTTAGCAAAATACTTGATGCAAGTATAGTACGTGCGTGTGGTATAGGAGTGCGTGGTGGCCTGTTGGTAAACGGACCAGACGCGGCTGCCAACATGTGCACGGTGGTCGCGGGTTCAAATCCCAGGGCACACCTCTGACTTTTCGGAGTCATGTGTGTATTGAAAGTCAATCACCACGCACTAAAACGGTGAAGGAAAACATCGTGAGGAAACCTGCATACCATAGCGATTCATAAGAATTTATATGGTATGTAAGTCCGCCAACCCGCACTAGGCCAGCGTGGTGGACTATATGGCCTAACCACTCTCAATCGTACTCTCGATTGTAGAGTAGGCTCGTGCCCTGCAGTGGGACGTATATGGGCTGATCCAGATCCAGAAGTATAGTACAATACAGTCTCTACCACGTCTCTACCTACCTTAATAGGACACATGTTTATGAAAACTTAAAAGAACTAAATCACCAGTGTCGACATATGGGAGCCTAGATTATTGATACTGATGCCAAAGGGATAACTAAATTTTATACAGCCGTGCTCTATAAATTCCAATCAGAGATTAATTTTGCATCATTTATGTAGATTCCACTGTAAGGTACGAGTCTTATCTGCAATCGAGCATATGATTCATTTATCATAACAGATAGTAAAGACAGCATCTTCACTTACTAATGCCGAATATTATACCTATAGTGACTAGGTAATTTAAATCAGTTGTTGGGGACACAATAATAATTATACTCGATAAGACAATCCAAGAGATAGGTTAGATAAGGCGAGGAAAATTCCATTTCGATTTGATAAATCATTACATACGTCGCAAAAGTAATATGTCCTAATTCTCTAGACATCGCTTATCTAAATAAATAAATACACCCAACAGTCAAATACATGTCCTGACCATTGAGTTATTAGGTATAATATCTCAATGGTCTTGACCCAACACCGAGATCGAGTCATGTGTTGTCGGAACTACGAGAGTCTTCTCGGTCTCACAACATACCCAGACCCCAAACAAATATGTCACAGAGGATATCTATTTATCTATTTTATTATCGTATTTATTTATTTTTTGCAGATATATTTATAGATAAAAGATAAGGGATTTACAAAACATATCAACACACCAAAAACTACATAAATGCATGGTTATCTACAATTGGTCGCCTTAACGCTTCGTATAATTTCTTCCAAATATCTTTGGATGGACTTGATTATGCATCCATACACATATTTATCCGTCCATATAAAAAAACCAATACTTACATTGTTTCTGGGCAGGTATGATTATTGTATAGAGTGTATTAAATATGAAGACAAGAAGGTAGAGCAACGTTTTATTTTTTCGAACAACCTGCAGTTATTGTTGAAGTCTTGACTTGCACCTATTGATATAAAATCAGTTATTCAATTTAACGTTTATGAAGCCTAAATGTCAATCGCATTTGCAACTGGTGTTCATTGTAAAATGACATAGGGTACAGACATTCTTGCAAATATTTAGAACACGTGAAAATCTACGCTATTATAATGAATCGGTTACGTTGAGTATCAACGTGATTTCGGCTGTGTGGGAGTAATGAAGATTGTGTAATAAAAACGTGAGTCCAGTCGGATTTATTATTGTGATAATTAATTAATGAATATTTATTTCAAGTCTAAATTATGTAGTGTAGAAAATTCCTTTTAGTTTCCAATGACCGATAAACATTCAATAAGCCATTGAATCCGTTAAATCCAAAATATCCTATATTATATATATTACTTTGGGGTTTAAAATGTGTAAGTAGTATAAGTATTAATTGTACAAGTAATTAGAAATTTAGATTTACCACTAATTGTGTCATGTGTGTATTGATAGTCAATCACCACGCTCTAAAACGGTGAAGGAAAACATTGTGAGGAAACCTGCATACCATAGCGATTTATAAAAATGTCGGTATGTAAATCTTAAACTCGCACTAGGCCAGCGTGGTGGACTATATTATGTCCTAACCACACTCAATCGTACTCTCGATTGTAGAAGAGGCCCGTGCCCTGCAATTGGACGTATATGGGCTGATACAGATACTAACTACACTTTATTTAATTTTTCTTTATGTCCGTTTTTTATAAAAAAAGGGACAGTATTGTCTATTAATGAATTTTAAATATAACTATAATTTTGATTTCCGCAGTATAATTTTTAAAAAATGTATTATTTCCGTCAATATAATTTACATTAGTGAGTTACCTACTTTGTTCTATTTTGTGCATGCTGAACTAGCCTGTAAGAGATTGTTACGCTTAAATCATTGTTAATCGCATGGTTATATTATAAGACATGTCTCAGTGTTGTGCTCAGTGTAAACAATTTTTGGCTGGTCTTTTAAAATAAATAAATAAAAAAAATTATTTATTTTATTTTATTTAACAGTTTTGCCAACAATTGCTTATAATACACTAATTTTTACATAATTACTGTATTACGATTTAAATTATTTATGAGAGCACATTCAAACACCAAATGCCAATCAAATAAGAATATACAATATGAACACCACAGTCTGAACCAATTAAGCATAGTAATGCCATATGTGAAGCCATTAAAAGGAATATAAATAAAAATCTATTGTCAGACACCATTTTTTTATTGCCTTTATAGGCAGACGAGCTAGCGGCCAGCCTGATGGTAAACGGCTACCGCTGCTCATGGACCTCTGCACTGCCAGGGGACCAGCACAACAAAGTCGCTGCCTACCTTAAGGAGAGCACTCTCTTTAAGCCTCCTTTGAAGAAGGGCAGGAGACAACCATAATAAACAAATAAAAAAAAATGGTTGATTTTTTTCTCATTATATCAAAATAATAAGTACTTTTGGTATTATGCCGGAACCCTGCTTATTCATATATTTATCAATATTTGGACTATGTACATCGATGAGAGATTAATCGAAATATTCCTATCTCGACAGCTTTGCATCTGTATCAAGTTGATTGAAAATAAGCTTATTGTACTGATTAATGTTTCTGACCATACTGAACACATAGTTGGTTTTCTCATGCATCATTTATTCACTAATATGTCCAAATAAGCTACTAATTTATACTTATTTAGAATCTAGAAAACTAACTAAAGATAAAGCTAGATATGAATTGTGGTAAGCTAAGTGTTTTTTTTCTAAAAAATATACAGTCGAATAGAGAATCTCCTCCTTTTTTGAAGTCGGTTAAAAATAAATACTTTCAAATCATTAATAAAACTGTTACTGGTAATATCCTTATTTGTCTTGGCAAACTTATACAGAGAGATGGAAAATAACATTATAAACTAAACCACGACGGCTGCGGTTCAATGTACTAAGAAAATTTTAAATTAAGTGCCACATCAAACTTTAATGTTTTCCAATATTCGTAATGAGAATATCCAGCGATTTTACCGTCAAATATAACAGTTTTGCCAATCTCGGATATTTTGATTGAAATCATAAAAGTTGGTACAATTTACTCATTTAATTACACATAAAATGTTTGTACATCACATTTCTAAAACACCATGGAACCACTCATAGTGGCTTACACTTAAAATATAATTTTACGATCCATAAACCACACATATTCTTTGATGTAAAAGTAGTTAAATTTAAAACATTATCCAGGCCTCCCGGATTTCGCAGACGTCTGGCGACCTCCAGACTAAAATGGAATGAACCGTGATGTACAATGTACATACGTATGAGTTATATCTACCCTTACTCCAATCCCTGAATTAATGATCGAAACGGGCTGGGAATGCAATGGGCTATCACAGACACCATTACTTAATGGTAGATTCCGCCATTTTGAAAACGAGAAAAATGTCGCGTGGTCTTTTAAAAATGTGCAATATAAATCTTTAGTTAAACATTATTGTAATAATACTATTTAAAACTTGAACGGTGTTATTTATGCATATGGTCTGTTTTGTAAAATAAATATTTAGTTTTTCCTTTGCATGGCAGTTGGCAGTTGCCACCTCTCATTGCCTAAAAGCAAACATTGCAATTAGGTACCGTTATCATTAGTACAGCCAAAGGATTACCTTACTTAACTATCTTTGCATTAAAACATAAACATAACTACGTAAGTAAATAATGTTGAGCTATCGAAGTATGGGTTTTGTTTTGACGCATTTACTCACACTAACACGGCCTCAACACGTGTTCAGTCCACGCACACACGTACACCATCTTTTTAACCCGCATGACGCATAAGCGACGCGACAGACGCGGAGGGGGGCGGGAAATACAGAATGAACACTTTATATAGGGCGCGCGGACGCAGACCAAACCAGTTCATTTCTAGAAGTAAACAAAGGAACACCTCTCTAGAGGCAATAACATCTTCTTGTTCCGGCTTCAAGCCACATTATGGGTACGTGTTTTTATTTATTTTTAATCATTCTCAATCATTCAGCCAGCATTTAGTACAAAAAGTTTTTATTGCATCAAACGCATAAGATAAGGTGTCCATTTGTTTTGTAATCTGTGTTTACATTCACAACTTGGTAATGTTTGTAAACAAGGTTTCTATAGTTTCCGGCGTCACGTTTTCAATCAGTTGAATGAATGAGTGATTCCGGCTGTCGAAACTCACCGTTTAGCTATTGCAACGCACTACATGCAATATATTCGTCTTATTCACCCTTGCTGCGTTCTGGCGCGTGTAAACAAGAGCGTTGGAGTATTCGAGAAGGGTCTCCAAGCTTCCGATTCTACACCCTTCGCTCAATTCATGCTTGCACTTTGCGCACAATGAGGAAATGCAATCGATATTTGTGTCTTGATTACCTACGATTTGTAGGCACTCCGAGTATATTTCCGCAGTCAGTTTCTTTTTATTTTGATTTAACCATGGAACGCACGTGGCATTTTGCAGTCGGGATTTGTCTGAAGATATAGGTTATCTGATGCATTACCTATGTGAAATTCTTAATGCGACCTTGAACTTTATAATTTGTTTAGTATTGATTATTATTAGCAGCGCAATCCATTATCGTGAAATGGCGTCCTCGCGTGACATACTTTACTAATTGAATTCGCGTGGGATATTACGCAGTTAGATTAACTATCCACTGAAAGTAACTAAAGGTTATAGATGTTTTAATATTTATATTTAGTGTATTACCTTATATAATAAAACTCCTTTCTATTTTATACTAGATATAACGTAAAATTATATTAAAATGTACATTAAAACGACAGCTAACATAAAGTAATGTATTGGTGTTAATATATTGGCAAGGCTATTTAAATTTCATGTTTTGCAAATTTTATAAACATTAATATTGTCACGAATGATTTTCATACTATTGATCTGGTACATTTATTTCGAAACATTTGTTAGTTTGCTGTTTAATATTGAACCGAAAATCTTTTTTACTGTTTTTCCTCAACTATATTAAATTTCGCAAAAAATATTACGTTCAATATAGATCAAATACGCGCTGTTTCAATAAACCCTTATCGTAACGCCGGAAATTAAACTTCCACCGTCCCGAGCCATCTACAAAACGGCCATACGCACATATCCATTACAAACTTCTCAAATATTATCTGGCACCGATCCAGGATTTTCCAGATTTATTAAATAAACAAATATTGAAGGAGAGGTATGCTTGCGTCATACAGAAATATGTCTACATTTTCCTGTTCATTCCTATAACTCATGGTTTAAACAGTGAATCATAACACGTGCCGAGCCATGGCTATCTCTAGTCACGTTTTATTAACGATTCGCACAGACATGACGCAACCAGGGAAACACAAGCGTCATCCGTCAATACAACTAAACCAAGCTAATTAGACTAATGAATTGTTATCTCTTTCCAGATTCGTTAAATATAAAACCGTTAAGTAAGGGCATAGAGTGGTCTCCGGATGCGCCGGCCGGCGTGGGGGCCACTGGGGTCGGAGGAATGCGCGGCCAGGACCCCGCCGCACCAGTCATGTCCACATCCAGCGAGGAGCGCGCCATCCGCCGCGTCATGGGCCGCTGGGGCGCCGAGTGGTTGAGCTGACTCGGCTCAGGGCCTCAGAACCAAGCCGGTCAATGGCCGGCAGACCACCCCCTGCCGCCGCCCCGGTGGGGGGGCCCGCGCCCGGCTTTGCAGCTCACCCTCCGTCAGTACGAGGAGTTAGTTGCAAAAGCCGAAGTGTTGTTGAGCCGTCTCGTCGTCTCTGAGAACTATGATTCAGTTAACAACTTCTTGTCCCTCTACGACGCCTACATGGAGTCTGCGGATGAGAGCTTGATGGAGTTCTTCCCGAAGTACAACCCTCCGATCCGCCCTCGCAAGAACACATGCGTCGGTCTCGGTATGGAAGTCATCAAGTGTCTGAAGGTTTTGGAGAAGGATTTCCCGGGTATAAGCAGGTCGATGATGTTGGTGTCGTGTGATGAGAATATCCAAGACTTGGATGACTACGCGACATCTTTCCCTGGACCCCAAGGCTTCTTGATCGAGACGGAGAAGGACCACGTGATGGTGGCCATACATGTTAAGATCGATGGCAGACCTGGTATCTTCCTGTCGGACTTGGGTTATCACATCTCGCGTGTCGCCACTGCTATGGTCGACCGTTGCTACCCACATACGGGTAAGTTACAATATTAATATTTATATTGATAATACAGATTTTTAATGCATAAACAGATTAGATATAAAACAAATTTAACAGACATAAATTCTTAAGATTGTTCAATCTCTTGATAACTATAAAATATTTCCCACCATATATTTTGTTGTATCTTATCATATACGTCTCACTGGAGGGCACGGACCTACTCTACAATCAAAACCACGATTGAGAGTGGTTAGGACATATAGGCCACCATGCTAGCCTAATGCTTGTTGGCGAACTTTTACCATAGAAACACAAACAAATCCAAATTTTTATATCCTTAAACTAAAACCTCTGTTATAAATCCTCGTTTCTCCTATTCCAGGCTGGTTCACTCAGTCAGACGAGCCTCATTGCCGCAAGGAGTACATGTACCAGTTCAACCTCAATAACACCAACTACGTGGAGTGGCATGAGAGGGAGATCAGGGGAGACAAGGTGAAGGAACGATTGTCCCTCATCTACGTCGCCAGGGCTTATATGTCTGCTGTCAATGTCACCGAGAAGAGGAACCTGGTTTGGGACTTAAGGTACGTGGAATATTTTTATATTGGCATGGAATAAGAACTGAAATTCGATTGAGGGTTGCGTGCAGTAATGAAAAGGCAATATCAACTGCCAAAGGATTTCTAGAAGGCTCGAGAAGACGTCTAAATTGAATTTGGATTTTGATTTTTTTCTATACAACTTCCAAGTCGAGTAATATAACTATTATTAAAGTGCCTGTCAATGCATCAGAGCAAGTGAAGCAGAATGATTTTACATATAAAAAACCAAAGATTTTTTTATCTTACGCTTATGGTAAAAAATATACTAATGCTTAATGCTGTCGTTGAATCGAAAAACACAAAAAAGAAGCTCGTTACAATAACGTTCTTGGTGAAAATCATGCTCTTTTTCTTTACTTTAACTCACAATATAATTTCCTTCACTTTTTCAGGAGTCTACTGGCCAGGGATCCTAAAGGGCGCCTTACCGCTGGTATCTACTTCCCATTGAAGCGTAAAGACCAGGACTTCACCATATTCTTCGATGGCACCAACGGGAAGATAAGGAAGAAGTTGAAGTTTGAAACATTCTTGGAGTTGCAAAAGGTAATTAATACAATTCAATAGATTTGTGTGTGGGCGTCTAAACACAAAATTGTAATACGACCTAATAAAAGGCAGAGAGGTCTTAGATAGCCTTTTTAGGCATAAAACCGTCTATGAATAAGTTTCTCCTTTTATCAACTCATACTATGACATAAGATTTATTTGGACTACAAAAAAGGAATACACTACCTCGACGGCGTAGTTGTACTATGGTACCTTTACAAAGCTGAAGTCTTGGGTTCGAATCCCGGATTGGGCAAAGTGATATTGGCTTTTTCTATTCATTATCAGCACAGATTCGGGAAATTGTTCCCGATATGGCCATAGGCTCGCCACCTATCACAACATACAAGGCAAAATGTGGGTGCCTTGGCTCCTTCAGAGAAAAAGGCGTGATTATATGTATGTTTGTAAGAAAGTTAAAAAAATGTTACTTACCCCTAAACAAATGTTTTCAGATCCCCGATGAGGTAGTGGAGGAAATTGAAGAGTGCAACGAGCAGCTGCGTCTCCGCGATGGAGAATTACTTCGGATCCTCAACCGCCTCGCCAAGATCATGGCGGACAGTGAATACTTGAACGAACTCCTTGAAGTCAACGACAAAATCGTTCAGCTATCAGCTGGCCAGTAAAAAGGCATCTTAGTCGTACCCCCTTATTCATAAAACACCGCTAATCATCCACTTAAACATAAATTAATTAAATCATGTTATAAAAGGAGATTAAACGCTCATTAAGTTTTGATATTCATAATGGTTTTTATGACCTATTTTCATTAATATTATCACACAGAAAAAAGTGATTTCATTTACTTGACACTTCAATGGTCCAGCTGACAGATATCAGTTTTTCTGCTTATAATTTTCATGTACAAGGATCTCAGCCATTTTAAAGTTAAAAAGCTGTTAAATAGCTGAATAGTGATTTGTGTCGTCTATGAATTACATTTTGAAGTCAGCTTATATTAGAATGTAAAAAGTCCTTATGAATAAGGGGGTCAGTCGTCAGCTGATAATAAACCCTTGTAGGCATAGTCTTTATAGTTCTCATTGAGATTCATGTAGTGATCATGTAGATTAGTTCTCGTTGTGGTTAGTAACATTTTAGTTAGACCTTAGACATTTGTCGGACGGTTCAACATGGGAAATAAAATGTTAAAAATGTATTTTTTGTTTGATTTATCATTTTCATATTTATTTTTGCTAAATATATTTACTGAAGGCATGAATTTATGCATAAATATAATTTCGAAACAAAAGAAAAAAAATAAGCTTAAAAGTGTGTGGTGGCCTTTTGGTAACTGCACCAGACGCGACTGCTTACATGTTCCCAGTAGTCGCGGGGTCTAATATCAGGGCACAACTCTCGAATTTTCGGAGTCATGTGTATTTTGATAGTCTGCACACTATTGCTATATTTTAGAAATTCTATGGTATGTAAAATCACCCAACCCGCACTAGGCCAATCGTGGCCTTAACCACTCTCAATTGTAGAATCCTCAGTGGGACGTATGTATATAGATACAGATACAGAGAGAAACACTCTTAATTGTAGAGTCCTCAGTGGGACGTATGTATATAAATACAGATACAGAGAGAAACAAAGCCACATGCTACTTTTAATCGTGAAATTCATATTTTATGGATTTTCTAGATAAAATATAATTTCACTTTATTGCAAGAAAAGTACAGTGCAATTCAGTTTAGCCCAAAATAACAAAAAATAATAACATAAGGTTATTCTTGTTGATCAAGTTAAGAAAAATAGAAAACACAAAATAATAACGATAATAAGGTTTCGGTTTTTGATAATGTTGTCTGACAAGCCAAAATTGAATCGTACCCATTCAATAAAGAGGAAAATAATAAGGTACTTCAAAAGAAAATTGTTTTTGCTGCCCTTAAACATCCAATTTATCACAAAAGGCTAATGACCCACAAACAATATTACTTATTAAATGACTTATTACAAGCCAGTTGCTAGTCGGTCAATTAAATAACATTTAAAACAAATGCAATTGATATAATATTGTAATTAAAAGTGGGTAGAGTGACTCTACCACCTAACTGTAGCCACACAGACATTGTAGCCAGAGTAACTACTAGACATATTGAGACTTAACATCTTATGTCTCAGGATGGCGAGCGCAGTGGAATGTTGCCATGTTGCTACTGTTTATGAGCGGTCGTATCGCTTACCATCAGGCGAACGGCTTGCTCGTCTCGTCATTCGGTGCAAAAAAAAAAAAAAAAAACTAATACTCGTTATAAACTTTACAAAATAATGTAAATTTGATTTCTGTTCTATTGAAACTATTTTTACGGAATTTATCGCGTATCTGGTTTACTTTTTAATTGTTTTATCTTCCTGACGCAACGTTTAGTTTACTCTACAGTTTACAGTTCTTTACAGCTTTCGTGGTCATGGGGCGAACTGAGGTATTAGTCATCGGCTCTGTGATTGGTACTATTTAACTATTCTCATTTTACAATTATTAAATTAAAAAAATAATTTAAAGAGAGTTGCCACGGCATAGGTTAGTTGGTTTTTGTACAAAATATAAACCAAATTCGCGATATAATCCGTAAAAATTGTTTTATTTCAATTTGTAACATTCGCGTGAATCTAGGAAACAATTATTTTGTTCTGTTGTAAGATACACGGTGTTGTGAGTTAATTTGGCACAAGGGTAAGTGCTGTTGCAAAATTATGGAAGCCTTATCTTTACGTGTCTTCTTTAAAAATAGATCTGTAAAATTTTTCACATTTATTACGATGAGTGATTTTTCACCACAGACGACTTATAGCATGTTGCGCCATTATTTTGTTGTCATTGCAATGGTGACATGTGTCTCATTAATCATTACATAATTAATTACCAACTTTATTAATAGGGGTTATTGACTACAGTGGTATCAAGAATAGAACATGATATTGTGATATTTTTGGCCACCTTTAGTTGAAAAAATATATTTCGGTTAGCATTAATGCCCTGGTTTTAAGTGACTGCGCTCTTAGTTCGTATCTTCAGGATTCAAGAATATTTTACATATGCTTCTTTTTTAATGCAAGGAATGGCGAGACGACTATGCCGTTCGCCTGATGGTAACCTGAATTTCAAAGCAATGCTTGGAATTCCACTGCACTCGCCATCTTGAGACATAAGATGTTAAGTCTCAATATTTCCAGTAGTAACTCTGGGTACCTACAATGTCCTTCGAAACGAGTTCACAAGAATGTATTATGTATGGAATCTGATCCTATTTCTTCCAGGCAGCAGGCTGCACAACTTAATTAACCAAGATTTTATTTGTTGATAATGTTTTGTGACAAGCCAAAATTGAATAGGTACGATAAAGAGGAAAAGAATGGGGTAGTTGAAAGGAAAATTATTTTTGCTGCCCTTAAACATCCAATTTATCACAAAATGCTAATGACCCACAAACAACATTACTTATTACAAGCCAGTTGCTAGTCTGATGAATACGATAGGATTTAAAACGGGTGTAAAACAAATGCAATTGATATAATATTTTAATTAAAAGTTGGTAGAGTGACTCTACCACCTAACTTATACTCGTTATAAACTTTACAAAAAATTGTAAATTATATTTCTGTTATGTTGAAACTATTTTTACGAAATTTATCGCGAATTTGGTTTATTTATTTTATTATGTTTTGATTACTTTACAGCTTTCGTGGTCACGGGGCGGACTGAGGTATTAGTCATCCGCGAAGTGACTGTTACCATTTAACTACTCTTATTTAACAATTTTTAAATTAAAAAGTATTTAATGAGAGTAATCACGGCATAGTTCTGTATCAGCCCATATACGTCCCACTGCAGGTCACGGGCCTACTCTACAATCGAGAATACGATTGAGAGTGGTTAGGCCATATAGTCCACCACGCTGGCCTAGTGCGGGTTGCCGGACTTGCATACCATAGAAATTCTTATGAATCGCTATGGTATGCAGGTTTCGTCACGATGTTTTCCTTCACCGTTTTAGTGCGTGGTGATTGATTATCAATACACACATGACTCCGAAAAGTCACGGCATAGTTAGTATTTGAAAAAAAAAGTAAATTCGTTATAAAATCTGTAAAGATTGTTTAGCCTCAATATGTAACATTCGCGTAAATCTAAGAAACAATTATTCTGTTATATTGTAAGATATACATTATACAGTGTTGTGAGTTAATTTGGCACAAGGGTAAGTGCTATTGCAAAAATATGGAAGCCTTATCTTTACTTGTCTTCTTTAAAAATACATCTATATCTATAGTAATGTGTCTATCAAATTAAATAGTGTTATATTTGGCTTATATTATCATCTGTGCTTTTTATTTTGTGTTTATTTCTGACTGATAAAATGAAGACGGATTTAACTCAAACACTAATAATTATTATAAAAGCAAACATGTTCGCAATATGATGCGATAATATAGGTATTAAAAATTAATGGACTTTTAAGGTTATCACACAAAACATGTATTTTTAATATAAGTTTGGACTCTGATATATTAATTACGAAACTATAAACTACACTAAATTATAATTTACATGACTAACAATAGAGTCTGCCAGATTAAATTCATCATCATGTTTAGGCTCAGAAATTCAAACTATAGCTATATTGAAATTATGGAAATGACCTCCATTCACCAATTTTTGCAACCATTTCTTGGTAAAATTAATAAACTCATTAGTTAAGAGCGTTTATACCCTGCACGCGCTTTTTGGCTTAAAAACAGGACTTTTCAAATGAGTTAATAGCCACCAATAAACAATTTAAAGGAAAAATAATTATTACTAATTTTAGAAAAGGTTGTCATCTAGGGATTTTGGTGGAAAACATTATAGATTGATAGATAATTTGTGAGTACTATACGGATTACTGAACACAAGTTTCGTTATTTAGGCTTTAAATGGCAATTTAGAAGCTTAAGATATCCTTAACTACTAAATATAAGATGAAAATAAAAATATTATCAGACTAATAAGACCCTTATTGAGGGATTTTGCTGAGAAAAGTAATCTTTTTGTGTTTAGTTCCTGAAAAATAAAAATTTAAACAATGCGAAATTATTCAGAAACTCTCGTCAAGAACATATTTTTTTTCACCAACTTATCGTACATAATTGTTTATAACAATTGCATATTATAATAGAAGAACATCTTATCAATAAATTACCATTTTTATATTTCAACAAAATTAGTTTTCATGTTTTCTACTAATATTTTAAAAACCACTATAAAACACGCTGTCCGACGTGGATCAAATCAGACCGCCGCAAGGCCTTCTAGAGGGAGGACGTATCGCTCGTCGCTCCGGCCTGGCTGCAGTCGATTATGCCGCGCGTAGTAAAAATAGCCACGCGCGGAATGCGATTACCACATCTTAGTACTTTGGTAGTAAAATATTTAATTATTTTTATTACCTACAATGATTTTGTAGTGAGTATAAATTATGTTTCAGGTAATATAATGGGACGTAATTCCGAGGCTAAATTATGTTATGTATTGTAATATAAAATTAAATATATTTCGTAATTGTAAGGGGTTGTAAGGCCCCTAACACTATTTATGTGTTCGAACACGAAATGATTAATAAAACGTCCGTAGTGTCTACTGATTGAACACTGATTTGAATACAACTTAACAATGTAATAATAACGAAAATATGATTACTATCTAAATTTGTATTATTCTTTGCTTGCACAGTAATATTTGTCTACTTATAATGCAAATAAAATATTTTTATGATATTATATTACAGTTACATTTCAATTGAATATTTGAAGCGCACGGATCAAAGTTGTTTGAGCCGATTGTATAGCGAGCCGACGCGGCAGCTCTACGCACACAGCTTTGGTCGCTTATGTGTGCGTGAAATTAACGAAGAAATACCTATAGTTGACTTTGCGCGCAAGGTGTATACGCTCTTAATTAGTAAGCGTTATATGTATGTATATAAATCACATAATGGAGATACCAAATATTTAATAAGATTAAATTATGTGATTCGCTAAATGTCTTGACAATTGAATAAAATGAAATCAAAATGAGTGGCCTTAAAACTGTGGCTATTAAAACCTACTGAAGGTTTCCTAAAGCTGAAACAATATAAATATAATACAATAATAACATAATTATGATAATAATAAAAAAATGAATAAATACACGTAACAGTCACATATATAGTCCTGACCCCACAATAGGATGGAGTCTTGTGTCGTCAGAACCTACGACGCATTTCAGTTTCACAAACAAACGAAACAAATACCTGTGGATTACACAAATATTTTTCTCGTGCGGGGATCGAACCCGCAGCCTCGAGTTTCACAGCGGGCATCTACGACCTCTAGTATAAAGTATTTTATCTATTTGCGCCACGGAGGCTGTCATTTGATAACACTGATATTTTAGTTGGAAAGAAAACAGTTTCCTTTACATTACTTTACATTATTGGTAGTGACAATTCCATATCTCAGTATTAAAGGATTCCCTAAGCCCCCAACACAAACACTTCATAGCATGACAGCGTCCAATCGATAAATTTCTTATCAGAAACGTCACGGAGCAACATTATGGTAATCTTGTGTAACAACACGTGATTTAGTGAATGATGATGCAACCAATCACTGTTCACGTACATGGACATACCCACGTTTACGCATTTTGATACGGACAAGGTTTTACTTTTTAATTGCCGTACACTCGCCAGTGCCGTAGAAACACTCGTGGTAGGTCTCTCATACGTGAGAGGCCGCCTGGGTAGGTAGCACCGCAATTTCTTTTTTTCTCCCCAAACAGCAGTGTAAATGCACTGTTGTGTTTCCAATTGAAGGGCATTGAATCTTAACATCTTATGTCTCAATGTTACCAACAGGCCACTTTTCTGCTTAACAAAATACCTGCTTGCTTCCTACCCACTCTCCTTAGTTTAGGGAACACCGAAGCATGGAGTATATTCCAGAGCTTGTACGTGCGCATTTATTTGTGAAAGTGCTTAGCCATAAACAAAGTAGACAGCGACCAACACGGTCGCAGAAAGTTTCTGGATTTTACTTTCAACAAGTCGCTATGAATATCTTTGAAGAAGCTAATACTCAGTTTTCACCGATAATTCTAGTACTTACCGATGACAATAATTATTACAATAAAACAAATTTTAAGGTTTGACTTTTGAGACGGAGGCCAGAAAAATCACTATTTGTAATTTTGGCACAGAAAAATACTTTAATATGTATCCTAAGATAATTCCTAATGTGTAACACCTACATGAACTTTAAAAGTTGTTTAAGGTTTTGTAAGTGTATCGGTTACTTATTTATTTACTTTGTAATTTATTTTATTCACATTTATTTTATATCTGTTAATTGAAATCGAAAATAATTTATTGAATTCTCTAAGGTGGTCATTTGAATTATCATTTTTTTATGTACCACCCGATTCGGAAAGCGATTTTCAGTAGAGAGTTGAGAAGAACGGGCAAGAAACTCTCGTGTTGCTCTTTTCAAAACCAGTTTACAATTTAGTAATTATTAAATAAGTTATCAGTGGTTTAAATCACTTTCACTAATATTTTTTTACAACATTTTAAATTAAGTATCTATTAAATACATGAACATTTTATCTGTTATCACTTGTACTTTTTTTTAAATACTTATGTTCTATTAATTGTCTTTGTTTTGTGGTTAAGTAAATAATAAAGAAAGAAGGTTGTTATTATAGTACAGGCAACGAAGCAACGGTTTACTCTTGTCCGCAATGCATAATTTGCCAGGAGTTTTTTGTTTTCATGAAGAGGTGGCATATGACCCCACTAAGTTAAAAACCCAAAATACTTACAAAAATGGCGTCCGCTAGAGCCGCCATTTTGGAAAACGCGTTTGAAGCCATATCTCCGGAACCGTCCACTTTAGGCCCATCATGCTAAGGACCTTTCTTGTAGATAATTAAATTTCCCATCTTTTTTGTTCAATAATTTTTTTTGTACCATTAACCGTTCGCGATTTACAATGTTATTAATTTTCATTTTATACCTTTTTTACAATAAATTTTACATGGATTTTTAACAAAATTTACTATTTCCTCATTGCTTTGTTCCCTTATGCCATCAGTATTTAATTAATTACGTGATAATCATGGAGAAATCATTGGATTTCATAATTACGCTATGCATCCTTCGTTTCCATTGACCTTGATTCGGTAGTACACCATTCAACGCGCGATAACTTCTAAAATATTGATTTTAGAGAAAAAAAGTATGGGTGAAAAGTTGTTAAGAATTTATTGATTTAAAAGTTTAGTCATTAACAGTTTTTTGTTTAAACAATTATTAACAGAGATATGGGCAAAAAGGCAAGAAACGAATATTAATAACCTTGTAAATCGCGAACGGTAAATGGTACAAAAAAAAATATTGAACAAAAAAGATTAGAAATTTAATTATCTACAAAAAAGGTCCTTAGCATGATGGGCGTAAAGTGGACGGTTCCGAAGATATGGCTTCAAACGCGTTTTCCAAAATGGCGGCTCTAGCGGACGCCATTTTTGTAAGTATTTTGGGTTTTTAACTTAGTGGGGTCATATGCCACCTCTTCATGAAAACAAAAAACTCCTGGCAAATTATGCAGGAGAAAATGCTTCGTTGACTGTACTATTAACTAAATCGTTATTGTTTGTTTTATTCAAGTCTTTATTAATCTTTTAGCATTCCTAAAATTAAATAAGTAGGTAGACATTCTGTATCAGCCCATATACGTCCCACTGCAAGGCACGGGCCTACTCTACAATCGAGAATACGATTGAGAGTGGTTAGGCCATATAGTCCACCACGCTGGCCTAGTGCGGGTTGGCAGACTTACATACCATAGAAATTCTTATGAATCGCTATGGTATGCAGGTTTCCTCACGATGTTTTCCTTCACCTTCAGGTAGACATAAAATTTAATTATTGAGTATTTTAATGAACACATTTAATATTCTATAATTGATAAGCCTAAACTTACATATATTATGTACCTATGTTTTTAATACGATAACTAACATTGAATAAGACAATTTTTTCAAACACAGGTTAAAAAATAAGTGTCCAGTAATTTTGTTAGGTTAGTTTTACATCTCACAAATTAATTAGTTATACAAACATCTCAATACAAGACTTTATTAGGGGTTCTCCCCATAAACAGTATGGAAAACTATTAAGTTGGAATGTCTGAGTACTAAAACCTCGTTTACATTACTCCGACTCCATCGTAAAGTCCTGGACGTGGCTATAAAACAAGTTTCTAGTTGGTTTTCATGGGTGCACTAACTATATCTTTGAAAATGAGTCTTATACCTAAAGAAACTCCAATGAGCTAGGTATTAGTTTTAGCCCAAGCCCTTACAATCGATTCAACAGCCTCCGTGGCAAAGACGGTTAGACGCCAGCTGTGAAATGAGAGGCCACGGGTTCGTTCCCCGAAACAAATATTTATGTGAACCTCAGGAATTTGTTTGGGGTCTGGGTGTTTGTGAGACCGAAAAGTCTCTTATAGTTACCGATATACACACTACAAGACTCGATATCATTGTGGGGTCAAGAATATGTAAGATTGTTGGGTATAATTATTTTTTTATTTTGTGCATCCTTTGGAAGGTTGCATAACTTAGAAATGGCCACATTTAAAAAAAAAAATATTTTTCTTGGGAAACAAGAGAGAGAACGGGGGGCTTTTTGACAGATGGATTTGCACGGATGAAGGAAAAGGAATATGATGTTATGTATTTTATAGTTATTTGCTATAAACAGGATGTTCGAAGTTTATTTGGGGAGGTTCTACATTTTTTACTTTTAATATACCACGATTGTCATTTTAGGCTGAGGTACATCCGTGTTTATTATTAACTATTTACCTATTCAAAATAGAGTCTATTCTAAAGCCATGGGCTAAAGTAAATTTCTCGCTTTCCGAGTTTTTAATAAGACCCATAGAATTCATAGCTTATTGAACTACCTAAGTTTAAAAGTAAAATAATTTTATAAAGTTTTCAATACTTTAGGATGTACGTGTATTTTTAGTTCATTAAAAATCACATGTTATTAAAACCCACTGTAAGTTATTAGTGAACATGAATTTAGCTAGTAAGCTAGACTTCAACTTATTGTTACAGCGAAACTTTGTAGAGACAACTATCAAAGATCCTAGGTTTAATCAAAATTTATGCGCTCTAAAGAATGATGCTGCCTGCATCAATTTTTAAAAATTACTCCAAATTCAATTTTATTTAAATTTCACACGCTGATCTTCGCAGAAACTATAGGCTAACTTTTCAAGATTAAACAAATTACAGGAAACTACTTACTAACAAATATAAGGCATGTACATATGGCAAACATTTTGTAAATTAATTCAGCGAAGTGTACTCCATTTAGTGATTAAACTACAAACACTTCGTGTTATAAGTTGAGTCATAAATAACGTCACAGACGAGCATGATACATCACAAACACAATTCACATGTAACAATTAGACACGAGACACGCTTTTAAAATTGTTTCACGTGTATACGCGAAATATTTTGCACGAATACAGGAACTATTGCTATGAAAATAATTTCAGTTTCTTTTTGATTCCTACACATATTATCTAGGAAGTGCTTTGCAGAATGTAAACTGACAATGAAGTACTCAGGATCTATATTCGAGAGAGATTCTTATTAGCTGCTTCTTCTTTTTAATTGGATAAGCGGAAAAAAATGTTTTTGTATTTAATTTACATAATATTATGTTCCTCTGTGCACCTCCGGTGTTACTTAAACTATTCATCCAAGTTTCATGATTGAAATGCCAAAATATCAAGGGTCTGTGTTGTAATCAATGATTGTAATACTAACAGCCGTACTAAGAGTTAAAGATTATGATGCTGTTTATAAGCCTTTTTTTCGCTCGAGTGCCTTTGAATCAGTGGCTCTTAACCTTTTACTTATGAGGGACCATTTGTGTCTAGCCATTGACTGATAGTTGACAGGTTTGTATATTAAAGTAGATAATTTAAATAAACAAAAATGTTTTTTTTTCTATCCTTAAATAGAACACGCACAAAATGATTTTAATAATGTCCTTAAATGGCTCCGCGGACCACTTCCGATGCTTTCAGGGGCTAATTGTGTTCCGTGAACCTCTGCTTTGAATCATATGGTTTGAACTTTGAACGAATAAAGGTTTTAGTCAATATAACGTTTACGTGATTTAATGTATTTAACACAATGAATAGTTAGTTGAAAGTCACCATACACAATGGCAAACGTGTATTCCATGAATTAGAAAGTTTTGCTATTGTTTTATAATTTGAACATCATTACGACAATTGTAACCACTAGGATAAACAGGACATGGGTCAGTCAAGTTAAAATATGAAAATAAAGATTCCGACGAATTGAACCTCCTCCTTCTTTAGGTCGGTTAATAATTAAACAATTTAAAATGTGTTTCAGCGTATCTCATACGAAAATAAAATTTAGATAATCAAATTAGAATCCAACGTGATTAAATAATAGTTCACTATTATTAAATATTGTATTTATAGATTGTAAATTCAAAAAAGTGTTAACTTAATTATTAGTTTTTGACGAGTTAGAACAAAATACATATGCGCTAAATGGCAAAATGGTGCGTAAAATATTATTTATTGTTTATTCAATTAACGTGTTTTCCTCATAAACATCTCTAACATTTGCAATATCTACTACCAGAAGATAAAAAGATATATGAATATTATCTTACTGAAAATAAATAATATTAGATACCACTATCCAAAAGATTATATAATTGTACCATCGTACTTAATGCTCGTAAAAATCTGCTATAAAACTGATAAAAGAGGCAGAACTGCGGTTGAATATCATCGTATATGGTAAAGGTCTCTTAGGTATTTATCAAGGATCCCTTTAGATGCCTTGTTGGCATAGGTATGTGCCATCGCAATGTCAATTTCTCCCGCTAAACAATAGTGTAAATTCACTGTTGTGTTGCAGTTTGAAGGACATTGTAGCAAGAGAAATTACTGGACTGATATTGAGACATAGCATTGTCCCAGGCTGTGCGAACGCAGTGAAATGCCAAGTATTAATTTGTAATTCATGGTGTTGTTTGGTTTTGCTACTGCCCATGAATGGTCGTATCGCTTATAATCAGGCGAACATACAATATAATAACAACATAGTTTAAAAAAAAATGGTATGCCTTAAAAATAACTTATTAAATAATTAAATTCCGATAAGAATATCAACAAAAATTCTAGGACGTGCCTTTTTGTTCTTTGACCTATTACATTTATTGCACATTATCTGAGGAAAGGTTAAAGCAAATAACCCACGTGTCCGATAAAGCCACAAACGGGCTGGTCAAAACCAAAATGCCGCGCCGTGCACCTGACGAAAGTGTCACGTTGTCACAAACGTGACGAATAACAATAGGCAGTTTACCAGCTGGTTCAAATTATCAATATTCGCTTCCTTTGTGATACTGTATCACATTCTGAGAATTGCGTGTAAAACAGATATAAGTGGCATCGTATTAAAACGTCATAGTTACACAATCTTATTAAATAAACGATACTTAAATATCAATCAGGTGGTTAAAATTTTAATTGGTCATTTACTGTTAATGGTATGTAAAGTCGATCAATCCGCACTAGGCCAGTGTGGTGACTAATTGGACTTACTTCTCTCAATCGTACTCTCGATTGTGGAGGAGGCCCTGCAGTGGGACTTTTATGATACAATATATTATTTGCTGTTCATGTAATAAAACGTCACTTCGAAAAAGGCTTATCAAATATCATGAATTCCACGATTTAATTATTTTTGCCCAGATAGTTTTTTTTTAAACGCAATTAAAATTTTCCCGATTTTATTCAGTGCCAAAGTGCCTAAACACCTAAATCAGTCTAATTCAAACAAAAAAAATGACAACCATTCAGAAATACGCGCGCATCAATATCAACGGACGTATCACTACAATCATCTGTCTGTGTGCAGCGGATATCGGCTCTATTTATTAATGAGTTGTAAAATGCACTAGCCAGACGCGTGGTCAGCTGTCAGATGTTGTGGGGCGCGGCGCGGGGTGCGGTGCGGGCGACGGGGTGGCACGGCGAGATATCTGACATGCGCAGTTGCCATGGACGCCACGTTTATAGCAACGCGGTACAAATAGCAACTTTCTGGTTATAATTGCTTTTTAACGTGTTATTTTTTCTTTTTTAGTTTAGATGTAAATTTCCCGAATGTATGTGGAGCTATTAAATTTTAATTAAGGTGAACTAGTTTGTTCTAGTTACTTGTTGGTCTTTTATAGGAATCCTTAAATAAATTGCATTCTAAGTCAAATAGCTATAAAACTGTTTCAATTCAATTGTACAAGAACATAACCAAAAATACCAATTTCATTTAGCAAATAACCGTCACTAAATACTCGTATAACACTTCGCGTTTGCTAAATCAAATTACATCATTTTATCACAAAAATCTAAAATGTAGAGAAATTCCTATACATTGAAGCAACAGTTATAACATGTTACACGTTATAGGCTGTAACGGAACGCACTATCCTTCGCCCGCAAAATATAATAACGCGCGCACAGCGGCACTCAACGATCAGTTTGTCTGTTGTCGTGTGCGGTGGAGGAACGCTTGTATAGAGCGCGCCCGTCGGCAGCGTCATACTTTTATTTTTTATTTGGCTTCTAGCCGTTGTATGGGTGAGTAATTAAATTTATCATCACCACAAACCTACACATACAATATTAAACAATTTATTAATACATTAATTAGCACTGTAATACGTGTAAATTCATAGTGAATTTAAATAACATAATGCACGAGGCAGTTGCAAACGTAAACAAAGACGACGCGATATTGTTTAAATTTTACTTTTACTTTCGCGATAATGAAATTGGTTGGACCACAGAACAATGAGGTCCATAGAAAGAGCCTGAAAATTACTCATATATTTATCCTGTTTTTTCCAATGGGCCAAATCATGGGAGAGAATGAGACAAATAGTATGTGCTAAGGACGGCTCATGTACACTCATGAAACGTCAAATTGCTATGTTGGGTATGATTACGCAGCCGAATTAAAAAGTGAATTTATGTCAAATTTTACAAACCGGCAACGCGCCAACACAATTTAGTTACGTTATACTTTCGTGCGCGCTTGACATAGTCGTCTCCCGATTTTTTAAAATATTTTGTGTTATTTTAATAATTAAACAGTGCCTGTGTACTTTACAATCAAGCCAAGCGAAATACCAATGTCTTGCATTATTGCAAGATGCAGATCGCGTTCTTCGCGCACTCAAAAACAAGCTGAAATCATCAACTTCCATTTGTGAGTAGACAATAAACAAATAATATTTGCTAAAAACTTATACAGGGTTGCAAAATATCTAATTAAACTTTAACTTTATTATGTTGGTGTCATATTCTAATAACCCGCAGGCCATTCGATTCAGTAATTTTTAAATATTGTTCATTTTTATCAATTTGGTAGTCATGTTCAATAGTGATGTGGTGCACATTTTATCGATAATGTAAATAATGTATATTTTAGTTTACTAGCCATGTTACATAAGTTGGCTTGTACTTTAAATACTTACCCGGTAGTGTAGTTGTAAAAAGCGCTCGGCCACTGTGCGAGACCTGTGGTCTAAAATGCCATATGATATAATCTTAGTGTTTCATATTATAATTATTTTTCAATGCAGATTCCCTACAAATGAAGCTATGAAGCAAAAGTGGATTGATGCTGTCGCACGAACAGATTTACAATTGAAAAAACAGCACCGTATTTGCTCAAAACATTTCACCAGTGATTGTTTCACTAACAAAAATCATAAATGGCGTAGACTAAAATATAACGCTGTCCCGTCATTACATCTCCATTCAGAAATGGTAAAATTATATTATGTATGTATTTCATACGTTGGATTACTTAAAATAAATGCACATATAATAATTATATTACACGTACAGTTGATTAGTTTTGTCGTTACCTGTTTGTTAAATTCTATTTTTTCTGGCCTTATTGTATTCGTTATTATGAGTCGATGTGATCATCTTGTTAATAATATAATGTAATACCTTGTTATATGTTAGTTAAAATATTAAACACAAATAGAAAAATATTGAATATGTTTTAATTTTTTTCGTTAAGATTGTAGGAAGTTACTGGATGTAGATCACTTCCAATAGTTCAATATTGAGAGCCTTGGGGGAGGCCTATGTTTAGCAGTGGACTTTCTATGGCCGAAGAGAGGGAAAGAGAGAGACATAATAATATCCCAAATCAGCATAAAAGTAGGCCGTATAGTTTTACAAATCCAGTAGACTGCATATTATATTCTTTATTTATCTTTCAATACTTATATAATTTAAAAAAAAACCATTAATTTTCATACATTTCCTTAACGACCTAATCGCATTTGTTTATTGTGATAAGCTTTTCTAATTTGCCTGGACGACTCTTTTCTCTGCATTAATTTATTAGTGGAAACTACTGGATTCTGTACAACATTTATATGTAATCTATATGTTTAATTTTCTGTTTGTTTCCCAAATAATAATAAATAAACAAATTAATTAATTGTTTCAAAACATTCCTTCTAGCTACCCAACAACCCGCACTAGGCCAGCGTGGTGGACTATATGACCTAAACATTCTCAATCGTATTCTCGATTGTAGAGTAGGCCCGTGCCCTGCAGTGGGACGTATATGGGCTAATACAGAATACAGAATTCCTTCTAGACACTACCTTTCCCCAAATTTATGATCAGGAGATGGTTCTCCATACATTTATACACTTGATTTAATAGCATATCGAGAACTCGCATTTTTTTGCCAATTTTATAATTTTCGTCAGAAGTATCCACTGACATGTGAAATGGTACCCTACATAATGAATAGCGAAATGACAGAAATCCTTTATTAAATATTAAGTGTCAATAAAGAAGTTCCCACCTTACTCTTCACAAATTTCGATTTCATCATGTTCCTTGCAAAAATTGACTTTATAGAGGCTTTGCGTACTAGCAGAGTAACGCAATCAAACATGTATTGTTTTTTTACATTTACATGATTCATGTATGAATATCTACCGATGTGTTTTATATCAAATTAAAGTTTATTTTATCATGCCTACGAATTTGCTATAAATAAAGTTCATCTATCGATATCGATAACTATCAGACGAGATCACAGCACAATTATTTCTTGTTGATAAAATTAGAGTGTACGTTGAAATGTCATTATCGTTTCTTCTATGGACCTCATTGTTCTGTGGGTTGGACAGTCTAATTTCGCTTTTCTATAGTGGTGTTTTTTGGTGTTGTGGCATGATTGTGTTCCATTGATCGCGGTTTTTTTTTAAAGTTCGTGAAAGGTTTACGAACCTTGTTAAGTTTTATAAAAGTAAGTGATCTTAAAAAATAAAATTACTATTAAACTGGATTCTGCCCGGTTAAAACACTTATTTTTTGTGTTTATTCGATTTAAATCCGCCTTGCGTGTTTGCGGACGAGCGAACAATCGTTAACCCTAATGACAACATAAAATAAATGAAAAAAGATGATTTAGCCGTCCAGGCAAACCTGACAGTGATTAAACCGCATGTTTTAGTGATCATTTCTTAATCAAATAACCTACGACCACAAATCAAATTTAAATATTTTTAAAGGACAAATAACTTGATAAATTAAAAGACAATTGACAACAATAATAAAACGCAAAAATCTAAAAAAATATTAGAAAACAAGTGAGTATACAAGTGGCTCCATTGTTCCGCTGCAAATTATTTGCGATTATAAACCGGTGTTGTGAGTTTAAAACAAACTTTCCCGTTAAAATGGACTGTGGAGAAGGGCGGGATTTATCAATGATACCGGGGAAAGCCAATAAGCAGCTTATCACTGGCTGAAAAATCGTAGCACGTGGCAACTGGCAGTCTGTCATTATAACGCAGACCTCTCGAAACTCTTGGAAAGGATTTGGTATTTTGAAAATTCTTGTTCTGTAGTAAACAAACCCAGCTGCTAATGTTGACAAACAAATAGCATTGAACTTTGTCACCTTGCCCTAAAATAGCATTTAGGCGATTTGACCAGCATCGAATTTCAATCACACGTTGTCCTTTTTTTCAAATATTAATGAACGATCGTATTCAATAAGAGCTTATGTTTATTTAATTTATAGAACCATTTAATTTAGGATTTTTGGTATTGTAGGGTGACTAATTTTAAAATAATTGTAGACTTATAGTTAACGAAATCGGATATTCAAAATACGCGAACCACGATAACTCCAGCTACTTTTTAAAGACTCCAGCTATCCAGCCTTAGAGTATCCTGCCATAATACATATTTTATTGTCTAGTGATTTGTGTCTGACTAATGTCTGGTCATAAGTCACTACGTACGCGCAATAACACAAACATTGTCATTACTTGGCTTTGTTTAAAAAACAAAGGCATTGCATTAGGTAATAGTAATCAGAACGCTACTCAACAAGTGACTGCTAATGATAGTAAATAAAACTTATCTAACATAACTTGATTTTTAAGAATCTCTATGGTACGTAAAGTCCGCCAAACCACACTAGAAATTCTAAAAACATGAAATTCAGAGCCACTGTTCTGATTTTTCTAGAACTGTCCCAATTTTTAAGTTTTTTTACCACCTGACCTATTAATTTCGTCCCAACTTTTGACACCACGCCACGCTCATTCAATTTAAAAAAAAAGTCGTGCGCATAATCCAATAGCCAAAAAGTGCAACAATTTTTTTACAAGAAATAAATTCAGATCGTTTTAAATATGATGGTGCGTGTGTTCTTTTCCAAAATCCTGATTACATAATTAATATTAGTGCGATATCGTTTATAATGTAACGTTACAAAACTCTGGGTTATTAACGGGCATATTTAATATTTTGTCTTTCTCGCTCAAACTACATTTATAAGTCCGTCGAACAGGACAAAATATTCTATAACGATAATAGGTTTTTAAAATGTCTACGAATTGAGCCGTAATACTTTTATTTTGACAAGTTAATACAGCATATGTATATCTATACTAATATTATAAAGCTGAAGAGTTTGTTTGTTTGTTTGTTTGAACGCGCTAATCTCAGGAACCGCTGGTCCGATTTGAAAAATTATTTCAGTGTTGGATAGTATATTTATTGAGGAATGCTATAGGTTATATATCATCATGCTATGACAAGGAGGGAAGCAGTAGTGAAATTTCTAGCAAATACGAGGAAATTATATTCGTGGTCCGATTGGTCGATATTCTATATTGATAATCGGAATAGAACATTTTGACCGCAATTTTAAAACGTGTGTCTGCACCTGGGCGGAGCCGCGCCTGACCGCTAGTTGAAAATAAAATCATAAGCAATTACGTAAATGTGACGCTATTGCGGTTTTTTTTATCGTACAATTATTATTTACTGTTTCATTTTATGATAATTCGCTGTCAATATTTTACGATTTTATTGACTTAATGCACCAACATAAAGTACTTTAATATAAATGTATTGATGTATCGATAAATAATTCATCGACCCTTTTTTGAAATAAATAATTATAAGTAAATAAATAAATTATCACATAGCCAGTCGTATTTTGAATTCTTTCCCTTGAGAATTGTTTTTAACAAAAAATGACATTCTTCTTCATCTCTAAACTTCCATATAAATTAAATTATCTTAAAACCATGTGTGCTGGGCAAAAGTCTTTAAAAATTTAGTTTCACTAAATGATACTATACTATTTTCTATGGCAAAGTGTAACATGACCTTAACACCCAAAAACAATTTCCGTTCAAAAAAAGAACATCGCCAATAATTCGCGCCATTTATTGGCCGTAACGTCAATTTTACAAGGTTAATAAAACCTTCGAATGTCGCCTACAACGTAGGCGCCGGTTAGTGGGCGTACTAAAGGTCAGTATTCCTACGCAACGACTTGATTTATTAACCCTGACAAGGGGTGAATGGGTGTAGTATAATCATTGAACTTTAAGTTTTATTACTACAACTGCTGAACTGGTTTTGATGTGGTTTGTTAGAGAAATAGAGACTCGTAGAGTAGACTATAAACAATTTCTTTATCTTAACATAAGAGAATTCCTCTTGGACCCCTGTTTACCTTGGAGCTAATAGGCAGGGTATCCCGGATTTCTATTGGCTACAAACCGGAGGATACGGAGTCCCTTTGTGCTGAAGATTATCTTCAGCACAAAGGCTACTCCGTCTCACGAGGAAAATATCAAAGTCTCTTAATACCTAAGAAACTTAAATAAATAAAATAAATAACTACACCCAACACATACATAGTCCCAAGCTTACACTAAAATCGTGTCTTGTGTCGTGAGTATCTGGATTCTGGAACTACGAGAGACTTTCGGTCACACACACCACACCACACCCAAACATACCCAGAAATACCTGTGGATCACACAATTATTTGTCTCGGTGAGGGGATCAAACCGATATTTCATAGTGGACGTCTTGAAAACTGCGCCACGGAGGCTGTTAAATATTTGCATTACTTTATCGGTATTAACAATGTAAATGTGAATGTAAATATACTCGTAACATCAACTCGCTATATCTTCAGAAAATAAAATACCTGTTGGACATACCAATGTCATGTCTTTAGCGTTCATTCGCATTTGCAAACAATACATAAAGTATTTGTATACTTGTGTTGAATCTCGCCTGAATATTATAATATTGTCAGCCATCGTCTGCATTAGAAACTCCAATAACTGTCAAATATTATTAAGTCGGCCACAAATCCAATCTATTTGGGGAATGCCTGAGCCCAGTCTTGAGGAATAAATGAATACCTAATTTTACTAGTATAACACCATAAAATAGCAAGGAAAGACTTCTTAAGATTATTTCTATAAAATCAGAATTTGGAAATTGTCACGGGAACCAAACCTGAAAGGTTTTAAGAAGAAACAAGTCCTACATCTTACATTAGTAGAAGAACAATTAGTAGGCCATAAATCTCATTTACAACTCCTAAATCATTGCACATATATCCTCACATTAAATTTTATTTTATTTTTTTTTATTTATTTATTTCCTTTATTACAATTACAATTACTTTTTTACAATCTTAGAATAGGTTTACAATTTAACATCTAAACATTTTAACCATGGTCCCCCACTAGGCATGCCTGGATCGGGGGCACCAAACATACAAACACCAGCATCATGTTGCACAACACGTAGATTAGACATTTAATAAAATATAAAAATTAAACAATCATAACAATAACAAGCGTTATAAATCAAAGAGATCAACACATTGACAAATAAAAATAATAACGTAAATAAAATACTAATGACAAACAAAAATAAATAAATGTTAAATTTGAATTTACTCTCAACTAATATACTTTCATATGCATGGATTGTTACAATTTAACGAAATTATTCTTTTCAAGGATTAATAAGATCAAGACAATTTACTAATGATATTTTCTCCATCATCATATGTTAAACTTGCTTTGCAACTTATTTTTAGTCTCTCGCATGGGAAGGTGTTTAAAGTCACATAACTTTATGAGGTTATTGTATACATATGCGGATATAAACGGGTTAAAGCGTTTGGAAAAAGTGGTTTTAACATAGGGCAATGGAACCTTAAAAACTCTCTGTTTGACCAAGTCAGAGTAGTCAGCGGAGAGCAAGACTTTCTTATGTACAATTAATGTGGTGGCCAGTATGAAGAGCTTACGTACACTTAACAATTTTTGTTCTTCATAGAGTTTAGTGGTTGGGTATAGTCGCGGTTTCTTAAACATGGTTTTGAGAACTGATCTATGTGCGCGTTCTAATTCTAACATGCGTGTTTTGGCGGCACCACCCCATACAGGTAAACAGTAAGTGATTAAAGATTGTGTTAATGCAAAATAAGTTGATTTTAATGTATTAATATTGGCTACATCACGAAGACGTCTCATTACACTTATTGTCTTTCTGACTCTATTTGAAACCGCGGTAATATGCTGCTGAAAATTCAACTTATGGTCTATCAATACTCCTAGATATCTTACAACTTCTGAACGACCTAAAATTTCACACGAGCAAGTGCCAGACATGATGCTGCATATGTGTATTTTAAGCTTTATGGATTGTGGGGGTGCTGTATGTGATGTTTTATGGAAACACATGTAGTTGGTCTTATTTATATTTAAAGTAAGAAGATTATTACTTAGCCATCTGGAAATTGCAGCCATGCCACTCTCAGCGTTGTTAAGGACATTTTCCCAAGAACTACGTACGTACTTATTACGTCCATAGAATCTCCAAAACATAGTGGTGTCTTCACAAAAGACTGTAAAGACGCTAAAGAAATTTCTAGCCAACTAGCCCGACAGATAAACTTGGTTATACAGCGCGCCGCCGTACTTGCCAGTTTGGCAGACAGCAGACGCGTTCAATAGGTCGTCTGGGCGTTGGCACACACTTACCCAAAACTGGAACAAGTGCTTTATTATCCGCAGATCATAATTTAACATCTGTCGTTACAAGATTGAACTTAATGAACATGATATGTACACTTCGGACACGGTGCAGGTTTTAACTAAGAAAAATTAACATCTCTTTATATTTTTCTTCTTCTACCTGGGGTTATACCGGTCGATGCCGTCCGCCTTTCGGCTAATTATCCTTCATTTCGCCCGATCTTCGACATCCTCAATAGTAAGGCCATTGACCCCCATATCTTCCTTAAACAACTCTTATCATTTAGGAAAAACCGTCACTAATTTTATATTATGTAACGTGCAAATAAAATTAATATCAATAGCATATAAGAGTAGGTCAATTGCGTATTTTAAATTGTGATTTATGATTCTCCTTTGACACTTAAATTGCCACGGGTCTACGCTTAAATTGAAGTTGACCCATTTATCCCTTTATAGGATAACAGACCCAATCATGACTAATTAATTACAGATATAATTCTGAGAGTTTCCCGTATTGAATCTACATCGTTAAAGTCTTGAACGCTGCCACTGAACTAATATAATTACTAATTATATTTTACTTAGCCCTTTCATACCAGAATGAAAAAGTACAAATTGGGACTAAAATTAGCTTTATTACGATCATGGGTCGAAATGAGAATGCCCTCAATATCTCGATACTACTTTTAAGAACTGTAGATTTGTATATAAATCTCAGCCGTCAGGGCTATAATATCTAACAATGCTGGCCTAGGAAGTGCGGTTACAAGAGATGGCAGATTGCTTCAAACAACCTGCTAATCCAATTCATGGCTTTGTAATGCAAATCATTTTGTGATACACTTAGATTTGTTTCGTGAAATATGAAGAGCCATCTCAATTTTGCAACGGAGCTCTATTATGAATTAATTAATAAATAATAATTACAACTAACAGTCACATACCTAGTCTTTACCCCACACTTAGATCGAATCTTGTGTGGCCCACCACAAAGACAGAAACTATAGGAGGAAACTTCAGGAACTACAAGAAACAAAAAAAATCTTGTAGTTCCTGATATCACACAAACAACCAGACCGGAAACAAATACTTGTGGATCACACAAACTTTTGTCTCGTCATCTTCAACATCGAACCTGCGGCCTCTCGTTTCACAGCCGGTGTCTAACCAATAGGGAATATGCATGTCATTTTTTTATATTTCTAATCAATTCTGTATGTTATTACATTAACGGAAAAAAATATAAGTCTTTGAAAATATCAATCAAAAAAGTACAAAAATATAATCAAAACTGCTATCAGTTTCGAAGCATTTAAACGCCATTGGCGCGAACTCGCTGTGACGTCAGAGGTCACGATATGGACAACGTAGTATTTGGATTAAGTTTCTTTCATGAATTGCTACACAACTGTATTTCGTGACAAAATAATGCATTTTATTTAATAGTATAAAGAAAGCACAAAATAACTCATAAACAAACGTAAAACAATACACTCAACAAGCTGAAACTTCGTAAGAATGTGACCATTGTCGTCACTTTCCTTTTCAAGCAATAAATAGATCGCGTTTCGGAAAAAATGCGCGGCAAATTTGAAATGTCATTTTTTAAGTATTTATTTTACCGATTTAGAGTTGATAAATTTAAAAAATATCTTTAAGGTATATTCCTATATTAATAAAGATTACAAAAAAATATATTTTTACTTATTTTGAAGTCTGGTGCATATTCCCTATTGCGCCACGGAGACAATCAAACAGAACCAATCATACGTTCTGCTCTTATTTTTAGTGGTTAAAAAGGGATTTCTGAAATGGCATTGACGTATTGTTTGCTTATAAGCATGTCTTACTTGTGTGATGCAAGTTAACAGGAAAACATTGCACAGCCGAGGAATATTGAGGAAATCAAATATACAAGGTTAAAAGTGGAAACTAATATTTTCAAACAATTTGCATTTGTTTTTAAACGTAGGAATAATTTTTCAGCATTCCTTCTCGGTGTTTTCCATCGAATAGCACAATTTGTACCTCACTAATTTTCCCTCTATCTCATCATCATCATCATCATCATATCAGCCACAGGAAGTCCACTGCTGAACATAGGCCTCCCCCAATGATCTCCACAATGACCTGTTGGAAGCGGCCTGCATCCAGCGACTTCCTGCGACCTTAGTCAGATCGTCCGTCCACCTTGTAGGCGGGCGTCCGACACTTCGCTTGCCTGTACGTGGCCTCCACTCGAGAACCTTTCGGCCCCAACGGCCATCGGTTCTACGAGCTATGTGCCCGGCCCACTGCCACTTCAACTTGCCAATCCTATGGGCTATGTCGGTAACCTTGGTTCTCCTACGGATCTCCTCATTTCTGATTCGATCTCGTAGGGAAACACCGAGCATAGCCCGCTCCATGGCTCGTTGAGTGACTTTGAGCCTTTTAATGAGGCCCACAGTCAGAGGCCACGTCTCGGTGCCGTATGTCATCACTGGTAACACACAACTATCGAAGACTTTCGATTTTAGGCACTGAGGTATTTTGGACGAGAAGACGTCGCGAAGTTTCCCGAACGCTGCCCAACCGAGTTGGATTCGCCGATTGACCTCTCTCTCGAAGTTGGACCTGCCTAACCGGACCACTTGTCCTAAATAGACATATTCGTCTACAACTTCGAGAGTCGAGCCCCCAACTCCAATGGGGGTGGGCACAACATGGATATTCGACATGATCTTCGTTTTATCCATGTTAATTTTAAGACCCACCTGTTGGGAAACTCGATTAAGGTCTTCGAGCATAGTGCTAAGGTCTTCCAGCGATTCTGCCAAGACTACAATATCGTCGGCAAATCGAAGGTGAGTAATATACTCGCCGTTGATGTTGATGCCGAATCCTTTCCACTGCAAGAGCTTGAAGGCATTTTCCAGCGCGGCAGTGAACAGTTTCGGAGATATGACATCTCCCTGTCTCACGCCTCTCTGTAGTGGAATAGCCTTCGTGCTCTGATCCTGTACTCTCATGTAATGATTTAATTCTTATTTCTAACTACTGTATGCCCTGAGGCAGTGACTATAAAAGCATGTAATATTGAGCTTTAATTAAAAGATATAGTAAGAAAATCCCGCACCAAATGTTGAACAACACTGCATTTGGTATGACATAATAATTAGGTAGTTATCAGAATAAAACTGGGATTTCAAACTGACGATTTCCATGTAGCGATATGTATAATCTGATAGGATTTTCCTGAATCCCTCTCGGCGATTTCCTGCTATCTCTACATTTACAAAACACAATGCAGATAAAGGAAAATGTGCACTAACCCATCAACAAGGAGATAAACATAATCTATAATATCAAAAGAGCATTAATTTTATCAAAATCTACAGCGATGATACCCTGTATATGGCCTAATTCTTGACATGGGCCTCTGAAATCGAGAGAGCTTCAACCTTATTCCAAAATTTCGCTCTAATACAGATTGCTTAACTCTTATGCCTTCTAAATGTTATTAAGTAGAAAAATCTAATATGGTTTCGTTCACGCTTTTAAAGTGCCTACCTAACTCATAATATATAGAAATTAAAGATGTCCAACACAAACAATCACGTATCTAAATCATCTAAAGATACCTATGACAATATGTTGATATTTTAATATAAATAATAATTTTAAAAAGTCTTACGTAGAACCAAAATAACTGCGACAAAGTTGACGTGAATGCGGCAACTACGGTCTACATTTACTGAGAATTTCATAACAATACCGGCATGGATGTTATTTTTATAACGAATTGCTATTTTAGTAATATATGTAATAGTTCCGTCTCGTGTCTAATCAACCAAAGAGTGGCTTCATAATCTTTTGAACAAAAACGTCGTTATTTCTTTTTAAAAGCGACTTGGTTTATCGTCCTTTGCGTCCTTTTTTTAATATGCTGTCGCTTATGTTCATCAGGATTCTAACAGTCATAGAATATTTCAAAATTTTCAAAATTGGTAATTTTAAAACATATTCAATGCAAACGAACATATTTATAATGTCAGTTTAGATAACTGTAGAGGCGGACTTAATGTCGTCGACATTTTCTTCCAGCCAACCTTTAGAAGAAGGAGGAATGAAACTAACAAGGTGTCTCTAAAAATATACATATCAAGGTTGAAGATATGCATATTAATGTATCATGTGTAGAGATCACGAGAGCATCAGCAGGCTATATCAACACGTTCTACTTTTTTATCTTCACGAATGGAATCAATCATATACGTCATACCTGAGACTTGAGAGCTCCTCAGAATAATTTAACAGGCAAATTGAATATTTTATTTAGATCTTTGTCATGTAAATGACTGACTTAAGTAGTGAGAATAAATGAAACGGCCTATTTAATTATATGCTTTAGTAAGATTTATTTAAGTGAGTCTACGAAGTTACACGTAAATTGGAAAATGCTGGGTCAACCTCTGTATATCATGACGCGTAAGGATATTTAAATATGATAATGTCGATCTTGAGAAAAAAATATGCGCCATTATGGGGGTATTTATTTATAAAATACTACCTATTTTCTCAGGCTTGGGTATTTGGATATCGTTTACGATGCTTGGAAATGAAAAAACTAAATGTTATCAAACATCCACCTACTTGCAATCGATTTGAGAACTCCTAAAATAAAGTTTTCTCATAACAAAGAGTTAGGTTACAACTCTTGCTGCAAATACTGAAATAATTTCTACTACATAGTCGAATCGTACATTATAATCAAAATAAACGATAAGGTTACACGTGTCTAGAAAAACACGTGTGAGTTTGATTACGTTGAATAATTTTACGATTATTTGCGCTTTTTCAAATAAGATAAAACCTTTTGTGTAAATAGGGTGAGTATTTTGTTAAATAAGCCGAGGTATGCCTTGCGTAAAAATATTAAAAAATAGTACCTACCGTATTTTATTTGGATTTTTGCTCTTAAAATAAGTTTATTTTAAAGTATTCTACCTTGATATTTTTAAGGCATTTGAATAAAGGAATTTAAGATTTTTTTATATATATAGAAAGAAATTTTTATTTTTTATTTTTATTTATTAGGATCTCCAACAAAGAATACACTTTACAAGCTTTGCTAATGTACTGTTGCAGTTTAAACATTGTGTTTCTTCAATTAGAGGAGATCACAACATGCAATAGTACTGTACAACAGGAAAGAACTATGACATAACTTTTCCATAAACTATCTATATAAAATTAAACGACAAAATTTAACGACAAATTAGGAACAAAAATATTTTAACATAAAAAAAAACAACATAAGAATTAAAGACAAAACAAAAGAGAATACAAATATCAATGAACGAGTATACAAAACGAGTAAACATTTATTTGTAATGGATAGTCATAAGATGTTAAGTCGCAAATGTCCAGTAGTTAGTTACTCTGGTTACAATGTCCGTCACACTAAAACACAACAATGTATTTACACTGATGTTTGGCGGCAGAAATAGACATTGTGGTGGAACCTACCCAGGCGACTTCTCACAAATGAGAGACCTACCACCAGTATAGACTGATCATATTTCACAGCATGACGAAGCGTGTTAAACAAAGAACAACTAATCATTTCATATCAATGTAAAGACGGGACGATAGTCGCACAGTCAAAACATTTGATAAACTGCAGCCGGAGGAAATAATAGATCGGCGTCAACAAAGACTGAAGTTTGGTGAATCATCTGGAAATACCGGGAGATTCGTACGTGAGTGGTATTTTAGAATTCGTGAAATATTTTGAGAGGAATGATGGTTTTATTACTCATGAACTTGTGTTTGAACTTTGAAGCTTCTTACGTTTTGAGTTGTATCATAGAATCAAAATATAAAATGTTCACCGAACGGTTAATATAAGGTAAATTAGTGGTTTGTTCGAGAATAATACATATCGAATGAGTAATTTGTAATCAGAAATTCATCATAATTATTAAAAACCATGGTATATAATTTTAAAAAAGCTAGCCAGCTTTTAAATTGCAATGCAAAATGCATACTAAAACATGAGAGTGATTACAAAAATAGAAAAAGCATTTTTGAAAATCTGAATAAAAGACCCGAAAAACTTTATAATTTTTAAATTACATTTTAGAGGTGCATTGTCAAAATGTAAAGTATGGATATGCTCTATAAGTGTAAATATAATTCAAATAAATAATTCATAATTGCAATAAAACAAAAACATTAAAAAATATAATAAAGAAATATTTTTAGGTAAAACAATAAGGTAGGGAGAGCTATTAGAAGCTATCACAAGATGGCGCTATATAAAAATGGTGACTGGCTGCCTGGATTCTGGATGATATATTCCAAATTTCATTACATACACTCGCAATAACACGGCCTAAATATGTTATTTGTTGTGATCACAAAACAAGATATATCAGCTTCCGACAAGTTTTTTGCACTTACACAACCTTGACTCACTTACGAGTATCAGCCAGTCTTATCATTTAGAAAGTAAAATAAACATACTTCATTTGAAATGTAAGATTACTATTCAAATACTTCTGTATCAGGCCATATACGTCCCACTTCAGGGCACGGGCCTCTTCTACAGTCGAGAGTACGATTGAGAGAAGTTTATTTATTTCCTTATTTGTATATCCTCTTAAATATAATACCATAACATATTAAAACTAAGGCGGTGTTATAACATACTACATACAGCTATGAGCTACTTAAACTACACATAGAATAAACAGGCCATATAGTCAACCCACTGCACTGGCCTAGTACGGGTTGGTGAACTTTGCATACTATATAAATTCATATAAATCTATACAGTATATGTTCCTTACAGTATTTTTAATATACAGGGAGCGCTGTCATACATTTATGTCGTAAAGGGATATTTTCTTGTTCGTAATGTTGCTACCGCTCCTGTATTAGTGAAAATTGACCTAATTATTTAACAACATGTCAAATAACAGCCAATAGGCGGGTAGAAATAGGTGGCCCGACTCTACTGTCTTTATCTACGTTTTTGATGTACCAGCACCCGCACTATATTAAAAATACTCTAAAATATGTTCAAATATATGTGTGGTAATAAAAATACAATAAAAACCCGTATAACTCACAATATATACGTAAAATTCATTGTCTGCGGAAGTCGGAGGTTTTCGCGTGGTTTCGGCATCACGCGGCCCAAATGTGGGCCATCGCGAAACCGTGTCGCACACGTGACCCGACGACACGCTTTGTTCATACCACTGACATTAAACCGGCTTGGCCGCTTCACAGGTATAAAGGATTTAAAACAGGGACTTCTTGGTGTATTAGTGAAGCCTGAAGGGAAATACAGTGAAATTATGAGTTCTCTATAAAAAAGAAAGCTTTGTGAAGTTTGCCCTAGTTGCTTTCGACAGGTTAAAGGAGTCCTCACCTATTTATGGTGGATGAAGAAGTATATATAAATATTCATTTTCTTGTAGTGGTCCATATATTTATTAGCTGATAAATTCATGTACATATTGATTTTTTAACTCGAGTTATTGAGTTGTCAGTGTTGAAACAAGTTCCTAACATTATATTAAAAAATGTATAAATAATAAACCTGACATGCATTATATTAGAAAATATTATTATAATGTTTATAGATTATGAACTGTTTATAAAATATGAAACATATTAATTTAATCACGAATAAATTAGACTCAAGAATGCGAGCGTATGTTGCCAGGGAAAAAAACTATTTAATATGGACCTTGTTACGCAAAAACAACCTCGACGATTCGGATCAAGTTGTTGCAATTATTTGCACGAAGGCCTGAGCTAAAAAACCTTTCGTTTGACCTTACATTTTGTTGAAAGGCCAAAAGTGATCAAACTCTGTCCTTAATATAGGTAGGTATATTGCCTCTCGATAAGTCATCCGTCTTTAAAGTTTAAACAAGATTATTCTTGCTTACTAAAATATCCTAAATTAAACATCTACAGAAAAGTTTAAAGTAGTTAATTCTTTGTTTACAAATAATTACAGGTGCCATTTTTAACATAATATAACAAAATACACAGATACCTAATTAAAAAACAAAACATATTTTTTGTCTAGGAATTCCTACCCAGCTAAAAAGTCGGTAATGATTCATGGCCACATGTGCTTAATTTTAAAAACAGAACACAAAAACAGCTGATTGTAAACAACACAGATTAAAAACTACAAGGACGCATAACAAAGAGTTTGTAGCACGGTAGATTTGCGCGGGAGCGCTGTGCGATATCCCGCAAACTAGTTAGCCGGAGTCATCAGCCTTTCTGGAGAGTCAGTGAACTGGCATCCGCGCCGCGTCACACTGCGAGGATTTTCCCTTCATATTGTTGACTCATATTCAAGAAAACATTCAAAGATGATTTTCGCAAGCTACGTTACTCGTCATAAAGTATTTTGTGTGGTTTAAGATATGAACGTCTGATTTTGTTACAAGGATTCATTCAGACATAAAAAAAGGATTTTTTATCATCCCTTATAGGATCCCCAACCCCCTTCTTATATCCCCTTGTTTAATATACATACATACATGGATGACTGGGGTAGACAACAGGCATAATTAATACGTATAAACAAATAATTCATGATGTATAAATAAAGAATTAAATAAATAAATAAAAACGAAGTACAGACCTACTGTTCTATCCATTTAATCCAAGTCTCTTTGAAAATTATTTAAAGAATATCGAGCGCAGATATTTTAATCATATTCTCTTTATCAAATGAGCTCATTATAGTGACCTAATAAAACAGCCATTTTACAAAGCACGGGATATGAATATCTAATATAAATTTTGTAAAGATACTTTAGCCTGAAAACCTGTTTATAAATATGGGGTCTACATGCCTGACCTTTCAGGAGAGACTTTCTGGCTTTATAACCCATATATCAACTAAATAAACAACGCATCGCAAGAAGACCTAGTATTTATATCGGGAGAAAATAAATACAGCCGAAGGCCGTAAAAATATCATTAACGATATTTAATCATAAAAAAAATTAACGTCAATACAGATTCCAAAGTTTTTATAGTCCAAAGCTGTAAGCATTAGCAATAAATGGCGAGACATGCCTTTCGCCTGATGGTAAGTGATACCATCATAAACATCATCCGACATCTAGTTAAAACTAGGTTAAAGCAAGTGGCCACTCGATGTGGACGGGTATATCTCACAATTTACAGCCGTCATTTATTTATTGACGCGGAATAACAATTTAGCAATCAGGTTCGCCTGCTCATGATGACTACTACTATAAAATGCAAGTCAATCTTGCTAAGCAATTTTGATAGAACGAGAAATAATCTTAGTAGTCTATTCTATTTCATACCGTATTAAATTGTTAAAACATATTGCCTTCCCCAAAGAAAATGTGCTTTGAGCGACATCTTGCGACCATAAATTGAAACAAACAGAAGTGCTGTATGATGATTTTAAGCCGAATCGATTTAACGATTTCCGCTAAATAACTTCAGAAACATCTAAAAATACGGGTTGACGTCAACGGTTAGTCACGTTTGGTAGCAATGAGAACGAAAGTGCTTTGTGTGGAAATGCGTAACGTACACATACGGATATGTAAAGCAATTGTTGGTACATACGTCTGTCGACATAGACATTTACGTTGGCCATACATAATATATCAGAAAATATGTTGTTTCTTTGGTAGAGATTACTGATAATTGAGGTTCCTTAATTTTCAATAATGTCATTATGAACTTCATCGGTCACATGATGTTTGGCCAGTGAAGTTGAAAATTTAAAGTGACAGCCTCCGTGGCGCACTTGGTTAGACGCCGACTGTGAAACCGGACACCAGGGTTCGATCCCCGCATCGAAAAATTACCGCAAATATTTGTGTACTACAAGTATTTGTTTCTGGTCTAGGTGTGACCAGAAAGTCTCTCGTATTGAAATAAAACTATTATTTACGGTTTTATCGCGGATTTGGTTTAATTTTACATTTTTTGAGTTCCCGACGTTTCGATTACTTTACAGCTTTCGTGGTCACGGGGCGGACTGAGGTATTAGACGTCCGCTCTGTGACTGTTAAATTAAACCAAAAAAAATAAATTAAACCAAATCCGCGATAAAATCCGTAAATAATAGTTTTATTTCAATGTGTAACATTCGCGTAAATCTAAGAAACCATTAAGTCTCTCGTAGCTTCTGATACCCATGACACAAGACTCATCAGGACTATGTATTTAACTGTCGGGTGTATTATATTTCAATAGATCTATTTAGATCCATGGGCTGAGTGCTAGTTCCACGACGAGACCAAAATGTAAAAATATGTAGTAGATACCAGCAATCGTAAATTAATATAGATCAATTATGAAGACATCGTCGATTTGTGTTCGATAAAGCGACAATATGCAAAGAATTTCAGCATTGAATTTAAATGAAGTTCTATACTCTCGATATATTTCTGTGTTCTATACATAATTTTTTTTCATTAATTTCCACCATGACTGACACGAATGGATTTCACGATATATTTCGGTGAATGAACTAATGTTTCACTTTGCCTTATATGTTTTTATCACAGTTAACTTAATAATTATTAGAAAGTAATGTAATAATGAAAGCTATTTAATCAAATAATCACATTGAATTGAAACGCGCAATCTAATGAACATGCCATTATTTTAAACTTAAACTAGGTGGCACTAAAACCACAAGCATTAATATGCCGCGTCATAACAAGTTAACGACGTTGATAGTGAAACTGTGTTAACAAGATAAGCTGATTTCAATGCTGCCTCGAAAAACCCGACGTTGATGCATCAGATCATCTTTCTATATTTAGTACTTATTATACCAAAATAAGAATACACGTAAAGCTATTTCACAAATTTCTTTTATTGTAATCATAATTAATTAATTTAATAATTTCCTTAGATAGCATGATCATTAATCGTTCATACTGATAGTTAATATCTATCCAATAAATAGGTATCCGGGTGTAAGCCGCATTTGATTGCTTTCTAAAAATAAATCGCATTGTTCCGATCAGTTGTTGCTACAAACAACCCATTATCTAAAGCATACGCAGTATCGGCCGGAGGCACGCAGGTCGCATTGTCCTAGTTACATCTCTAATTTGAAATATTTATTGCAGCAGGCATAACGCATATATTTCAGTCGTGTTAAGTGCTCCATTTATGCATTGTCATGATTGTTTAATAACTGGAATTGATGGAAACAGTTGAACGACATTCAGAGCCAGTCATTTATCACAGTTAGTTATTTGACACGGCTAGTGCAAACTCTATATCGCTGTAGCTGCGAGTGATTCACGAGTCAGAGAACTCAGAACTGACACGTTATTTGTTTTGTCTGCAGAGCGTGAAAAACCAACATCATTGTTGTTAGAGAAGCAGCGTGAGGCGCTCGCGAAGGGCGCCGAGGGACACCGCAAGTGGAACGATGAGCGGTCGCAGCAGGGCGGCGGGTCGGAGGCGGCGGAGACGGGCGCGGGCCCCGGCGTGGGGCGCTGGGGCTCGGAGTGGCCGAGTTGACTCGCCGCGGTCGCGCCCGGCGTCCTAGTGAGCAGCCCCCCGCTGCCGCGCGCGCGCTGGGGCGGGCCGCGCCGCGCGCTGAGCCTGTCGCAGCGCCGCCACGAGGAGCTCGTCACCGGCGCCGAAGCCACGCTGCGCCGCCTGCTGCTCACCGACAACTACGACTCCGTCAGCAACTTCATCTCGCTGTACGACGCGTTCGCGGCCGACGCGCAGCCGCTCTACGACGTGTTCGAGAACTACGCGCCGCCCATCCGCTCCAAGAAGCACACGTGCGTCGGGCTGGGCATCGAGCTGATCCGCCGCTGGCGCGCTCTGGACGAGGAGTTCCCCGGGTTCGGCGCGGCGACGGCGCTGGTGTCGTGCGAGGAGGCGGTGGCGCGCGTGCGCGAGTACGTGACGAGCGGGGACAGCCCGGCGGCGGTGCCGGCGGCTGAGAAGGAGCACGTGATGGTGGGCGTGCAGATCAACATCGAGGGCCGCGCCGGCGTGCTGCTGGCCGACCCCGGCTACCACGTGGCCAGGATCGTCACCGTCATGGCGGACGGAGCATATCCACATACCAGTTAGTATTTGTTGAAATCCAAAGCACACCTGACTTCGGAGTCGCGTGTGTATTGATAATCAATCACCAGGCATTACAATGGGGACGGAAAACATCGTAAGGAAAGCTGCATACCATAGCGATTCAGAAGAATTTCTCTGGTATGAAAAATTCCGCCAATCCACACTAGGCCAGCGTGGTGGACAATGGTCAAATCCCTCTCAATCGTACTCTCGATTGTAGAGGAGGCCCGTGCCCTGCAGTAGGACGTATATGGGCTCATACAAATACAAAATACAGATCGATACAATATAAATTAATATCGAACAGGCTTTGAATTACAGATAAATGAATCGATCGATGAATCAAAAACAATAACCGTCACACTGTGCTCCCGCAGATTGGTTCACCCAGTCGGAGGACGCGTCTAGTCGCAAGGAGTACTGCTACTCGTTCAACGCGCACAACAGCGGCTACGTGGAGTGGCACGAGCGCGTCACACGCGGCGATGTTGTCAAACACCACACCTCGCTCGTGTACGTCGCCAGGCCATATCTGGACGGAGTCAACGTCACTGAGAGGAGGAACTTGGTGTATAACTTTAGGTAAAGATCATAATAAAACTGGATACTTATCTTCTGGTCTTCATGTTCTGTCCACTGCGGGCGCCATCCTAAGACAAGATATTAAGAGATACTATGGCTTCAATGCCCTTCAATCCGAAACACAACGGTGCATTTACACTGCTGTTTCACGGGAGAAATAGACGTTGCGGTGGTACCTACCCAGATGGCCTCTCACATATGACAGACCTACCACCAGTAAATGTGGTAACAACATACAAGGGGTTATCTGGGTGTCCTGGCACCTCTGCCTACCCTTTCTGTGGAAATGGCGTGAATTTATGTCATGTATTAATTTGTCAGACTTGAAATATAAGCTTTGATGTATAAAAAATCTTAATAATATTGTTTTGTTCCCAGGAGTCTGTTAGCGCGTGACCAGAAGGGGCACCTTATAGCCGGGATGTATTTCCCGGTAAGTGCCCGCGGGAAGGAAACACAGTTCACCCTATTCTTCGACAACGGCTCGGAGAAACGCAAGAACAAGTACAAATTCAGCGCCTTCATGGATCCCGACAGTGTGAGTACATGGGATTTTAATTTTCAGTTCATGTATTTTCAGATAGATGTCGCTATATCAACTCGGCAAGTATGATAGTGTGTACATATTTATTAAATTTTGGTAGGGTAATTTTTATGTGTTACATCAAATGTAGCAATTTTAAAAGCCTCCGTGGCGCAGTTAGACGTTTGCTGTGAAACGAGAGGCCGCGGGTTCGAACCCCGCACCGAGACAAATGTTTGTGTAATCCACATAAATATCCAGTCTCGCTTAGTTTCTGATACCCACGACACAAGACTCGGATCTTCGGGTGGGGTCAGATAATCATTTGATTGATGGGTGTTGTTTTTTAAATCATTGTTTTTAAATTATTGTATTGCCTATTCGTTGAGGAGTAGATTACATTCTATTAGGACCTGAAGTAAAATTATAATAATTATAAGTTAATTAATAATAAAACCCATAATCATAAAATCCAATTAATTCCACAATGAATTCCTTGGGCTGAAGAGAGAGAGAGAATCATAAATGCTAGATTCCCTCTTCGAGTGTGTAGTACACTTTTGTTTGAAGCTTGAATACTCGAGTTCTTTCTCAGTTCGTTCGCTCCAATCTGATAACATAATTAATACTTCCAACTGGTAATGTTGAAAATTATTACCTATAGCTAGGGTGAAATCAAATATTTATGTTACAAGGCAAAACATGACGTAGATGTATCATTACTTGCCTACACAATGTCATTTCAGTATAAGGCCTATAATTTAGTGTCATTTCACGACTTCGTAAATTATTCATGATGAATTTTCAACGAACGAATACCGAGCCGTGATTATCACAGATATTTATAGTGTGACATTACACATTTTCATTACCATTGTGTATTAAATATGTTTGTTATTTTGTTTTAAATGATTAATTAAATTTAAATCTCAAAAATAATTGAATCTGTTTTTTTTGGTAATATAAAATATGTATTTTGGGCATATCATGCTTCCATAATGAATAAGGGAATTAATTATCATAATAATGACGTATTTTACAGTGAGTAGAGTTAGAATTCTGTTAACAAAACTCGAATTGCCAACATTATTTTATGAAGAAAATTATATTGTCAACAGATACCAGAGTCGGTAAATGAAGAGGTCCAGATATGCAACTCTAAAATGAACTACAAAGAAGGTGAACTACTTTCGATCATCAGGAAGCTGGCAGAGGTGATGGCACACCAATCCTTCATCGACCAAGTGGTCGAGATCAATGACGAAATCTGTCGCATGAGTCTCTGACATCGAGCTCAACACGGCCAAAAGATGGCGGCCGGAAACAACATGGCCGACAAGATGGCGGCCGGAAACAACATGGCCGCCAGTCAAAAGGGAAACAACGGCAAGGGAGCCGATTTATCTTAATATTTTGTTAATTGTAGTATTTTTATTTACTGCGTATTAATGTATTTTTATTTCGATATTTTCGGTGGTGGTTTACTTTACAGTGTAGTTTTAAGTTCATTTATGATTTCCATTTTGGTGTAGTAAAGAGATTTATCATTGTTTTAAATTGAGAGAATACAAGATGTTGAACGAATTTGTTTTTTTTTAAATCCCTGTTGAAACATTACTAATAGGCTTTGCTCAAAAACGCCGTAATAGTAATGGCGTCCGTGTGTGACGTCATGCTTTTGTAAATGCTTGCTCGTGCAATGTTTACGTGTATATTGTGATATAAACATTTTATTATTTTTAATAGTAATGCCGTGTTTTGACGTGGATCGATGATGTGTAGTTCCGCAATGTAATAATACATCGATACAAACTCCGAGCAATTTGTTTATTAATGTTTCAATTGATAAAAAAGTTAGAAATATATGGCTAAAAATGGATAGGCAAGATCCTAGATCTTTATCTTTAAATTCGATGATTAATTTCCGTGAACACTATTTTGACAGAAATAATAACTTTATTTACAATGTTCATAATGTTTGACGTGTCTAGAAAATAACATATCAAAATTTAAAATTATTATAAATAACAATAGCGATAAATATCGGAGGTACGATTCATTTATTTTCTTTCGGTATTATTATCATGCCAATCGCTGTGTATATGAGTTCTGAAAAACGTTATTAATGTTCCAATTAAACAGTGATATGGAATATCGCATAGTTCCAAATTTTGAGATATTTGCGATGAATCCTTATTCCATGAGTAATGTTCCTTTTTCGTAGGTAGCCCGAAACTGATTGCATTACTAAAAAACAAAATTAGATCAATATACTGAATAACATAGAAATGACCAAAACTAGCCAACAAGATCGCGTTATGACCTAAGATGTTTATAAAGCATAGATGCGTTGTCCGAGCTTTATAATGGCAACACGTTTGGAAGGTAATCGCCTCCAGTGCAATCAGTCACACTTCAACCAGTGTCGCGGGTACACGTTTCTTTGACTATCTGTATTCTCGAAACCAAATGTGTAAGAATAGATTAGAGTTATTTAACAAAAAGTACAAATGATTCTGAAACTGTGAAACAAAAAAATATTTTATTTAGTGCACAAGTACACTAATTTAATTTTTTTATTAAATAAAATTAGTAAAATCGCTCTCATGGCAACGTATGACAGCTCCCGCCACGTCATTCTGTACTTCATGCTTGGTGCTACGTCACATGCGCTTTGGCCAATAACCGTGCGGCACTTTTGTTACTAACTAGCGAAGTCTATTCATCTTCTTCTAACTTATGTTTCTTGCTTTTTTACTCTTTCTTCGAACCAATTTGAAATTACAATACGCATCGCGCCATTTTTTTGTGCCATTATGTAAGTGTATGACGTGTCTATTTGTAAAACGTCATTGGTTATGACTATATAAGTAATATTTACGAAAGTGACACGTCACTCGCTTCTGATTGGCGTTTCATCTAATATGGCGGATCCTTAGGTTTTGTACTTTTATTTTTGCAAAAATATATTTAATCTTAATTAAAAACTAAAGCAAATGTTTATTTTGAGAATCCTTCTATTATACATTATTATATTAAACCATAATTTCATTAATTTGTTGTTACTGTCATCATCCCCATTAGGCGTGTCATAAATAAAACAAGACATTCCATTAACTAATTTATTCTAACGATCACACGAATAATAAGAATTGTTGGTTCTTTTAATTCTAACATCAATATTACATCTAAAAATAATTTCTGCGCGCACTCGCGACCGTCAGGCGCTAGTGAAGGAACAAAAAAGAGGATTACTTAAAGGAATGAGCGATCGTTGAGTCCAGCACCATTGCGATTTTGTGCAGAGTTCACAATGACGGCTGACGAGAAACAAAATGGGGACGGGATTTAATACATTAAACTTTGGCTGTGGCAAACGAGATGACATTCGACATAGCAATAGATAGAGTAGGTTTTTAATGCATTTGTCAAGGAGCGTTGGAAGTTCGCGTATTAGCTCGCAATTACTTAAAGCGCTGCCCACGTCAGAAGGCAATTATATTTTACATTCATCAATATTAGTCGATTATTTTTAGCAAAATTATCTTTAGGAATATCAAATATCAGTCCGTTTGCCCCCAACCATTCTTACGCTAAAGAAGCTACAACACTTTCCTATGATTTAATCTTATTTACTCTTTGTGAACTAATTTCCCCCACGTCGATAGTTCCGTCTTTCGGCAGAGAAACTATCGATGAATCGTGGGACCCTTGGTCTCCAAAATGGGCAGACGTTACCCGTATTTTTTGGTTGCAACATGTTTTATTTGAATATAAATAAATTACAAGAATTTTAAATATTTAATCGATAATCGATTAAAAGAAAATCGATTACAATTAAATTTTGACGCGTAAATTAACTAGTAAATAAAATAATTACTTTAAATTCTTGAACTTCCCGAGACACAAAAGAAAACAATTAAAAAAAAAAACATTTCTTTAATAAAACACGTTACCAAAACATGCGAGACTATAGTTTATAATCGGAACACTGGTCATTATTATCGATACGGATTCAAATCATCGACTTGCATCCGTCATACAGTTCCATGTTCCCAATGCGATACACTTACAAAAACTAATGAGTTACAATACATTTTATCTATTTAAAGGAGTTTTACAATTCCTCGTCTATAACTTACAGTTTTTATCTAATCACTATACATATAAATTTTATTTCACCGGACTGTGGTATGGAATTTCGATAATTCTAATTAAAATCGGTGGCGATACATAAAATCGAGTTATTTCACACCAACTAATAAGATAGGAAGACGTATACAGCAGATTTTAATATATTATTTAGAGATGCTAAATAAAATGGAAGTATGGTTAGACTATCACACAATCGCTAAGCAGCTATTTATAATACAACATAATTTGAAACTTGTATTGCAGAAGGAAATTAATGTTTTAAATACAGTTAATAAAACATAGAAAATTATACCGAGGGTTAAACAACTTTTTTGAAATAGAATCAACGTGTGAAATAACTCGTGACAATACTTATTTTATTGTTTTCCCTAAGCCTATATAGCTTCGTCGATATGAGTCAATCATTTCGATAATTTATCCATATTGTTTCGTGATGTGGTTAAGTCTGCGGTTTCGATACGATAGCGACTATTTACACGGCCAAATCTCCTTACAGTAAATAAATACGCGAAATTTCTCAACATTTTCCGTGTGAGTCTTATTCTAGGTTGAATTATGACATAAAACATCGATATTTCTATGCCTTAACTAATGTATGGAGAACGAAAGATTGCCTTATTTTTTACATTTAAAGTTAGTCATGGAGTGACAAATATACACACACATGAAAAATACACCAATTTTGTTTTGTCAGACAAAATTATGAAACTATTCCATAAAGTCCGTTTACCATTAATTTTAAAAGGTCACACTAGAAGCCATTTTTACAATATTCACGAAACTAAACCTGATAAGAAATTTATACATCAAATGAGCATACTTAACTCAACACAAACGATGAATGGATTTCTTATCAAACCATAATTATACAGAAATAAAAAAATACTGCGAAAAGCGTTCACAGATTTCATGAAAGTTTGTTAAAAAACGCCATTACTGTGCAAAGTTAGCACTGAAATTATCAAAATAAAAAATAAATACATTCCTGTGAATAATTTAAAACGTAATATCCAGAAACGTCGCTTTATATACTAATTACACTTTAAAATATATCGATATCGATCGCGATTATTATTATCGATAAAATTTTGTTACAATTGTCTCAACAAAAAAAAACTACATTAAGATCGCGGTCAGACAAATCAGTAAGATAAATACTTACATCGATATTTCGATAATCGCAAATACTGACAATAATCGATAAAACATTACCGATTCGTGCTAACTTTGCACCGCAATCGCGTGGGTAGTTAGCAATCGCTATCGGTGTGTGTAGAGGGTGGTCTAGGGGTTCTGGTTAAGGTTGTTTCTATGCGCCTTGTGCAGTTTGTGGCGGTGGCGCTGCGGATGCGAGCTGCTGTACACCTCGCGCACTGTAGAGCTGGAAAATATATCGATAATGTTATCGATAAAATTTTTCAAGTATCGGAGGAAATATGCTGTATTTTTGTAGCCGCTTTGTAGGATTGCAATTTGTGAATGTAGTAATAATACTTTAAAAGTGGTGCTAAAATTATTTACTATAATATGTTTGCTAAAAATCTTGTGGTTAAATTAGACAATTTTGTTATACTAAAAATTATTTACAATTGGTATTGTGAGTTTAAATTATTTTGGGGCCTCTTTTAATAATAATTGTATTGTTCTGTAATTCATTACTTAGACCACAGTTAGCAACATAAAGTTTAGATCTGTCTTATAAAACATCACTGTATAATTTTAATAATACAGTTGCTTCAAAATAAAACTAAAACGACATTCATTCAATACCTGTTGCTTACTGTAAAAGACGACAAATCTGTTGTGTAGAGTAATAGATAGAGGAGAATGGGCAAATTAGTCTCATCGATATTTTTTATATTTCTGAATGCGTAACTATTTAACACTACTGTACGCCCGCTCTCCATCTTATTTATTTAAATTTTTCAATTAAAAATATAATTCAAGATCATTTTGCACAAATGATATTTTTGCGCATTCTCCCTTCATGTAGAGTCAATAAAAAAAATCAACACATTAATAATAAACACCAACCAAGCGCATGGCATATGCTAAATGTTACAGCTTACACTACTAAAGCATGATTTTATACAGCAAAAGCGAGTTATGAAAACTATTTAATGCGAACATGATCTGGAAAAGAATATGAAAAATATTTAAACGCATAAAAATATACCAAATTTTCGAAATCAAATCACGACACGTTGAAATATATTAATTTATTAGAATCTCCGTAACTAACATTTATTGCGCTGCTAAAAAAACCGTGAGCAACATTTAAAATTTGTCCGTAGGGACAAACAATTAAAAAAATCTGTTAAACTTCCTAGTAGTGAAAATTTATAAATACCAGCCACCCAATAACTCTTGAGTACTCATGTAAATGTAAATACGAGACTTAAAAATTATAAAGAAGTCCTATTTATAAAACTTATGCCTAGTTAGAACAGATTAATCAATTTCGTGATAATGAGTATACACCAAACCCATAATATCACAAAAAAGTGGCCAAAAATAACAGGAATTTATGCATAAGTATGTATATATATACATAGAAGAAAGGTGACTCATGCATAATCACCGTTACAAAACGTAGCATAACGTATATACAGCGTGTTCAAGAGCCACAAATAAATATATTTAATAACAATTACAATTTAATAGAAGTACCGCCGTCTCCAATATCTGGAACTGAAGTATAAGGGATAAGTATGGCCGAATACCAAGTGATATAATTTTGATGGATGATGTTGAAAAGCCGAATATACCAGTTTATAAATAGAAGATATCATTTAAATATGAATTTTTGATGTTGATTGGAATTTATGATTGTGTGTGTGATTTTTGTGGCGACCTTACACAATACCTACTTTGAAAATTATTATGAAAGTCTTTTTAAGTACAGAAAATTATTTGACTTGTCTACGATAACACCGTACCTAAGCCTTTATTTTGTTAAGATGTATTATGCTCTTTAGTAAATAATTTATGTGATCAGCAAAACTTTGAATAGACTCTATTTGTTAAAATTGAACATTATTTCAAAAAGTACTGAACTATAGTAATTATTACCTACATCTATTTTAAACTTTAGAACATTTCAAATTAATTTAGTTAATAACAGACCCGATGCTTTGAAAGTGCTTTCAGTTTGGTAGTATAAGTAGAACTTTCATATGTACTCAAATAACAAACCATAACTCGAAAAAATCAATTTCCTGAACTAAATTAAAAATCCTGCTTTAAACCTCTTAGACGATACATTAATTAGCGTATTACATATTATTAAAAAAATAGAGTTATATCAAAAAATTGCAACAATTAGTCACTCTGCTACCTAACGCGTGTCTAGGTTAGGTGATATCTGTAGAGCAGTAGTTACAGTATTGCAGTAGTTTACCTGGCCGGCAAGGTGAGTGGACTGACGGCGGTTCGTATAGGCCGGCGCGATACACTGCGCGCCGCCGCCCGGCCACACGCGCCGCCCTCGCTACTTGTACTGCAATGTATACCGCGATGCCTAACTACACGAGCCGGTTGGATGGACCGATTTCTAACTTTTTTTAAATTCGATGATTTTAAATTTATCTATAACGATTATAATGATGATTGTTAACTAGCTGTCTTTTTTACTTATATACCTTTAAATATAGCTATAACCATTACAGTGGCTGGACTCATCTTTAACTTGTTTTTACCTGAATTTAAATTTGTCTATAACCGCTATATTGATGATTGCTAACTAGCTGTTTTATTACTTTTATAACTTATACAGGGTATATTAAGACTGCTACCGAAAACGAAGGCGGGTGGTAGTTTAAGCGACTTCAGATACAATGCAACAGAAAAAGTTGAAAAAAAAGCGACAATATTTTTTTGTTATTTTTTTCCTATGACCCTATTTGGGTGGTAAATACATTTTTTCCTAAAATAATACCCTTTTATTTATAAATAATCTAAGGTATAAAAGAGTTTAAATTATTATTTTAGCAAAAACTATGGCTTTACCACCCAAAAATGACGATATTTAAAAAATCATAAAAAATAATTGTCGCGTTTCTTTGCGAAATTTTTAGTTGCATTGTGTTTGTAGTCACTAAAACTACCACCCGGCTTCGTTTTCGGTAGCAGTCTTGATATAACCGGTATAATATAGCTATAACGATTATATTGACTTTTAGGTTTTAATTGTACAGCTAACTAAGAGCTAAAACATGTATTAATATTTCTGTCCCTGTCACTCTTATGGTATTACACGTCTTTCCTCTCGCCCCAGAATAAAATATCAATGCCTATATAAGCCTACATACCACTCAGTATTCCTGTTCCTGTATTAAATAAAAAATACTGAGAAATTGAGCATTAGCCTATGTTAGCTCAGTACAAGTTGAGCTTTACATTGTCAAAATAGAAATAATTCTATCGATGTTGTAAATGTTAATACAGAGGCTAGTGAAACCCATTTAGTCCTTTCTTCATTAGGATTAAGTGCCTATAATCTTCACCGTTGTATATAGGTAAAATAAATACAGTAAAAAGCTTAAATATACATTGATGTAATAAAACAACATCAAAAGCATGCGTTACTACACTAGCCAACATCGACTAAATAACTCAAAATAATATCCATCCAACCATCTCGATACACATAGAAATAATAAGGAAAATAATATAATACAATATAGAGAAGCGCAAATTAAATATTATATTATCAGGCACACAGACATGCTCGCTTACCGACTACGTCTAAAAGCGATATTATGTGCACAAACTACTTAATTTCTATATTTATTTGTATTTTTATGGAGGTAAACGAGCAGACGGCCCACCTGATGGTAAGTGGTCACCGCTACTCATGACCACCAAATATAGACTGACAATTAGTTCGTGACCATCTTGTCAAATTCACATAAGAATTTAGAAGTACGCCATTTGAATATACAAAGATTATCCAATTCCCTTTTTACTATATCATTCTCATTATCATTATAAAACCGATTTTCTCCCTCCCCCAACCGTAGTCTTTCCCCCAGAGGGTCACGGACAAAATTGTCAGGCTATAAAAACGTTGAACAGAAATATTATGGTTTTCTCGCGGTGTATAGTGCACACATAGTGTTTATGAGTATTCTAATGTGCAGAACTTATTCAAATGTATGATACTATTCATTCCCGACATTAAAAATAACCATACCTTTACAGGCAGTAGTAGCAAAACATTACAAATCTGTTTCGAAATCAATAATAAGATTTTTTATGTAAAGCTATGTTTATTGGCACAGCATTACGAAATAAAATTATAGTGCCGTTTTAGGTACGAATAGCCAGGGACGATATTATAAATTACTATTTAATTGTAAAATTCATAACTATGTTAATTCCATAAAGAATGCATCAAAACTAAGACTATTTTTGCAACCATCAAACTAAGTGAAACATATTTCAAATTATACTAAATTCTATTCAGCTTATTTTTAATGCTAATTATTTTTATAATTATTATGTCTAAATCCAAATCGTGTACTGTGCAATGTACAATATTGTGTAATTGCATCGACTATACCATAGGTGTATTATTATATCGCATCTTTAGAATTATAGTGATCTAATCCAAAAACATTAGACTTTGACTTTTAATTTTGGCCCGTTATTAAAGCAGGACCTTTTGAGGCAAGAAAGGCAGAAAGATGTATAAATCTACATCAAGCGCGGATCCACCGTGGTGGGCACGACGGGTATGCCCACAACCCTAACGGACGTATGACGTCACACTTCCAAATATATTGATATCGATAAATTGATAATAGTATATCAAATGCCTTAGTATCATCAATATAATAAAATCGCAGGATTAAAACGCAGACTCCCATTTCTATGATTTTCGGATTGCCATGCCCACAACCTTTTTTGAAGGCTGGATCCGTCCTTGTCTTCCATATTAGTACAAAATTTCTTATTTTAGAAATCTTTAACGACCATTTACCAAAACTTTTTTTTTTTTAAGTCACTCTAATTATAAAGGTGCGTTATAGTATGTAGTATGTATCGTGTACTGACTTGGGGGTGGGCGGCGCTGGTAGTGCGAGTCGCACGGGCTCGCGGCGAGGGGGCGCGGCGTGTGCGGGGTGCGCGGGGGGCGCGGCGATGGCGGCGCGCGAGCGACCCGCGCCCGCACTTCCAGCCTTATTCTGGAACTCTCTGTAAACGTACATAAATACTCTCAGACATGTTTGAATACGTAACATTTATGTGGGAATGGACATATGTACCCCATAACATATGTAACATATGTACCCCTACCTCTGTCATCTCAGCACCATCTCAAGGTAGACTGGTAGAGAATGCCTTTGACATTAAGTCCGCCCATGTATAATATATTTGTATATAAAATAAAATAAATAAACATAGGATTAACAGGAGTGATATACGAGCGAGCGGGAAGGAACGAAAGGAAATGTCAAAAATGACAGATGTCAGATATATGTAGAGGAAGATGGTGTGTGTGTGTGTGTGTGTGTGTGTGACGTTAATTACGTGTGAAAGTAAAGATCAATTAACTAAAAAATTGCTTTTTGAGTATTTCGTAATCATTTTCTTCCGGGTTCGATCCCCGCACCGAGAGAAATGTTTGTGCGGCCCACAAATATTTCTCTCGGGTCTGGGTGTTTGTGAGACCGAAAAGTCTCTCGTAGTTCCTGATACCCACGACACAAGACTCGATCTTAAATAAATTAATAATAAATAATTATTAAATTATTTATTTATTTCTTGCCAACGTCCCACATTGATATACATAACTTTTGACAGTCTCCGTGACGCGGTTAGTTTTGCCGCCTGTGAAACGAGAGGCCGCGGGTTCGATCCCCGCACCGAGAGAAATGTTTGTGCAGCCCACAAATATTTCTTCCGGGTCTGGGTGTTTGTGAGACCGAAAAGTCTCTCGTAGTTCCTGATACCCACGACACAAGACTCGATCTTAAATAAATAAATAATAAATAATTATTTATTTATTTCTTGCCAACGTCCCACATTGATATACATAACTATTGACAGTCTCCGTGACGCGGTTGGTTTTGCCGCCTGTGAAACGAGAGGTCGCGGGTTCGATCCCCGCACCAAGAGAAATGTTTATGCGGCCAACAAAATATATTTCTTTCGGGTCTGGGTGTTTGTGAGACCGTAAAGTCTCTCGTAGTTCCTGATACTCACAACACAAAACTCGATCTCAATGTGCAGTCAAGGACTATGTATGTGACTGTTGGGTGTTATTTAATAATAATAATAATAAAAACTCTTTATTATTACACCACAAAACAAAAAATAAAAATATGAAGCAACTGTACATTAGGTGGAACAATTGGCGGCCTTATCGCTAAAAGCGATCTCTTCCAGGCAACCATTCAAGCAGGTAAAAATACCAGGAGACATTGGCGGTGCTTTATGTTTAAAAATAAATGCATAAACTAACATAAACAATACCTACATATATAATAGATATTCCTAGATTTATATATATTAAGCAAACAATAAACTTACATAAAATACATAACAAATACATACATATACTTAATAGTGTATGGACATTATACTATTGCGAGAGATAGTAACCCTTTAACTGGAGTTTGAAGGTTTCCAGTGAGGACGAACGTTTAATAGAGAGAGGCAGTGCGTTCCACAACCGTACTGCTTCTACCGTAAAAGACCGATCATAAAACGACGTCCTATGTGCTGGAAACTTTAATATAAGATTCTCTGACGACCTAAGAGAATGAGAATTAGCAGTATGTAAGAAACTAAAGCGTTCCTGAAGATAGCGCGGAGACGAGGGATTAAACAGAATACTGTAGAGAAGAGATAGGATATGAACATCCCGGCGGCGGCGTATAGGAAGCCACTTGAGCTTAATACGATATTCAGAAATATGGTCATATTTGCGCAGTCCAAATATAAACCTGATACAGAAATTTTGAAGACGCTCAAGCTTATTTAGCTGGGCCTCGGTAAGATCAAAATAGCTGGCGTCGGCATAATCGAGAATAGGGAGCAAGAGAGACTGTGCAAGCGCAATCTTAGTGGTAGTGGGAAGAAAATTACGCAACCTACGTAAACACCCTGCAGAGGCAAATATTTTGCGACTCATAGCCGTTATTTGAGGTCCCCAAGACAAACTGTGGTCGATAATTACGCCCAGGTTTTTGACATGATCACTGAGCGGAATAACAACCCCGTCCAGCATCACGTCTGGCAGAAGTGTCCAATCGACTTTGCAGAGAGTTCTCTGGCTTCCCAAAACAATGGCCTGTGTTTTTAAAGGGTTAAGTTTGAGGCCGTATGACTTAGTCCACTCTGATATTTATTTATTTATATTTAGATCATGACGCATCTTTATAATTATAACTAGAAAATCTTATTTTTTAGGAAACGATCGTTAAAGATTTGTAACAAAATGTATCTGGATCTGTATTAGCCCATATACGTCTAACTGCACGGCACGGGCCTACTCTACAATCGACACTACGATTGAGAGTGGTTAGGCCATATAGTCCACCACGCTGGCCTAGTGCGGGTTGGCGGACTCACATACCATAGAATAACTGTCACACTATGTTTTATTTTGACTGGTGGTAGGTCTCTAATATGTGAGAGGCCATCTGGGTAGGTACCACCGCAATGTCTATTTCTCCCGTCAAACAGCAGTATAAATGCACTGTTGTGTTTCGGATTGAAATACATTGTATCGAGAGTAACTACTGGACATATTGAGACTTAACATCTTATGTCTCAGGATGGCGAGCGCAGTGGAATGTTGCTACTGTTTATGAGCGGTCGTATCGCTTACCATCAGGCGAACGGCTTGCTCGTCTCAACATCCATTGCATAAAAAAAAAGATCATGTCGCACTTTTACAATTATTGAGACATAACTAAAAAAAACTTTTTTTAGGAAACAATCCAGACCAATGTCGAATTTGATTGAAACATTAATGTTTAAACTGTAATTTAGGCTACATACTGTCATTTTAAAGATTTAAGTTGTATAAACATAAAAAATACAAGGTCTGCTAACCACAGTTATCACACGCGTAGTATTTAGACCACAAATAGCTGATAATGTATGAAATATTATGTTATAACAACTTCACTTTCAAAAGCTGTAATTGATAAAAATTGCCTTTTTTTTCAGATATACTGAAGTCATAAAATATGCAACAAAATGTGATTTGAGGTAAGGTCAGCCTTATTTCACTGATTTCATATTTTAAAATCTTTTGGTCCCTATATCCAAGTTGTTTCCAATTCACACACACTAAGGGGCCGTCCATTAATCACGTGATCTTTTATTTAGCATTTTTAAACCCCGCCCCTTTAGTGATATGTGGTGAGATTTAAGACTAACCCCCCCCCCCCCCCGCCGCCCTTCCGACATCACGTGTATTTTTAGTAAATATAAAGAAACTTAACATGTTATCTTCAAATCTGTATCAGCCCATATACGTCCCACTGCAGGGCACGGGCCTCCTCTACAATCGACAGTACGATTGAGAGTGGTTAGGCCATTGCCAATAATATTATACTGGTATCTTCAAATACCAGTATAATATTATTTTATTCTGAAATTAACAACCGTGATAAAAATGTCTAGACAGAAAGGTTGCAGTTGTTTTTGATTGGCATACAAGTAATAATAAACGAATAACCACACTAAAACATAAAATGTAGCATTTTGATCAAAATTGTGTCGAAAAAAATAAAATAAACGTGATTAAATGTATTTTTGAGGGGGGTCTAGTAATCTTATTAGCCCCCCCCCCTTGTGATATTTTGTGATATTTGGTAAATTCCTCTCCTCCCTGTCATGCCTCACGTGATAATGGACGGCCCCTACCATGGCATGGGGATCAAAATCCTTGTTTCTTTACCAACTGAATAATACAGGGTGACACTTTTATTAATGTAGAGTGAGTATGCTTACCTGTCGAAGTCCACGGCCTCCTCTTCATCCAGGTTGATGAACTCCTGGCGCTCCTCAGCATCTCCGGTGTAAACATTCTGTTCGCGCTCGATCACGTGCGCACGCTCGCCGATATGGTGGCCTGAAAACAATTAACAATAGCAATTAAAATACGTTATTAAAATACAAAACAATATTTAAGGAATCATCATCATCATATCAGCCACAGGAAGTCCACTGCTGAACATAGGCCTCCCCCAATGATCTCCACAATGACCTGTTGGAAGCGGCCTGCATCCAGCGACTTCCTGCGACCTTAGTCAGATCGTCCGTCCACCTTGTAGGCGGGCGTCCGACACTTCGCTTGCCTGTACGTGGCCTCCACTCGAGAACCTTTCGGCCCCAACGGCCATCGGTTCTACGAGCTATGTGCCCGGCCCACTGCCACTTCAACTTGCCAATCCTATGGGCATTTAAGGAATACTTTATTTAATAATAAATAATAATAAAAACCTAAGCCCATAGTCCTGACCCCAAACTAAGATGGAGTAGGTCCGATCGGGAGTATCAGGAAATACAAGAGACTTTTCGGCATCACGACCGAATATTACGAACGAAACGAATATTAGTCTCGGTGTGGGGATCGAACCCACGGCCTCAGGCTTCATAGCCGGCAACGCTTTATTAGGTGAAATACTACATAGAGATAACAAAGAGACTAGATTCGAAGTAGTGAAGTCGTAGTATATTCATCGTTGTCAAATTGGCCCATTAATTTTAGCTTATGTATTAAAAAAAAAGATTTTGTAAAGCTACAACATAATATAAGAGATATTTAAAAAGAGAATTTTAAAATTTCGAATTACATTTATCAACACAGAACATAAGCAGTTTTTACAGTCAATAAATCACTAAGGGGAAAGTTTCTCATTTAATTTTTTCAACATCGCTGTAATTTTGAATTTATAACCTTGTTTTATAACTTTAGAATAAGAGTTTTACCCATGATGTAAAGAATATAAATATGACAAATGAAATATGAAACCGATTCTAACAACAGAAATGATTGTTTGTCAAGACGCATTTTTTTTATTAGGAAACCTTTAGTTCACACCAAAGAAACCAAATTCGCGATAAATCCTTAAAAAATAATATGATTTCGGTTACTAGAGAAACTTTAGTCACAAAAATAGTCCTGACCCCAAAGTAAGATCGAGTCTTGTGTCGTGCGTATCAGGAACTACGATATACTTTTCGGCCTTTTCGGTCTTTTCGGACTTTTCGGCCCCAGATCCGAAACAAATACCTGTAGATCACACAAATATTTGTATCGATGCGGGGATCGAACCCGCGGCCTTACGTTTCACAACCAACTGCGGCTGGCTGTCCAAAATATAGCGACATGAATAAAAGTTTTCATATAGTTATTGATATTATGACGATTTCTTTTTCGCTATAATTCTAAATCAACTTATAAACTAGATATCGAAAACTAGCTAGTAACATAAAATCCAAATTCTTCAGTTCGATAGATACAATATTTCCTCATAGCACTCTGTCACCATGCCAAAGAATTCATAGAATTCAGAGTCAATGTATCACTGGTCCGTTATAATTTTCCCGCCCACTCAAATTTCCAATGGCAAATAAAATTACATTTAATTTTGGTGACAGCAAAAACCATGAACTTCGTGGGATGGCGTCACTTGTTACCAAAAATAAATAGGACTAATATTAGATGCATAAGTTTTGTTAAGACAACGAAATCAGTCCGTTCAAATAGTACCGATCTACACAATCCTGCTCTTTGAATAATGATTTTGATTTGAATTAATTTTACAGATTTGGCAAATGATATGCCGATTTTAATACCCAAATGTTCAAAAGAACAAACTGTTAAGTCACCTTATTGTAACAACTTTACTATTGCATTTCGTCGTACCTGAAATTGTAATAACTAAATTGCATCTACTTTATGTTTTCTAGTATAGAATAGATAATAGTTTATTCTAAATCAAATGTTCTATTCCAATGTTTCTCTTTGATTATTGTCATTCTGTGTACTAAATATCTCTTGAATAAAACGTCTTTGCTTAATTCATTTATTCACTATTCAGTAATTTTATCAGAAATTTATTATTTTATTTATTGATATGAATGGCGAGTCGAGCATGCCATTCACCTGATGGTAAGTGAAACAACCGCTCATGGAAAGTAGCAAAATCAAACCGTACCATGAATTACGAAGCAATGCTTGGCATTCTACTGCGCTCGCCATCCCATGTCCGATATGTCCAGTAGTCATTCTGGAACGATTGGACATATTGACTCTGGATTTGGAACAATCCTCAATATTCAACTTCCTTATTTTCTCCATCTTTAACAGTCATCAACTCCCACGACTCCCTAGGTAATCCAAAGTAGAGTGTTGACTGTTCTTGGACGAAGGGAATCGTTCAACAAAAAATAAACCGCTTGCTAATGTAAACTTACAATTTCATCATCACATCGCATTTGAACAATAATACCATCATGAATAATATGGAAATTGATCAAGTTCTTATTCCAAACACTCAAATGCTAGATCATTACCCAACGTAAAGAAAAACAAACTGAAATAATGAACGCGTCACGGCCACGAATGATGGAAATAAATTTGGCATCTAGATATTTTGCATACAGTCGCGGGTAATTTGGTCTGTTTGGATTAACGTGTGAATTATAAGCGTTGGTATGATTTATAACTGTTGAGCAATACGCGATATTATTCACGGGCGAATGGCGATGACGTTTCGAGAGGTACTTCAATCATTCGCCGGTCAGAACATTGTTTAACTTTGGTTTAGATCTTAAATTCGGATGCTTGATTTCGATGAGGGAAATGATGATGTGATACGTTACATTTGTGGAACGTAAATAATTAGCAATGAACAGTCAGAGAGGTTATGAAGTGGAGGCCACGTGCAGGCAAGCGTAGTGTTGGACGCCTACCACCTTGGCCGCGTCCAATAGGCGGATGTGGAAATCCTTGGGTGAAACCTACATTTGTTCAGTAGTGGACTTCCTATGGCTGAAGAGAGAGAGACTAAAGAAGGAATGGAATCACGCTTCTACAATGAAGGTCTATGCAATCTTAGAAAAGAGATGTAACAGTATCGTTTAGTGGTACCATTATTACGATCAGCCGCAAGACATCCACAATTGCTCATAGGCCTCATCCAAAATCTTTCACTATTCCAATTAGAAGCCAACGTTTAGTAACCCCTAACAATATTACCATGTGATCGACCCACTTTTAGCAGAAGTCTACTAAAGCTGGAATAAACCAAATGACAATAAAATTATAGTCCATAAAACACTTTTTATTAGTTTTTCAATCTAGTCAACAAATCCTACAGTTGAATAATTTACGGCTTATACAAACTGAAGACAAACGACGCATACAAATACAAAATTACCAACCCGTTACGTAGAGTTATTAGGGATAATTAATTGCATATTCTTGCGGTTAAGTGTATGAATTATTGTAAGAAAGTGGACAAATGCCTACACAAAATTTCCAGGCATGATTCACTATAAAATTAATACGCTTTAAGTAAGTAAGAAAGAAAAACGATATATTTTGTCACAGTCGCAACATACACAAACATGTTTAATATATTAACATTACGGAATTAAAATAAAATAAATAAATTTAAGTCATCCTTTTATGTGTTCTAATTTGATTATTCACGGGTTTTAAATAAACCAAGCGATAATATTACATTAAATCAAGACAATATTTCGAAAAACCTGCTTATATAGCCAAAAGATTTTCCTCTACTTCGTCACCATCGAGACACGTGGATTAAAGGCATAACGTCAATAATGATATTAGACATACAGATTTTGCGAGAAAACCAGTCTAAGCAGTCTAATCAAAAACTGTTACTAAACTAGCCAATATTTTTCACTTTAAAACGCCAAAACATTCATTTGCATTCACATGGTTGCAAATTAGAATTCCACGCAGATGTTTATAAAACTAGTGTTTCCTAACACCAGAAACGTATCTACAAAAAACACAGACCGACAATAAACACATCTCCGTCTCAATTTGAGGCGCCTAGCCTGTGCGTAATGGAAAAATTATAAGATACAGAAACGTGGCCGAGTGTTGAGTTACAAAACAAACGGGGAAGACGACAATCATTATGCAATGCAATATGAAATCATAGTGACGCGACCTTGATGTATATACTATAAATGAATCAAAGGGACTCATTTGTTGGGATATTTTCTTTATTGCAATGAAGACCGACATGGCTGATGGCGTTCGCCTTATGGTAAGCCGCCTACTACGCCTAATGGCCTCTCACATATGAGAGACCTGCACCTGTATTTTTTACAAAGAAAGAAAAGATTTAACTTATCTAAATTTACTTTTCATGAAAGAACTTCTTATTGCTAAGGACGGTGATAATATCCAAAACCGTAGAATTTTCAATGGACTCGTGCAATTTCTCCGGGACATAACTTATAAAGGAAAACTAGAAGAACTAGTAATGTGGAACAAAATCAGCAAGATGGAGACAGACATACCGATAAAGGAAAAGTAGAAGACCAAGTAATACGGAAAAAAATCAGCAGGATTGAGAGCGACAGAGCGTTCAAACGTTTAAGAAATAATTGCATCATGACGTAATTATACGAACTAGTGGTCGCCTAGCGGTCGAAATTCGACCAAATCAAGAAGAGAAAAAGTTTTTACCTGTATGATGATGTTGTTATTCTGATAATTCGTGCACATTTAAATGTACGTATCTCTCAAAATCACTTATTTCTCCTGAACTATATGCAATTACTAAAATCGTAAACTACAATAATTGCTTTGAACCAGCAATAGTAAATTATAAATATATTTTTTTTGTACCTGAATGTTGTTATTGCAGATTGCTGCTACAAAACTTTCTTTATGCATATAATGATAGTCTGTGTACATTTAAATGTATCTTACTGCTACACAATTTGTATAAGCGCTCAGTATTTCACGTAGTATTCATCAAATAAATCTTTTCTGTTTGACATTCAACAAAACCACAATAAACTAATTTTTCTGATTGACATTCAACGATGTCCAAAGAAACAATTTGACCAAAGAGTATGTATACGTGTACAAATTCTTGTGTATGCGTGTGTCAAATGCATGCTGGTTTATTTATTGATTTAATGTACTTTTTATGCATTATTATTAAAATCTTTTTTTATATATTCAATTTAATATTAGGCCCAATATTAATATTATTGCCTCGTTTAAAATTAATATTCCCTTTTAATATTAATATTGTTACCTCTGTCTGTATCAGCCCATATACGTCCCACTGCAGGGCACGGGTCTCCTCTACAATCGACAGTACGATTGAGAGTGGTTAGGCCATATAGTCCACCACGCTGGCCTAGTGCGGGTTGGCGGACTTACATACCATAGAAATTTTTATAAATCGCTATGGTATGCAGGTTTCCTCACGATGTTTTCCTTCACCGTTTTAGTGCGTGGTGATTGACTATCAATACACACATGACTCCGAAAAGTCAGAGGTGTGCCCTGGGATTCGAACCCGCGACCACCGTGAACATATTGGCAGTCGCGTCTAGTCCGTTTACCAACAGGCCACCACGCACTTATCCCATTATTACCTCATTACCTCATTAGGCATTACGCATTATTACCTCATTAGGCAAATAAAACTTTTTGTTTGATATGTCAGAAGAACAAAATGAAAAAGAAAAGATACAATTTGACACCAGAGTATGTATACTTGTGTATGGATGTGTGTGTGAAATGCATGGCAGTGTGTGTAATCTTTTATTTTTTGATTTAATGTACTTTATAAGCATTATTATTGAAAAATATTAGCATTCTCCACTTCTCCTACACATAAACTATAAGTGTGCCAAATTTTATGCTCCTGCGTCCGCGCAATTTTCGTAAAAAGGGATCCAAAGTTTTTGCATCACGTATTAATATATAGATATGTGATGTTGATGTCAGCAATACTACAAAGCAGTGACTACTCAGAAAGCATCAAACTATGACCAAATCTCTAAAATGTTACTTTACCACTTCCAAATGGACAAAACTAACTCGCAAAAATAATTATTAACAGTAATGCGTCTATTCAAAACACCAAGCAAACATTTTGCAAGAACTAGATGACTTAAAAGTGTATTTCCCTTTTTTTGTAAGAGAAACTGACGTAACCGTCTGAAGAGTTTCCAAAGATTTATTATTTGTTTACTTACAACTTAATTCGTTTGAAGAAGGAACTGGATTGTTTGTTCATTTTCGTTGCTTTTTTAGTTTGTTATTTCTTACATGTGCCTCAAAGACGAAATGAGAAATAAATAATCTAGGAAAACAAGATATCGAGCCATTTTCAATCAGAGAGACTTAAAATTCCAATTTTGATCAGCTAGTTTAATAATAAACATGACAAGAAAAAACATATATTAAAACAATTTTATAGGTAATATGAAAATAAGATTCATCGACAATAAGATAAAGACGACTTTCACGGAAAATATTTAAAATATTGGCGCATTACCAAAACAGGCACATTAATTAACAAAATGTGATATTGGCGACAAACGTAAATTCCACCTGACTTACTAAACTATATTTTCCGTTATTTGGGTTATATCGTCACAACGTGTTTATTTATTTTGGCCTTATTGTCTCATATCTAGAATAACATACGGTCACGGCTACTTAACAAATGGGACAAGCGTTTCAACGAGTAGCATAATTTGAATATTCAAAGGCAGTATTGAAAGCTTTGAAAGAAGTAAAGAATATCTGATAAACAGTATTTCGAAGGAGGAAAATCTTTATACCAGTGTACAGCCTATCTGGCCGATAGCCATACACTTCAATGATCGATTCTAATACACCCATTTATGGGGTCAAGAAGCTACAGAATAGGCGTGCAAATGAAGAAAATTAATTATGATGTCAACGTGTTTATCTTATCAACGAATTCCATTGATGAACTGTAGCCGGAAGTGAATTTCTTGGAAAAATATTTTCAACTAGTGAAATTTTTCGAAATCATAAATAATGAGAAAATATAAATCCCTATCCCAACTAATATTATAAATGTAAATGTAATTCTTTTGTTACGCTTTTAAACGAAAACTACTTAACTGATCATCATGAAACTTTGCAAACAAATTTTTGGGGACATTAGAAGTAAAATATCTTCTTCTTATCCTTTTCTTATATCCATCCAAAGGTTGTCTGTAAGAAATCGCCTTGGGCGATAAGACCGCCAACTGTACTATTTAATTGTATATGTAAAATATTGTATACTTTGTCTTTTTTGTGTGCAGTAAAGAATGAATAAATAAATAAATAAATAAAATAGGATACCATTATGAAAAAAAAAACAAATAAAAACATATTTAATCGGAATTGAATATGTTGGACCGCTAGCAACAGAATAAAGAAATCTCATATTTGATAGCACATAGATAATCGAAATGAAAATATCCATTGGAAACACTATCGGGCAGAATTATTACAGCTTTTTTTTTTAAATTCATTAACATTCGAAAACATCAGATTATTTCTGTTATTTATAAAGTCATACAGTCATTCTATTCATTGCGAATATAATAGTGTCCTTGGAAACATATACAATAATACGGTACACGGCTCCGATTTCTAATTCGCAGTACTTTGTCGTAAGGACAATTGGTTAATAGATTGATTGGTGTTTTCTTATAAATTATAATACTTCTATCGTCCCACTTGCCACTAAGGGGCGGTTCGCTTTTTTTATTGCAATAATTGGCGAGACAATCAGGCTATTCGCCTGATGGAAAGCAAGACCAACGCTCATGGACAGTAGCAAAATCAAACACCATGAATTACAAAGCAATGCTTGGCATTCTGAGTCATTTCATGTTAAGTCTCATTATATCCAGTATTAACTGTTGCTACAATGCCCTTCAAACCAGACAACAGTGCATTTACATTGCCGTTTGACGGGAAAAATAGACATTACGGTGGTACCTACCCAGGCTCCCTCTCACATATGAGAGACCTACCGCCAGTAACACATAATTATGGTAAGTGATCACTGCCGCCCATAAACCATTAGACCATAGATATGTTGCCGGCCCATCAAATCGGAAAGGGAGCTTGAAGGACAAAGGACGAGACGAAGAAAGAGGTATTGGGCGTAATTCCTACTCTTGCAAATCATTTTGCCTCCTACGTTACTAGCTGAGTCAAGTGGATAATAATTTCTACCCAACTTCCATGTATTATCATCACCTACACCACAACCTTTAGTTGAACTTATGTCTCTACCGTAAAAATCATACTTTCCGAATCGGAAAACTGTTGCACTGACTGACCCGGAAACCATACCCAGGACCTAACGTTTTATATAGCCTGTTGATCAACTATAGATAGGCGACGATCGAAGTATATAACTTACTTAATATTTTTACTTTATATGAAAAAAATATTTCACAATTGTTCGATTAAAATTGCCACAATCCGTTGCGCCATAGAAATTACGTGTTCCAAACATTTCCAAATAAAATAACAAAGTCTCGCAACAATGTGTTTACTACTCAAACAAAATATTCCGGCGCGCAGACCGTGTGACGTCACAAATCCACTGACCGCCCGCTGTTGAATCAATAACGGTACGACCTTCAATTATCCAAGGGGACTCGCAATAACTAGTACTGGAGATTATTGCTATTACAAATTAACATCACCATCTTGTTATTTTTTAAGCCTTAGCATGCTCTATATTTCTGTTATTGCTAATTTCCCCCCCACAGAATTTGTAAACTAACCATATAATTATGTATAATAACCATTTTTCATACGTGAAATTACACACACAAAATTGACTAAAGTTTCTTTAAAGAGGTTCGTACAAAATACTCACTCCTTCATATGTTACAAGAGATTGTATAAAATATGAGACGATCGGTTTTGTGAATCACAATCGGAAATCGCAAAATTTAGCTTATTTATTAAACTTGCGAAATGCTATTATCGACTTCACTTGCTCACTGTGATTGCTATTCATATGGCTATAAACAAATAATAAGACAGTTTGTGTTGCTGAGGGAATTACTTGCGAATTTTCTTCTTCACGACTACAACACGTTCCAAAGCAGTGGTGGCAGAAATTAACTAGACAAAAGATCTTGTGAAAAACTATTTGAATGAAGAGTATGTCGATTTTGATTTTGAAAGCTTTACACACTCTAGTGTCTAACTATAAGGCCTCTAAGCCTTATAGTTAGTTATATAATATTTGGTCCATCTCAAACGACTTTTGAATTAAGTCAGAGCACTGATTCTTAATCGTTAGTCCGTGGACCACTGGTGGTCCCAAGAAGCTTCCCAAGTGGTCCGCAAAGTCATCATATCCATCCTTACAATAAGGATGTCTATCTATTAATATAATTTGCATGTTATAACTGTAATATGCAGCCCGGGCTAAATATTTACGTACTAAAAAGCAGGGCCACAAAGATTATTATCTTCAATTAAAAGCTTTAGTCATAAAATCATTACGACATGAGAAGGAGGCATATTTTAATAAACACATTAATGAGAATATACACAGTTCTAAGGCATTATGGAAAAATTTTAAATCACGTGTTTACCCTTCAGAAAACACAAATGTTCTTCCAGACCATCTTTGTGACCCGGAAAATATAAATAAGGCATTTTTAGACATTCCTGGGAACCAGGAGGTGGCCATATCTAAATTAACTTTTTTCGAATATCACAGGCACGGTCCGTCAACTTTTTGCTTGAAAGAAGTTGACGAGACAACTGTATTAAATGCTTTAAAAAGGATTAAGACTAATGCTCAGGGTATTGATGGTATCACCAAAGATATGATCCGAATGACGCTTCCTGAAACTCTGACAGTTATAACATCCATTGTGAATACTTCAATCAGAACGTACACATTTCCTGATCTGTGGCGTTGTGCAATTGTTAAGCCTATACCTAAAAACAACAATCCCCAGAGTTTCAAGGAATTGCGCCCTATAAGTGTCCTGCCATGTCTTTCTAAGGTACTGGAGCGTGTGGTATACTCACAAATCACAGAGTATCTTGATAATTATAATATTCTTCCTGATTTTCAATCAGGATTCAGGAAGGGTCGCGGTACTTCTAGCGCTCTTTCAGATGTAGTGGGTAATATCTTGGAGGCACGGGATCGAGGTGAAGGAACTATTCTGACTCTACTTGACTTCTCGCGAGCCTTTGATGCCATCAACATCCATTTGCTCTTATCCAAATTGCGATACTATGGTTTCGAAATAGACACCGTGAGATGGTTTCATAGTTATCTCACCAATCGTTCGCAGTATGTGGAGATACAAAAAGAGGATGGATCTTCTTTATTTTCCACTCCCAGACCAGTGACTCGAGGTGTTCCTCAGGGATCTATTCTTGGCCCTCTGTTATATATTATCTATAGCGCGGATATTGCACACTCTCTTAAGGAATGTAGATACCACATGTACGCGGATGATATTCAGTTGTATCTATCGTTTAAGTATGATGAACTAGCATCAGCCGTCAATAAAATTAACAACGACCTAGCTAGGGTAGTGTCATGGTCCAACTCCAACACACTTGTACTGAACCCCGCGAAGTCTAACTTTATAGTTTTGGGAAGCAGTACACAAATTAAACTTATATTGTCGGCTGCGCCACGGATACACATCATGGGAGAAAATATTAATAGGGTTGAAACAGCGCGCAACTTAGGACTGATAATGGACCCAGAACTTCACTTTGAGCAACATATAAACGAAGTTATTAAAAACTGTTTCTATAGACTAAAAGTACTGTACCGGTTTCGACAGTATCTTAATATAAAATCGAGGAAGTTACTTGTGGATAGTCTTATTTTATCAAGATTAAATTATTGTGACACTGTGTATGGCCCTTGTTTACTTTCTCGAACAGTGCGTTTAATTCAACGCGTGCAGAACGCCTGTGCCCGGTTCTGCTTCAATATTCCCAGTCGCAACGATGTCACGCCATTTTTAAATGACTCTAATATCCTTAAAATGGCGGCCCGTAGGGAACTACTGTTGTTTGGCGTTATAAAGGAAAAAAAACCGAAATACTTGTATGACAAGCTGATGTGGAGACAGGACAACTTCAAATATGCGTCCCGTTCGGCAACAAATCCACTTGCGATTCCTCAACATCGGACTTCTGCTTTCAGAGGTTCATTTAAATACGCTGCCACTCGCTGTTGGAACAATATTCCTCCATCATGTCGAGCTAAAAATAACAAATATACATTCAAAATTAATCTAAAAAAGTATTTATTATTTAAACAAAAGCAACAATGTTAAATGTTTAGCGAGTTTAGTAGCCTGTACTTACCACATGATGTTTGTTAGTTTGAACTCCATGAAATAAAGTGTTTTGTTTTTTTTTTCCTTAACTTCATGGACGGAAATTGTAATTTATTTCAAAGTGCGTGTTTGCGAAATTTGTGTTGTTTTGATGCCACTCGTGAAACTAGATGAATAGCATAATTACCTATATTACTTTTAAATTAGTCTTAAGATGTGCGTTGGCTATCGTACGCGTGGCTCATAATGACGGTTATGAATGTTTATGAGGTGATCGTTGCAACAATCTACCCACTCAGATAGTTTATATTTTTCTTATTACTAATTACGGTTGCTGATGGCTGATTATTGTATTATTTTATTTTTTATGCATTGTCTTTTTTATAGAAATAATTATTACTTGTTTGTGCTCCAATTTGTTTTTGTACCGACTGGACGTCTGTGTGTCACTTGAGCTTCTCTTTGAAAACCAGCGCTGCGGTATTATTCAGGTGATATCGCAGCATACAAGCTGAAAGAGTGGCTCATTGTTGGCACAATATTTTAGGCATAAAAAGTGTTAACTCGTAGTTTAGTTTATCTTTATTGTGCCAATAATAAAAACTATTATTATTATTATTATATGTATAAGACTGTTGGGTGTATTTTTTCATTCAACATCATCATTATCATTACCATCTCAGCCACAGGAAGTCCAGTGTAAGGATCACCACATCGACCTGTTGGAAAGGCACTTTAGCCAGGTCGTCTGTCCGCCTTGTAGGTCCATCCGACATTTAATAAAATTGTTATTCACTTTTTTGTATTAATTAATTTATTTAGAAATAATGATCTCAGTGAATAGTGGATATTCTATCTATTTTCTACTTAACATTATTTTAATCAGTACTTATTGCTTTGCCGGTATGAAAATAAATCATAAATTACAAAGTTTGCAATCAATATCAAACTTAAAGTTTCAATACACTTTCAAGTTCCAAGGTTGTTGATGTGAGAAATATGGGCGCTATTACGGTTTGAAGAAACTCCATGTTTTGTTGAAAATTTTAACTAAGAAGCCATTCCCAGGTCTGTTTATATTTTAACGGCCTCATCAAAATCGCTAAAGTGTTTAATGACAAAAATGTACAAGGCACACTTTTCGGATATGGAGAGATGGGATATAATAGAATACGAGATAAGGGAGAGGACTGGGATAGCTGACAGATTTGATAAGACGAAATGTAAATTGTACGGTATAAGACGGGATGGAAAATGAAGACAAAGGACGGGATGGATCGGGAAGTGACTGGACAAACGCGATGGGACGGGATTAACAGGACCGTAGGATACGTCAAGTTTAGGTATACAAGAGCTTATATAAAACAATAGCACGTATTTGGTGTGGAGTGGAATAAAAAAATATCTGCCCTCAGGCGAAGCTGGGTCGGGCCGCTAGTTCTTATATAGTTTTAAAACTCATTTGAGTTCGAATGTTTTGTATTGTACAGTGTACCTTGCAGTAGTAAGTTTATGGGCTGATACTACTGTATCAGGCGGCTGTAACGCCGTGAAATAAAGAATAATATTTACGTGACGCGGATGTATTTACATAATGAACTGCAGCCGCAATGCTAGGTGCTATTATCGAAACGGTGCTAAAATAATCAATTAGTCAGTAGTCTAGTGCTCCAACCGACGTGATGTAGTGTATTTTAACGTAACTAAAACGCAATAACAAATTTTAGACGAAAGTCTTTGAATTAAACTACATTTATCAATGTTTTTGTTTGTATTTTTGTAGGATTACTCGATCAAAATGGTCAAATTTACGTCATGTTTTAGTTTAGATATAAAACCTATTTTTCTTTATAACCAACGTTGCCTCAAAAAATCCCTGTGCAATACGTTGTCAATAAGTTATCTTCTTTCATTACGCGAGACAAAAATTACTCAAAAGTTGTATGTAATATTTGGACATACCGATGGACATTTTCTTGGTTCCAGTGCGCGAGTCCTGCAGGGTCTTGCGAGTCTCCTTGATGCCTCCGGGGCCAATCTTTGTGCTGCTTGAGGAACTTATCACCTGCAACAATATGTCTCGTGATTCATATGAAATGACCAATGATGTGGCAGTGGGCTGGTCACATTTATCGGAGAACCAGCAACCGTTGGGGTAGACCTGTTCTCGAGTGGTGACCACGCGCCTTTCAACGATGACAGTTGTAAGATGGCTGGTAGCGGTTGGAGACGATGGACTGAAGATCGAGCCTAATGGCGTGCCAAATATGTCCAACAGTGAAAGCCAATAGTCTGATGATGATGATGATGATGAACTTCGATCTCGTATGAGTTTTTACGCAAATCTTTAGATAATTTAAGCTATAGTTATCTTTATAAATGTCCCGCCAAATAGCAGCAATACTGCACTGTTGTGTTCCGGTTTGAAGGAATTTGTGTAACAAGTTATGTCCCAGGATGGGGAACGCAGTGGAAAACCATGCATTGCTTTGTAATTCATGGTATTATTTGGTTTTGCTACTGTCCAAAGGCGTTCGTATTGCCATTTACCATCAGGCGAATGCCATGCTCGTCTCGACATTTATCGTAATAAAAAAAACATATGCATGATAAAAGATTTTAAACAGGGTTATTGTCACTTGTCACAAGTCACAAGTGCGTGGTGGCCTGTTGGTAAACGGACTAGACGCGACTGCCAACATGTTCACGGTGGTCGCGGGTTCAAATCCCAGGGCACACCTCTGACTTTTCGGAGTCATGTGTGTATTGATTGTCAATCACCACGCACTAAAACGGTGAAGGAAAACATCGTGAGGAAACCTGCATACCTTAGCGATTTATATAAATTTCTATGATATGTAAGTCCGCCAACCCGCACTAGGCCAGCGTGGTGGACTATATGGCCTAACCACTCTCAATCGTACTGTCGATTGTAGAGGAGGCCCGTGCCTTGCAGTGGGACGTATATGGGCTGATACGGATAATGTCACTTGTGAGCATATCACGGAAATCAAAGTTGCCAGGGAATATGTGTACCGGAGTTGCGGACAAAAATTTTGAAGCAATATGAGGTGAAAGTTAACAAAACAGTCTATCTAATTCCGTTTTGTTTACTTTGATGGATTCGTGAATAACATTACGAATAGTATGACAGACATATTACTACAAATCTAGGCATATTATTGATATAGAATTAAAAATGTGATTTCCATATCAAATAGTCATAATCTTAACTAACTCGAATGCATGGGTTAATTCTAAACTTTATTCTGGGACCTTCAACATGTACGTCTAGCTTGATCATTTAAGGACTAAACAAATCTCAATCCTTTCCAAAACAATATTATAAGAAGTCCATATATATTCATGACCAAAAACAGTCACTGTTTAATATATTAATAATAATAATATATAAAACCCATCCAATGCATACAAATTTGGAATAAAACAATTCAATGAATAATGTATGAAACATTGTGGTTTTGATAACACTCACCAGGACAAAGTAATAATACTGTTACATTATACAAATTGCACAATTACTATAAAAAATTATGGTCGTATCTTCCAGCTGCACATTACCCAAATTGACAGAAAAATAAGGATTGTTTGCAACTTAGTAACATTATTTCAGTCATATAATTGCTATATTTAAGTTTTATTTTTTAGTTAAACATGACTAAAATTTAGATAATCCTATATTTGATTGAACAAAAAGTTAAATTGCAAGTCAAATGGCCTGTCACCAATGTTATTTTTCGAAATTTAATCTCATTACTCAGTGAATTCAAAAGTTGTTTGAAAGGATACAACATTTGATAACTAAAATTGGTTTTAAAACTGTTTATTCATAAACCCATAAGTACCTATTAGAAATTTAACAGCCACATGTTATTTTTGTTTGTATCCACTAACCTGTGGTTTTCCATTGGGTCCACTGGACATGACAACTGTGCTACTGCTGAAAGAAGTGCCCGCGTTCATGTGCCCACCATCTAAATCAGCTGAAATTACAAACTAATTAATACTGCACTCCTCTATAATCACATTCAGAAAACAAATTATATGTCACTAACACCCAAATACTGGAATGCAACTTAAATATAAATGGCGCTTAACTACGTTAATCCCGATTAAATGTACTGGCTAAGTGGGCCGTGCGCTGTTAAGAGCAACTTATTATTTGAATGGCGTTCCAGTATTCGGGCTTAGGAATAATAACTAAATAACAACACACATCAGTCACACACATAAATCTAATCCCACACTAAGATCAAGTTTTGTATCTTGGGTATTAGAAACTACGAGAGAATTTTCAGCTTTACAAAACCCAGACCCGAAACAAGTACCTGACTATCAAAAAAATATTTGTCACAATGCAAGGAATGAAGTAAAAGTACTCCTTAACATAAAGTTGCAAACATCCCCCTTATTCATAAAATTATTGCTAATCAGTCATATATGTAAATTAGTTAAATCATGTTATGAGAACTTCTTTGGTATGTAAGTCCACCAAATCGCACTAGCCCAACATGGTGGACCATATGGCCTATCCACTGTCAATCGTACTTTTGATTGTAGAGTAGGCCCGTGCCCTGCAATAGGACATACATGGGCTGATACAATACAATACCATATTATGAGAAGATTAAATGTTCATAATATTTTGCTACTCATAATGGTTTTTTATACATATTATAAGTAATATTGCCATGCTAATATTACCTCAAGAAAAAAGTGATTTCATTCAATTATACAGTTATATCATACGTCCAGCTGACAGACATCTGCTGTTATTCTGCTTGTTGCGGACGACGAGCCCAACGCTCTCGCGTAATAGATTATAAGTTCATATTGTATATAGTAAGCAGCTACAGTAGTAAATAGGAAAAATAATTGTACATAGTTGTTAAGAATTTATTAAGGGTGGACCCGACAATGTGACGTCACGGCGCCCGCAGCTCAGACATGTCGGCGCCTCGGCGGCCCCCCGCCCCGCCCCGCACGAACTGCGGAATTGGTGAAGGCGGGCGGGGATTGCTGGAATTAGTGCCGCCCGGCGCGCGCGCCCGACTCTGAGCTGTGAGCGCCGTGAATAGATATAGATCGTGCCAGATTGTCCGAAGGCACGCACTCGCCGATGTATATTCCTGTAAATAAAGAACCAGCAAATACAGTCCTTTTGGAAAGCAGTACTAGTGTCATTTATTCCCCGAACTCATCGAAGGCGACGTACTGCACAGTTCTTTGGTCCTTCGTTCGCCGGATTGCTGAGAAAAACCTGAAAATTGCAACAAGAAGAACTGCACGCCGGCGAGTGTGTCATCAAGAAGATCTCGGCGAAAACAGGACGCCGAGTGAAACGGGAACGCCGTTCCCTCTCTGCACAGAAGCGTGCGGCCGCAGTATCATTGACTGCGGCGCGTCGGGCCGCGACGAGCTACCCCGTGAGCGTCGGGGTGAAGCCGGAGCGTCGGGCTGCGACGAGGTGCCCCGTGAGCGTCGGGGTGAAACCGAGGCGTCGTGTGCGACGAGCTACCCCGTGAGCGTCGGGGTGAAGCCGGAGCGTCGTGTGCGACGAGCGTCGGGCTGCGCCACGAGCGTCGTGTGCGACGAGCGTCGGGCTGCAGCGGCGCTGCGCTACAAAGTGAGTGCGGAAAGATACGCGACGGGCGTATCAAGTGAAAGTGCGCGTCGAAATACACGCAACGGGCGTGTCCGCGCGAAACGTGTGCGTGAAATAGCGGTGCTGATAGCGTTTAAACGCCGTTTTCACGGCGGCACAGTTCGTCCTGCCACCTAACGGTGTCAAAGGGCAGAGACGGCTGTGTTAAACGTCGTTTTCACGACGGCGCGACAGGTCAGCGAGTGGTGAAGTTGTGCGTCACCACCAACCCAAGGAAGAGCGCTTGAGAGCGCGGGTTGAATCTAGGCACCGTAGGTTTAGGTTTAGGTATAGGTTTAGGTTTAGGTCGTTAGGGCGTTGGGTCAATATGCCGACGACGCGTAGCCAAACCGCAGACACGTTACGGGTATACGAAGATTACCCCGCGTCACCGTCAGTACAAGCGTCCGCGTCTAGGAACGTGCGTACCGCCGCGGGAGACACCGCGGTGGAGCCGACGACGCCCGAGTTCACGATTCCGCGTGAACCCGCAGCCGCGAACCCGGAACGTAGGTCGCGACCGCCGTCGGTACGTTCGCATCGGTCGACTGCCAGCGCGATAGCCCGGATAAGGCAGGCCGAGCTCGACGCGGAAGAGCAACTTGCGGAAATACGGAGACAGGAATTGCAGTTACAGGCTAGTCTCATTCGGAAGAGGTTAGCCGCGGATGTCGCCACGATACGTGAGGAAACGGATCGCGAGAGTGTCGGCGGAGACGAAGCCGCCAACGCAGACAGGCGGGTGAGCGACTGGCTCAACCAATCCCTTATACGGGGGGAGGGGGACCCAGCCGCTACGCGGGAGTGCGCGCCGAGAACAGAAGTAAACGAAAGACGCGTACCGAACCCGGAACCTAAAGATAGGCGTAGGGAATTAACGCCGGAGCGCTCACGGGAGCGCGGAATTGAAAAGTTGGCCGACACATTAGATCAAATGATGCGGCGACGCGCGCCGCCTAGGCAGACTCAAGACCTGCCTAGTTTCAGTGGGGCAACAGAGGAGTGGTTGCCGTTTAAGGCCGCGATGCGGGAATCAACGAGTATGCACGGTTTCTCGCCCGCGGAGAACCTTGCGCGACTTAGGGCCGCGTTGAAGGGCGAAGCGCGGCAGGCGGTGTCCGCGCTACTATACACCGCGACCGAGCCGTCCGCGATTATGAAAACACTCGAACAGTGTTTCGGGCGGCCGGAAATTATTATAGATAGGGCAATTAATGATTTATCGCGGTTACCGCGGCTAGGAGCGTCCGCGGCGGAATTGAACGGTTTCGCGATAAAGTTGCAAAACATTGTCACTATAATAACGGGGCTAGACGAACGCGGTTATCTAGCCAACCCCATGCTCGCGCGTATAGTAACGGAGAAACTTAGTCCACACGTGAAGTCTAAGTGGTGTGATTACGCGGAAGAGTACGGGTGCGGGAGGGAACCGGAGATAGTCGCCCTCTCGCAGTTTTTAATGCGCGAAGCGGACCGCGCGGTTAGGCACGCGTATGCGCCTACTGCGCCGCAGGTTGCGCCCGCGAGCGCGGTTCGAGTCGCGGCGGGACCGAAGCCCGAGACTCGACCGCGTCGGGTGTACGAGAGAAATCGCGGCGCGAACGTTTATACGACTACGGACAGTGTAGGGAAAAGTGTGTGTCTGTGTTGCGGGGCCGAACACAAGACCGTTCTATGTAAGAAGCTTATCGCTATGCCGGTTGCCCAGCGGTGGGAGTGGGCCAAGGAGGCGCGCGTGTGCTTTCAGTGTCTCAGCTGTAAGCACAGGCGTTTCCACTGCCCGGGTAAACGGTGTGGCGTCGACGAGTGTAAGCGGACACATCACGCGTTGTTACATTCGCCGCGTGAACAACCCGCCGAGAACGTTGCGGAGGAACGTGTCGCCGCCACCGCCGCAGAGACACACACTCGGGACCACGTGTTACTCAAGGTTTGCCCGATTATGGTACGGGGCCCGAGCGGGGCCGTCAGTACGTACGCGTTGTTCGACGAGGGGTCGACAGTAACGTTAGTCGACGAAGAGATAGCGCGGGCGGTGGGCGCGAACGGTACGCCGGGAAAGCTCACCATTCGCGGTGTCGCTTCAAGTCAGGCGGGTTTGGAAAGCGAGACTGTCGACCTGTCGGTTTCCGGTAGAAACGGCCGACAACGATACACCATCAAGGCGCGTACGATGCGCGATCTTTCGCTCGGGCGGCAAACAGTGAGTGCCGAGGTATTAAACGCGTCCCATTTGCGTAGATTAAAAGCAAAAGACGTTTGTTTTAGGAATGCTAGGCCGCGCGTACTGATAGGGACGGATAACTGGGAGCTTATTGTCTCGCGGAAACTGTTATCTGGAGCCAAAGGCCGGCCTGCGGCGTCGCTTACGCGGCTCGGATGGGTTCTGCACGGAACTAATGTAGCGCCTGGCAGAATCCTCCGAGCAACCGCTGAGTCGGTTCTTTACGCGCGCACATGGCAAGAAGCGCGGCGCGATATCTCGGACGACTTGCACGAAATGGTTAAAGAACACTTCAGTGTCGACGCGTTAGGAATAAGCAAAACGCGAAAGCCGATAGCGGCGGAGGAGCGCGCGATCGCTATAGTTGAACGGTCGGCGAAACTTGTCAACGGTCGGTTCGAGGTGGGTTTGCCGTGGGCCTCGGACAATGTCGCGCTACCTCCGAGTTACGACATGGCGTTTCGGAGGCTGCGCGGGATTGAAAGGAAAATGGACAAGTCGCAGGGTTTTCGGGATTCGTACACGGCGGAAGTTAATAAGTTAATTAGTAGTGGTTACGCGGAACGATGCGTAGGAAACTGTGAAAGTCCGCGGCATTGGTATCTGCCGCATTTCGCCGTTACGAACCCGAACAAACCCGGCAAAGTTCGACTAGTTTTTGATGCAGCCGCGCGTGCGAATAACGTCTGTTTGAACGACGTGTTATTAGACGGACCAGACCTACTCCGGTCACTTCAGGGCATCTTATTTCGTTTTCGGGAAGGACCCGTCGCGATAACGGCGGATATTAGAGAAATGTTCTTACGAATTAAGATTAGGCCGGAGGATAGGGTCGCGCAACATTTCCTGTGGCGGGGCGACGACCGCAGTGGCCCGCCACAAAAGTACGTGATGGCGTCGATGATCTTCGGAGCGCGTAGTTCGCCGTTTATTGCGCATAGCGTGCGCGACAGGAACGCTAGGGATCACCGGGAGTCGCATCCGCGCGCGTATGAGGCCATCACGCGGAGTCATTATATGGACGACTGGGTGGACAGTTTTGACTCGGAGAAACTGGCCACTCAGGCGATCGCGGAAGTCTGTGAAGTACACGGCCGCGCCGGTTTCGAACTCGCGAGGTGGAGCAGTAACCGGGCGCGCATACTGGGGGGAGTGTCCGACGGGGACATGGCCAGGGCGCCGCGGGAGCTCGGAGCGACCGCGGGCGCGTGCGGAAAGGCCCTGGGTGTGTGTTGGTTGCCCGATACGGACCAACTCGCATTCAATGTCGCGTTACACCGCGTACCCAGTGACGTCAGAGACGGCCGTCGAACCCCTACCAAACGCGAGGCGCTCAGCGCGGTCATGTCATTATTTGACCCGCTGGGTTTAGTGAGTCCATATACGGTGACCGCGAAGATAATGTTGCAAGGATTGTGGCGACAAAAACTAGGGTGGGACGAACCCATCCCCGATAACGAAGCGACAATATTCCGCGAGTGGCTCGCGGATCGGGAACATATCGGCAACCTCCGACTACCGAGATATTACGGCATGTTAGGCAACGCGGTAGGTGCGCAACTTCACGTGTTCTGTGACGCCAGCGAACAAGCATACGCGACGGCGGCGTATTGGCGTTATGTGGACCGTGGCGGTTGCGCGCACGTCATTCTGGCCGCCGGGAAAGCCAGAGTGACGCCACTGAAAGCGCTCACAATACCACGATTGGAGCTACAGGCGTGTCTTATAGGAGCTAGGCTCGCCGCGGAGATTATTAAAGAACACAGGATCGCGGCCGACGTTGTATTGTGGTCAGACTCTAAGACGGCTCTTCAGTGGATCAGGAACGAATCCGCGCGATATACGTCGTACGTGGCGCACCGCCTCGGCGAAATAGCCGAGTTAACACGAGTGGAACAATGGCGGTGGGTGCCGACGGGGCACAATGTAGCGGACGATGCGACGCGCGAGGGATACACGCATCTTAGGCCTAGTGATAGGTGGTTCACAGGGCCGGACTTCCTGCGCGAACCGCAGGAAGAATGGCCCCGCGAAACAACGGAAGTCGAAACCTCCGAAGAGGTGTTGGTCACGCGGGTGCGGGAGGAACACCCCGTGATTAATATAACTAGGTTCTCGTCATGGGAAAAAATATGTAGGGCACTCGCGCGCGTGTTAGCCGCGGTGGACATATGGCGGCACCGCGAAAGTAGGTCGCGAACTGAGTACCTAGAACGTGTGGAGTTGATGTTATTAAAACAGGCGCAAGAGGATAGTTTTAGCGCGGAATTGGCGTGTCTTAAGAACGGAAAATCGGTAGGACGGTCTAGCCGGTTATACCGACTAGACCCCGAGTACGGACCCGACGGGTTGATACGGCTTCGGGGACGTATCAACGCCGCCGCGGTTCACGAATCGCTTAAACGACCGCCTGTGATCGATGGGTCGCATCCCATAGCTAAGTTATTAATACAACGCGAACACACCGCGTCTCATATCGGCACGGAACACATAGTGAACAATCTCAGGCAAAGGTATTGGATCTTGCGATTGCGCCCCGTGGCAAAGGGCGTGGTACGCGCGTGCGTCACTTGCCGTATTCGGCGAGCGGCGCCCGCGGTGCCCGTCAAAGGGGACTTGCCAGAGGCGCGCCTGAGGGCCTACGTGAGGCCGTTCACGACATGCGGAGTAGACTGCTTCGGGCCAATGTGGGTGACGGTCGGACGGCGGCGAGAAAAGCGATGGGGTATGTTATTTACGTGTTTGGTGATAAGGGCAGTGCATATAGAGTTAGTAGATAGTTTAAGCACTGACTCTGCCATAATGGCGTTTCGGCGTATGGCGGCACGTAGAGGTTGGCCGCAGGTTATATACTCGGACAACGGGACCAATTTTCGAGGCGCGGAGGCGGAGTTGGCGCTCGCGTACAAAGAGTGGCTCCCGGCTCTACAGGACGTCGCGTTGGCGCACCGGACCGAGTGGCGTTTCACCGATCCGGGGGCGCCAAATCAGGGGGGAGCCTGGGAGCGCCTTATACGCAGCGTCAAACGGTCGTTAGCCGTCGCGTTGAATGAGAGAGCGCCGCGCGGAGAGGTTCTATACACTGTACTTACCGAAATCGAACATACGATAAATTCGCGTCCATTAACTCACGTGTCGGTGGACCCCGACGACATCGAGGCTTTAACACCTAACCACTTCCTGTTAGGATCCGCGGTCGGTTTGCCTTATCAGGGAACGAGCGAAATAACCGACAAGCGCGCATGGCGAGCCGCGCAGGCGTTAGCGGATGCGTTCTGGGGACGTTGGATGCGAGAATACTTACCAACGTTGACGCCCCGGGGCGATCATAGGGCAACGCGCGAGGAAGTGAAAGCGGGCGACGTCGTAGTCATCGCGGACGGCCTTCTGCCAAGGAATGTGTGGCCGAAGGGTCGTGTCGCTCGCGTGTACGTCGGTCCCGACGGAGTGACGCGAAGTGCGGACGTGGAGACGCGAGGGGGAGTTTTCCGTAGACCCGTACGTCGGCTCATCGTCCTCCCGATAATGTGTGGTGGCGCCGAGGATCAGCGCCGGGGGGAGGCTGTTGCGGACGACGAGCCCAACGCTCTCGCGTAATAGATTATAAGTTCATATTGTATATAGTAAGCAGCTACAGTAGTAAATAGGAAAAATAATTGTACATAGTTGTTAAGAATTTATTAAGGGTGGACCCGACAATGTGACGTCACGGCGCCCGCAGCTCAGACATGTCGGCGCCTCGGCGGCCCCCCGCCCCGCCCCGCACGAACTGCGGAATTGGTGAAGGCGGGCGGGGATTGCTGGAATTAGTGCCGCCCGGCGCGCGCGCCCGACTCTGAGCTGTGAGCGCCGTGAATAGATATAGATCGTGCCAGATTGTCCGAAGGCACGCACTCGCCGATGTATATTCCTGTAAATAAAGAACCAGCAAATACAGTCCTTTTGGAAAGCAGTACTAGTGTCATTTATTCCCCGAACTCATCGAAGGCGACGTACTGCACACTGCTTAAAAAATGCCTGAACAAAGGTCTAGGTCATTTGAAAGGTAATCAGCTGTTATATAACCAATTAGTGATATTTGACTCTGTGAATAATGTTTTTGAGTCAGCTCAAGTTAACGGCATTGTCCTTATGAATAAGGGGGCAATTCTATATGGAATTTAAATGAAACATTTTGATAAATAATTTAATATTTATATTGATATTCATTGTAACGATGTGGGGTATTTTAATGCTGCATACTAATATTTGGCAACATGGTGCATTGAATGATTAATTGCCAGCTGAATCACTGCAACTCAAGAGAATAGCAACAGCTTTCATAAGTAACAATTAGTTCTCCAGTGAAATACTGTAAGGTCTTAAATGAAAAATATATCTGACACTTAGGTATTCTAACATCACGATTGTTATAGCCGTTTGACAATGTAAAGTGAATTTGATGCCATTTATAATAAGGTATATATTAACCATAAATTTCAATATAACGATTGTCTTAATGATTATTTAAATAGGCTATACTTTAAAAAATATTGTATCCAGGTTGTCACTGGACTTTCAAGTTTGGAGTTAGATTATCAACATATTTTTATTGTATTAATGTGTCAATTGGGCATTTTGTCTAATTCACACATTAAGTCCTAAGCCCAAAATAAGATATAATCTTCTGCTCTAATATGTATCAAAACCTACAAAATACTTTTCAGTCTTACAAAAATTCACACCCCAAATGCCCATGTGCAATGCTCAAAGCCAATACTTGAAGGGCACAAAAACATTTGTCTCATTTCAGAAATAAAATCCTTAGCCATTATTTGATCACGAAGGCTGCCAAATAAACAAATTGAACAGCCAAATTCTTTTATTAAAATGTATCATTGTAAATGTATAAATTGTAACAAAATTTGTATGTCCCCTTTACTTTCGTAAAATTGCAGTTTAGTGAGGTATGGCTAAACTATGTCACATGGGGAGCAAAAATATAGAGTATTATGATTGCACTATAATTACTATGCACAGGAATGTAATCAGATTTTTCATAAAAACAAAAATAACCAGATATATAGTTTGGCAAGTGTCTCACCTCTAAATAATCGATTCAGCGAGGGCATCTGTGGCATGAACGGCATGAGGGCGCTCCCGTGACGCGGGCCTGCGATCGCCAGCGGGCCTTCGCCACCCAGCATTCCAAACGGGTCAGAGAACAGCGAGTTCATCATGTTGTTCATGTGACGCATGTGGCGCATGTGCGAACTGGCCACAAACACAAAACATGTGTAAATTACGTGAAAAAAGCCTTACAATGTATTATCAACACTCGACAATCTGAACAATTCAAACAATCACTGCACTAAAATCAATAAACGTAACAAAGAATTTATAGGTTTTACTTTTGCATAAATTAACAGTCAAACTGCACGACTTTGCTGGCTGTATTCAGAGTTCCAAACAAATGATATGTATTTTTATATGCATGCACAACTAGCATGCACTTTCACTAGAAAATAGCTAATTTCCGAATGTAATAAAGATCTGAAAAAGCACAGTAATATGTTTTATAATTGATACCTGCACGAATGCTGTTGCAAGGATATAATTTGTAAACAAAAATAACACTAACTTACCCAAAAAACGGGTCCTCCTCCACGTCCGCCATCAGCGATCCAAAGAGAGACATGATTTTAAACACTCACACGAATATTATCGCAACAAGACCCGGTAAACCAGGAGAAAACGTTACTAAAATAACAAAATCACAATAATATCTGCTTCGCTCGTAAGATCGTTGGAAAAATCACATCGAAAAGTCTAGTAGCTCGTTACTCGCGGCTCAATTCATTTGCCAATCGCGAGTCGCGACAGCCAATAACAATGTGTTGCCACATTATTCGTTTACTGCTTTACATAAAAATAGGATCGTTGAAATCGCCTAACAAAGTTGCGTATTTACAGTCAAGTGGGGTAACTTTAATCCGTCTGTAACCATATTTTTACAACATTACAACTTGCATGAACTAGCTAATTTTGTCTAGTACATGCTAATACCGGATAAAATATGAGCTTGGAAATATATAGGTACTATCTAAAACAATATAAACACTACTTCATAATAAATATATGTGCGAGTTCCAAAAAACAATTTCCAGTTGGTTAGACGTCGACTGTGGAACGAAAGACCACGGGTTCGATCTCCGCACCTAAATTAGCATTTGTATGATCGAAAGGTATTTGTTTCGGGGCTGGGTGTTTGTGAGACCGAAAAGTCTCTCGTAGTTCTTGATAGCTACGACACAATACGTATAGAGCCACAAAGTTACCTGGCCCGGTGGCGAAAAGTGGAAACAACGATGTCATTTGCAATTGTCAATCTACTTGCCAGTCGCTGACATATCGGCCATTGGTTGTTTACTCAATGTTTTTATTTTTCCTAAATTATTTAAAACTAGTGAAAATTGCCGAAAGCTTTAAAAAGTAATGCTAGGATTGTTTAACTTCAGGTATTCAATTTTATGAAAGAAGAAATGCGTCTTCAGATGCCAATAATACCCTTCGAAAAATTGTATCGTTGCGTAGCTGCCGTCACAGGTTAATGTTGTCAGCTTTTCAAAATAAATTCCGCAAAAACAGAACTTTGTACGTACTAGTACAATAGATGTAAGTTCATATCATAAACTAAAATTTATCGTTACGTGCGTGGTGGCCTATTGGTAAATGGATCACCAATGACCACAACCACATTTCACGGTGGCCGCGGGTTCGAATCTCAGGGCACCCCTCTGACTTTTCGGAGTCATGCGTGTATTGATAGTCAATAAACACACACTACTACTAACGATGAAGGAAAACATCGTGAGGAAACCTGCATACCAAATCGATTTATAAGAATTTCTATGGTACCTGTGCAAGTCCACCAACCCGCATTAGGCCAGCGCGGCGGACTATACGGCCTGTGATATGGCCTAACTACCCTCAATCGTACTCTCGATTGCAGAGGAGGCCCGTACCCTCCAGTGGGACGTGTATGGGCTGATACAGATAACTTTTTTAAGGGTTTTGACTTCTTTAAGGGGGAGCGATTGGTTAGAAATCTTGTAAAGGAAAAAAACATGCATATGAAACTGGGCCACTCATTTTCCCGACACTATTGATCGGATTGAAAAATCTTACTTTACCCACTTTATTGCTATATCTATTTTTAATGACAACACCAAATTCGATTACAGCGACTCTCTCACCGGGTCAGATAACTTTGTGCCTCTTAGTTGATCTTAGTATGGGGTCGAAACGATGTGTGTGTGACTATTGGGTGCATTTATTTATTTACGGACTGCTAGTCCGGTCAGAATTCGTACGGGTGCGGATAGTTTTTGAATACAACATCACATTGTTTCCCGTAGTAATTGTTTTATATTTAAATGTGACCGCCTTCGAATATATTGCTTTTCCCGTGTGCCGTCCCGCTATATTCCCTTCTGTGCAGACTCATTCCGTTACAAAGTTAAGGTCTCAGGTTCGAATCCTGTGTCGGGTAAAGTGATATTGGATTTTCCTATTCATTACCAGCCCGGAGTCAAGAATTTGTGCCCTATATGGCAATAGGCTCGCCCCCTATTTAATCGTGGGACGGGACATACAAGACAAAATGGTGGTGTCCTGGTACCTCTGGGAATAAGGCATGAAGAGGCATTATGTATGTTATCTTAAAAGTAGCATGTATGTTAATCCAAGGTGTCAGCTACCCCAAAACCATAGATGTAGTATAGAAAATGTATATGTACATATGTTTTATACTAAATCCATACCCTAAACAAACTTTCATCTAAATCGATCGATCGAAACTTTTGCGTTTATGACATAAATGTGTAAAATACATTTAAATGATTTAAATGAATACCAATAATAAATAAAACAAATTTTGTGTTCGTTTTCACCGTTTAGTCATTGTCGATTCAAATTTTTTTTACATTTTCACAAGACTATACTTATTAAAACATTAACAAACATTTCTCATATTCCACAATTCATAATGAATCTAACGCAATAGAGCTTACATTTAGAACTTAAACTCTGTGTCTAGTGCGGTGATTAGGATAATAAGGTGTAAGATTATGTCCATGGAACGACCACGCAGCAGAAGATGGGTACGACGTGTAAATCATGTCTTGCAGACCATTTCTAAGTTTACTATTTCGTGGAAGTTGCTGAAAAAAAAAATTAAGTAATGTTAATCAAATTTCTAATTTTATGTACACATTAGTAGTTAGGTTTGGTAAGACATAAGTATGATTTGCCTGAACCTCAATGGTATTTTTTTTTATAATTCCTGTGTTTTATCACTGTTTTTATGTAGAGTTTAGACTGTATCACTGTACGGTGTTGTGTGTGATAATAAGGGGTAGTAAATCTAAGATATAATGACAAATAGAAATAGGAACTGGAAACAAGTGATCATTGATCGTATGCAAAAAAATAAAATAAATTATCTAAAAGAGAATACATACCTGTACTTGGTCAGTGTCTGGAAGCGGTTTTTCGACTGGTACATCACCAATAACGTGTCCTACTTTTTGCAAAGTGGCATTAGGTGGTGGATTAATTGCTGCCATGTCTCCAACTCTTTCTACAGGCGCTTGTAGTTGTTGTCGAGCGGGGTTTATTTGATTGCTTGCTAAATGAGCTTCAGAATGCGAAGCAGCTTTTCCTGACTCTTTTATACTCTGTTGTGTAAAGGACTGGGATCCTTTATACTGGTTATAGACTTGTTGGAGTTGGCTGCGACTTGGAACTTTTCCAATAGGTTTATCCGCCATTAGCGATGTTTTACTAACGGTGGATTTTACATTACTATACTTCATGTAATCGTTTCCCCTCCGCGTTGTTGGTGACTGCGGAGACAGTGTTTGTGGAAGATTCGGCTCCTCTGAACGGAACATCTTCGCAGACATCATATGTACAGGTTGGCCTAATGTATTGTAATCGAAATATTTCTGTTTCATGAAAGACGATGGTAAGTTCTTAGACGTATCAGCCGGGAAAATAGGTTCTCTGATCATGGATTGCGGCGGTAAAGCGTTCTGAGCAGGGTTTTGTAATCTTCCGGGCTCGTTCTCTTCAATATTTTGGGTGGTAGATGGAACTGCGCCTGTGTAGCGTGGATCAATTATTTGCTGTCCCTGAGGTGTCAAAGAAATATCTTGATGCGGAATTTGTTGATACTGTTGAGGGTTCAACGCGGTGTTCTCAGTAGCAGCTGTGTAAATTTGTTGTTGAGGCTGGTAAGAAGTTATGTTTTGATTTGCTTGTTGATTTTGAACTGGGATAATTTCGTTAGATGGTGCCATTTGTTGTTGATTTGCTATTATTTGTGAATTATCTGTGGGCTGATTTTGTCCCTGAGCACTTTGTGGTGTTAAATTAGCTGCCGCTGCCTTCATTCCATTTAATGCGGGCTCCATTAAAGCTGAATTTGTAAGTGTGCCGAGGCCTCTGTTCCCGTTCAGGAGTTTCTCCATGGTATTCATAGCAGCTTTTTGCTGATTTGCAGGATTCATTTGTATTGCAATAGCCATGGGATCAAAACCTAGATCTCCACCTAACCCTTGCATTACACCTGGAAACATTTCATTAAATTTTGCCACTCCTGGTGCATGAACCCCGTAAGTGTTTCGGTGACCAGCAGACATTTGCTGAGCTGCTGGATTTGAATTCATATTACTAATGCGAGCATTTGGGTTATTCTGAGCCATGTTTGGAGCCATTTGATTCATCTGCGCGTTATTAAACTTTGTATCGCCACCGTACATATTCTGAGCTGTGAAATTTTGAGGCTGTACCTTCGAATATCCTTGGGCTGCATAGGATCCATCCATAGGGCGATTAAACTGACCTTGGCTGAAACTCTGAGGTTGGTTTAATGGTGTAATACCGACTTGACCGTGCGGCGAATTAGGGGAATCGATCATCATGGGGCCCGTTAAAGGACCACCTTGAGCTTGGCCTTCCGTATTGGCAGGCTTAGACTTACCATCGCCGGTCATCATATTGACAATTTGAGGCCCCATTCCTGCTATATGTCCCATCGGTGAATGTCCTGTCATTTGGTTTCCCATCATTTGGTTTCCAGTCATTTGGTAACCCGCCATCTGGTGTCTTGCCGCTTGGTTTCCAGCCTTCATATTTCCCATCATTTGGTTTGCCGTCATTTGATTCCCCATAGATGTATTTTGCATAGCACTACCTGCCATGGCGCCGCTTGCCATATGATTATCAGTATTGCCTTGACCAGAGTAGCCCATTCCTCCGGCCATATTGCTAGGGTTACTTTGTGCAGAAAGTCCCATCTGCGCTGCCATTGGATTATTCGATATAGTATTAGCTGGAGTTAAATTCTTCAAGTCGTTGTAAACATCTTTAACTATAGGTTGCATAAGATTTTGATTCAGATAATTGTACGTATCGGCATAAAGTTTTGGAGGATTGCATCGGCCCATAGCCATAGAGTTCGGATTCATTGCATTGCACGGTTCTCCAGCACACGGGTTGTTGTACGAATGGCCATAATTATGTCTATGTCCATGGCAGCATCCATGTCTATAGCCGCCGCAATTCGCCATAGAATATCCAGCAGCAGGATTAGATTGCCCTTGATTAAACAACTTTCCCATACAACCGCTAAAAAATAAATATAATTTCGTCAGACACGTTCAACATATAGAATGCACATTTACAATAAATATCTACAGGGATATATTATATAGATCGTGGTTAGGGGAAAATTAAATTAAAGCATTGAGGTACACAACTGGAGGGGACATCAAGACCAAATAGTTTGGAACATTCGCAAGAGTACATGTACCGTTAGGCTGTCAGTCGTCCCTGAGGTTTCAGCGAAGACGGACCTAATTAGGTGTCAATATAATTGGTCCATAAATGCCGTATTGCGCGCTAGAAACGTGCAAAAACCATTCCAGAACAATAGGAAGAAAAGATGGAGTCTCATTCTATAGGTAAATCAACCGTAATTGAAATAAAGAAACACTAAATTAAATTTAAAAAAATATTTACCGGAGTCGTTTTGACAACCACCATTTTTGAATGAAATTATAGATTAATAATAATGTAGTGACAGATAGGTAAAAATTGAAGTTTTCGTATAGGGAGAGTGGATATTGTATGTGATGATAGATCAATATTGTAGGGTGTGAGTAGGGTCCCAGTGCTGCTGTATTGCTCACAATTTGAGATAGTTACATAAAGTAAGTGTATTACACGAGAATGAATATAACTATCTAATAATGAACTAATTCTTGCTTAGTTTATTTATTTCTATCAATGTTTTGCTATGAGGTCATATTTAGACACTACAATAGTAATATTAGAAGTTCGCGGTTATAGTATTCAAATAAAGTCACTTAGTTATTTTTGTAAATAAATTAATTTTACCCAAAATTGGGGCAATCATAATATATATAAGAAATAAATATAAATGATTTGATTAAATTATGCTTTTTAATTTGACATCACGCGTATATAGATGTAGGTAGAAATTTCTGAAGTGTCGCATCTGCAACAATGTCGACTCAATCTATACCTCGCTGTCATATTGAAATGAGCACAATTTTTCTTCTACGTGTCCGCTCCAGTTGTAATACCTCAATGAATTAAAGTAATGCACTTACCAATCTGCGCTCTGTAATTGATTTACAACACTTCCCAATTCATTTAAAATTCTCTGCTTATCCAAAGCCATTATTCTTGTAAATTTACAGGACACACATATAAATTTAAATTCAAAAAACTATAAAATTTATAATAATAAACAGAACATAAATTTAGATCATTGTGAAATGTAATGTCTAAAATATTTTGTTTTCAAAAAATATAATTTAAACAATGACACAATTCTAAAAACTATTAAATGTTCATTCTTGCCGGCCTGATTTATTTAGAAAAAAAGTTTTTTTATATTTTCAAGTGTAGTTTTATAGTGTAAGGAAATAACTAAATTAGTAGTCCAACAAAAAATCGACACTCATGGAGTTTTTATTAATATTTAAATCCAATGTAGGTATTTAATTTAAATATGTATACATTCACGCCTTTCCCCAGAAAGAGTAGGTAGAGATGCAGTCAGGAAATCCACGTTTCGCCTTGTATTTTTCGTCCATGAAATGATAGGTGTGACTGAACATCGCCATATATCGGGTGCAAATTCCTGTCTACGGGCTCATAAAGAAAAAAACAATAACAATATAAATCTGCCCGACCCGGGATTCGAAGCCGGGACCTCAGCGTTGTAGTCGTACCGTACTACAGCTACGCAACCGACGTAGTTAGTTTTTTATAATGCAATAATGCCAACCCGCACTAGGCCAGCGTGGTGGACTATATGGCCTAACCACTCTCAATCGTACTGTCGATTGTAGAGTCGGCCCGTGCCCTGCAGTGGGACGTATATGGGCTGATACAGATTGCAATAATAGAAGCTGTCTACATTTCATTGTTGTTATCAGTGTATACTGTATACGACGCAGACCCCACTACCGGTTAGGTATAATCCTATATTTTTCGGATCAGGTCAGTGGTGTGAGTTTTCAAAGCATCCATGTTTATATTCTACAAGACATAAAATGAACAATCAATTATAATTAATAAGCAATAATAACAAGAAATAACAATTTCTAGATAATTTTACATAAACACTTAGCTTTTATATTATTAGCCAGTAGTTCTCTCAGTATGCAATCCGTAAGTTATTTTTATAGAATGGTAATTTTATTTGTTAATTTATTCAGATTCCTAAATATTCACTAAGCATGATGCTGAGTTGAACAGTAAACTACTAGGCAATATTAATTATAAGCGACGTTGAAATATTGTCCGTGAATGCCCTATTATCAAGTCCATTTGCCTTAAAAGTTTTGACACGACCACTATGCGTATGTTAATTAGGTTTATTATAATAATGGCTATATTTAGTAGACAAGGCAGTTGCAAACCACCAGCGAATAACAATTTCACTGCGCAATCAGAGTTCTAGATCGACTGACGTCTCCGTCTAGAGGCAATTACGTTATTATTTCACGAACATGCCTAGAAAAGTTTTTGTTGTCGGCGTCGGGTTGACTAACTTCATTAAGCCCTCATCCGGTGGTGACTACCCTGATTTCGGAAAGGAGGCTGTACTGTCTGCTTTGGCTGATGCCCGTATACAATATAACGATATTCAACAAGCATTCTGCGGATATGTGTTTGGTGACTCGACGTGCGGCCAGCGAGTTCTGTACCAAGTTGGCATGACCGGTATACCGATATACAATGTAAATAACAACTGCTCAACCGGCTCCAACGCCTTGTTCTTAGCAAAACAGCTTATTGAAGGTGGCATATGTGATGTCGCTCTGGCTCTGGGTTTTGAGAAAATGGCTTCAGGAGCGCTCGGTGCCGGAGTCTTCAAAGATAGGACCAACCCTCTAGATAGACACATACTCAAGATGACTGAAATAGCAGGGCTAACTGGAGCTCCAGTGACCGTTCAATTTTGTGCTAACGCAGGCATTGAACACATGAAAAAATATGGCACAACTGAATTACACCTAGCCAAGGTTGCTGCTAAGAACCATCGTCACGGCTGTAAAAATCCACGAGCGCAAAGCCAAAAAGAGTATACGGTTGAAGAAATATTAAATTCAAGGACTATTTTCGCACCCCTTACAAAACTTGAATGTTGCCCAACTAGTGACGGTGCAGGCGCTGCTGTCCTCATGTCTGAGGAAGCTGTGAAACGTTACGGGCTGCAAGATAATGCTGTAGAGATCATTGGCATGGAAATGGTAACTGACACTGCTGCAGTATTCGAAGAAAACAATCTAATGAAAATTGCCGGCTATGACTTGACAGTCCTAGCAGCTAAAAAACTTTACCAGAAGACTGGTGTAAGCCCAATGGAAATAGATGTGGTCGAGCTGCATGATTGCTTTGCTGCTAATGAAATGATTACCTATGAAGGCCTCCAACTATGTGGAGAAGGCGAGGCGGGCAAGTTCATAGATGCTGGAGACAATACGTATGGAGGTAGAGTTGTGGTGAATCCTAGTGGTGGCCTTATTGCGAGAGGACATCCTTTGGGTGCTACAGGGCTGGCACAGTGCGCTGAGCTTGTTTGGCAGCTGAGAGGAGAGGCCGGGAATAGACAGGTTGGTTCTTTTAGTTAAAACTTGTTTGCAACTAAGTGAGGTTGATGATAATTTATATTTGAATCTATTTCTAAATCTATTTATCAATTTAATGTAATTAAATAGCTAGAGTAAATAAAAAATAAATAACCCCAACAGCCACATTCTTAGCCCTGATCCCACACTAAGATCTAGTCTTGTGTCGTGGGTATCGGAAACTACGGGAGACTTATCGGTCTCGTAAACACCCAAACCAGAAAAAATATTTGTGGGCCGCACAAACTTTTCTCTTAGAGCGGGGATCGAACCCGCGGCCTCTCGTTTCACAGCCGACATCTAACCGACTGCGCCACGGAGGCCATCTAAAGTTAAAATGTCTGTGGACTGTGTCTCAATTTAAAATTATTTGTATTTCTATATTTTTAATTGTTTCACAGAACGAAGAGCTTTTTTAATTTTTAATTTTACCATGATCATGCGTTTTTTGTTAAAGTTCCATACAAACATAACTAGTAAATTCAATTTGTCCTAATAATAGGAATACGTTAGGGATCTTTGTATTACCGTACGCTTTATGACGAGGCAAGTAGGTATAGAATTTAAATGAATATGATTACGTTGTTTTCTACTTGCATTAATAAACTTATGAGGGCATTGAATTCATAAACAATACACATTTCCTTTGTTACAAGTTAAATTTAATCTTTATTCTCTTAGAGCAAATACTAAATTATCTAAAGTCACATAAATTAATGGAAATTACACGAAATAATAAATAGATTCATTACTACACTGTATAACTTAGATATCAGTAAAAACGTTAAGTAAATACTTTTTAATCATCTCATGAATTTAAACAAGGTACTAAGTGAGTAATATGGATTCATATTTGGTACTGTGTTTTATTTATGTTTCTAGATTAAGCCAAAGATAAATAAAGGAATGAAACAAGGATATAAATGATGCACCTCGGTGGTCATAGAGGTCAAAGCTTTGCAGCAAGACGCACATTTATATAATTGAATAATTTATATTGTTGACTGTAAAACGACGTAGTTTATGAGGTCATAATGTTAAAATTGCTATCATATCATAAAGTTAAATGACAAATTGACAATAGTTTCAATTACAATAATGTTTATGTTCACACTTGGTCGTGCCAGTACGAAAATATGCTGGAAGATGGACATATTATAGAAAATATGATAGCAAGATTACAAGACAGAGATAAATTGATATTATCATTCGAAACTCATCATAGTTTCAACATCACAGAAGACAAAAAGCTTACTTGAAACCAATTAAAATACCGAAAGACGGTTATTATTCCATTTCTATATTTCATAATTCATTATAACAATAGGATAAACCAACTTATAATGAAATGTCCACTTGCAAAATCTAATTTCTTTACAAACCTTTGGTAATTGTTAAAACTAATTTGCTTTTAATAATCACTTAGAATCACGGGCAATTGTTTTTAATCGTCTTGTATCCTAAAAGGGAGATTATAATTAACTTTATTGTTTGGGCTAATGTATATTTAAAAATAAGTTTTTCATAAATGGATATATCATTTATTTTTATAGCCCAATATGGGAATAGTCTCTTATCAACCAAAGTTATTTCTTAGAACTTGGCAATGCAGATAATGATTTGTATTCGAAGCGTCATTATAATATACTAGCTGTCGGGCCCGGCTTCGCCCGGGTGCAGATAGTTTTTGAGTCCAATCCACATCAAGAACATATTATTTCGCGTGTCTACTAACTATATTTCCCGCGTGCCGTCGACTATATTTCCCTTCCGTAGGAGAGGACATCCCGTGCCAACAATTTGAATTTGAAAGAGTAGAAAATATGTATATTTGGTTTCCTGACTCATCCCACGGGAACACTACATTTTTCGGGATAAAAAGTAGCCTATGTGTTAATCCAGGGTGTCAGCTATCACTATACCAAATTTCATCAAAATCTGTTGAGCCGTTTTTCATGAAAGAGTAACAAACATCCATACATACAAACTTTCACCTTTATAATATTAGTAAGGATTCATGGTCCTGTTTGGTTTTGCTAATTTTGGTTATACTATATGAATGATTGACGTCACTTCTTCTGAGAAATAATTAAGTTCTAGTAAAATCTCGTTTTTTATTGATAAATCCACAAGTAAACGACAGTGGATCGTAAAAAGGCGATAAATTAATAAATAAAATTGTAATAGGTATAATTTAGTAGTCGTTTCGTTAATAATGCCAGGCATGAGGGATTTGAGCAAAGTAATCATTGATATATATTCCGTTTTAAACGTTTTGGTGTAGTAAGCAAGAATAGACAAATAGACATTGAGGCTGCAAATACTCAGACGGCCTCTCATTTATTTATTTAATTTTATGCTTTATATTACACTAGCTGTCGGGCCCGGCTTCGCCCGGGTGCAGATAGTTTTTGAGTCCAATCCACATCAAGAACATATTATTTCGCGTGTCTACTAACTATATTTCCCGCGTGCCGTCGACTATATTTCCCTTCCGTAGGAGAGGACATCCCGTGCCAACAATTTGAATTTGAAAGAGTAGAAAATATGTATATTTGGTTTCCTGACTCATCCCACGGGAACACTACATTTTTCGGGATAAAAAGTAGCCTATGTGTTAATCCAGGGTGTCAGCTAACACTATACCAAATTTCATCAAAATCTGTTGAGCCGTTTTTTCATGAAAGAGTAACAAACATCCATACATACATACAAACTTTCACCTTTATAATATTAGTAAGGATTTGTTCAACTTGAATATCTAGTCCTAGCTATATTTAGTATAATTGAAATGAATCACAACATAGGGTACATTTATTAATATCAGTAACCAAGTTATGATAGTTGCTCATTGCACATTTGTGTCGATTGTAGAACATCTCGAGGCGTATACATTTTTCAGTTTATTATTAAGCTTGTATGCTGCAACCAGATGTAGTGCGTGATGGCGGAAAATCTGACGCGGCTGAAAATAATATGCTCACTGTGGTCACAGGTTCAAATCCTAGGGCACACTTCTGACTTTTCGTAGTCACTTGTATATTGATAGTCAATCACCACGCACTATAACGGTAAAGGAAAACATCGTGGGGAAACCTCAAACCTGCATACCATAGCGAATTTTTAAATAATTGTATGGTGTGGAATGTCCGCCAACCCGACCTAGTCCAGCGTAGTGGTCAATCTCAATCATACTCTTGATTGTAGAGAAGGCCCGTGACTTGCAGTTGGATGTATGTGGGCTGATACCACTCGATACCCTATTTGGACGACATTTGCACTTACTACCAGGTGCAAGTCATTGTGGCGTGTCAGAATTAAAAATAAAAGCATTATCAAGCTTTTACGGGATCATTATGCAACATTAATCTCTTATTAAAACTTAACACAAATATATAAATGCGGATTTTGGCTACGATAGTATATCACTTGATAACATGATATGATAAACTCAACGAAATATGCTAGGTTATCGACTTATCGTATTTAATCCGATAATTATATCTTTTATTAATTTTACCTTAAAATCTCATCACGCTTTAGTACTAATTGAAACTTTGGACAGTGATTTTAGCGCAGACTATTAATTTATTGTTTTGGTAAGATTTATTTAATGTCATACAGTGTAGTTATTAGAAGTAGGATTTACTGGAAACACTTTGTGAAAATAAATATTTTTGTCGGATTAGATTGAGATTGATTTTGCAAATATTTTTAAAATGTGTACTCCACTTTTTGTTGCCGTTTAAGCCCTTAAAATACTCATATTGTAGATTAGTTTTCACACTTTCATCATATTATTGTGCTTTTATTATTATATATATTCCTTTTTGAACAGCGTAATTCTTCTCGATCGATGTCGCATGTCTCACAAAAACTGCCTTTCTGAGCTTTACTAACATTCTATAAGACCCAACTGCGAGTTCCCCTCGATTTCTCCTTTAGTTAGTTGGTCATTTACATGCAGGTCACTTAACAATTTAAACAATAACATTTGAGATGGCAAGATATATAGAGAGACTTCATTAAAAACTGTATAATTTGCTACTTAATTAAATAAATGTCTTTATGCCCACATATACACGAGTCAAAGGTTTACGTGTAATGTATTTTTTCACTCACGAATTTTTTTTTATTTTATTTTTTATTGCAATGAATGACGACACGAGCAAGCCGGTCGCCTGATGGTAAGCGATACGACCGCTCATAAACAGTAGCAACATTCCACTGCGCTCGCCATCCTGAGACATCAGATGTTAAGTCTCAATATGTCCAGTAGTTACTCTCGATACAATGTCTTTCAATCCGAAACACAACAGTGCATTTACGCAGTGTTGTTTCACGGGAGAAATAGACATTGCGGTGGTACCCACCCACATGGCCTCTCACATATGAGAGACCTACCACCAGTCAAGTCAGTCAAAAAATGTGTAAATTTAAAAAAGATTTAGGTACAATAACCATCGTTGTTAGAGCTGAGCTATTCATGCTGTATGTTGTTGGCAGTGTATCTTTAGTCCATCCGCTTCCAAATAAAAATCCATTGCAATTCCAAAAAAATACGATTGTTTTTATATGTCCAATCCGAAAGAACTAAAAAAGTTTTCGATGAAAATACTTCATATACATTTAAGAAATACTACAACTGTTATAGAACTCTTTAAAAACGAAGTCACGATAGGCCTGATTAGTAATCCGTCTTCTTAATTTTGTACGTAAATATTATCAAATAATACATTACTCTGTGAAAAATTCCAGGTGCCACGAGCGAGAATTGCTCTCCAACACAATCTGGGCCTGGGTGGTGCTGTCGTCGTCACCATGTACAAGAAAGGATTCACCGGCGTGAGCCCCAACAATGTGGCTGCCATCGCCAGCAGCCCGGAGGATTTCAAAGTGTACAAATACATGAAGATCCTCGAGGAGGCGATGCAGACCGACGAAGACAACCTCATTGAAAAAGTGCGCGGAATTTACGGCTTCAAAGTTAGGAACGGACCTAATGGTGCCGAGGGTTACTGGGTCATCAACGCCAAAGAAGGCAAAGGAAAAGTCACGTATAATGGAACTGAAAAACCCGATGTAACATTCACAGTCAGCGATGAAGATGTAGCGGACCTGATTTCTGGTCAACTGAACCCGCAGAAGGCGTTCTTCCAAGGCAAAATCAAGATCCAAGGCAACATGGGACTCGCAATGAAACTTACAGACTTGCAGAAGCAAGCGGCCGGCAGGTTCGACAACATTCGCTCTAAACTTTAATCTCAAAACTGATATGAAAATGGTTCTAATGTATTTTGGTAACGGAAAATGGTATAGGAACATCTTTATACTTAATCGCACATAAAATATGTAGTTACATAGGGAGCCTGTTGGTGGTTTATAATAGTAAGAAAAACAAGGGCGCATACGTTTGAAGCGGCATGTAATAAGTGTTTCGTCTGTAGGTGTAATGGTGTTTATATTGGATTATAAATATTCTAATTATTTTAATATTTTCGTTTTCATTTTTGAACTGAAACAATTACTTTAAGTAACCTATAAACCTTATCATTAATCATCATGATCATTAAACTTAAGATACTACAAATAAGTTGGCTGGATCGGGGTGGTATAACTGTTATATATGTAGATAACGAGTTGAAGTCTGTATCAACATTTTTTTAGTGTTTCATTTGGTGAATGAAATTACCGGTGACCCAAATACTAGTAGTAGCTTTGTTATCAGAAAACGGCTCCTAGCTCATGCTAAGGGTCTTATGGCAGCCGATGTTTCAATTTCACATACTTATCGTGGTATATCAACCTACATGTTGTAAAAATTATATTTGTATAAATATGAACATTACCTTTCCAAGATGTACACGTAACTTCCATATCAACAATTGATAATTAATATAATCAAGCATATCTAACGTAATTCAACGCACCTAGTTTTATCTGTCTTATCTAGTTATCACTTTTTGTTGAGTATTAATATTTTAAATTAATACCAACACACTGCCTCGGTAGCGTAGTTGTACTAGAATACGGTTACAAAGCTGAGGTCTCGGTTTCGAATCCCGGGTTGGGCAAAGTGATATTGGATTTTTCTATTAATTATCAGGCCAGAGTCAGGAATTTGTGGCCGATAAGGCGATAGGCTCGCCACCTATCACATCGTAGGAGTGAACATACAAGGCGAAATGTGGGTGTCCTGGCATCTCTGCCTACCCCATCTAGGATAAAGGCGGGAATTTATATATGTTAATACCATACTTTTGTAAGCATACATACTACTTACTACCTGTTGTCTGCACTTGCACACTTCTTCATACATAAACCTCCTGAGTCCTGACTTCCTCAGTAGATAGTCCTCGTATACCTACGTAGCATCTTCTTACTACTCTATGGTCCTCGTTGTAGCCTCCAATCTTCCCAATAGCCATCCCGAACCTTAAACTATTTCTTTGCACTAATAATGTTGGCATAAAACTAATACTGAATCCAATCAGTACCTAACATTTGTATTGCAATGAATGGCGAGACTATCATGCCATTCACCTCATGGTAATCAATACGACCGCTCATGGACAGAAGCAAAACCAAACACCATGAATTACAAAGCAATGCTTGGCATTCCACTGCCGTCACTACCCTGAGACATACAATGTTGAATCTCAATATATCCAATAGTTACTCTGGCTACAATGTCCTTCAAACAGGCACAATACATGAATTGCATGCATTTACACTACTGTTTGGTGGGTGGAATAGCTATTGTGGTACCTACCTAGGCAGCAGACGGCCTCTCACATATGAAACCAGTGAAACAAGGATTCATAGAATCTGCACCAAGGCCACTTGTTAACTGTTTGGACTAATGAGTTAAGAAATATGAATAAAATCATGAATTAGATCTACAGAGCACAGACTACAGTCGAGTATACTTGGTAGGCGGGCATACTCTATACCGTTGCATTTTCTGTTGATTTTCTATGATTCAAAAACGTACATACATCATTCGAAACGCAGCCAATATAGATCTATTTTATTAACTATTTATTACAAATAGCTAAGTAGTACCTTACTCGTAAACTTACTTAAATATATATTTATGGCGGGAGCCAGGAGGCGGGAAATGTGATCTGTCAGCAATGTCTAGGGCAAAGTCTAGGGCATGCGCGCGCAGACGACTAAAAATACATGCGCGTTTAGTAGTGTTGGCACTCCCAGCAAATTAATCGCCTAAGCCCTAATCGTTTAATAATATATCACTGATTTTCACGATATATCACTACGATTTTTTCGATACAATTACTTTCGACTAAAATTATTGACGCGAGGAGTTTTTTCATGAGTTTTTTTAGTGTCAAATATCAAGCAAAAATATTATTATTAATTCGACTAATAAACCTTTTTTTATGCTATAAAGCCCATTCATGTTCCATGAATCGTCAAAACATTTGTGACATGCTGACAACAATGTTGCCAAATTTTATTTTTACCAGAAATAACTGGAAAAAATATTTTGTTTTGTAAAAAAAATTAAAGTAGTAAATTAACTAAACTATATTTAATATCTTTCTAACAGTCCTTTGCTTTCTAACACTATTTCATCCTTTTAAAAAAAATGTAGGATAAAGATTAGATTCCGATTTTAAGTCCCTAGGTCGCTGTTTGATGTGATGTAAGTATTAAAAAAATATTAAGGGATTTTTTGAAGCCACATCGACTGACGCGACGGCCAGTCACTCGCTTAATACTTTAAACTGATTAGTAATCAGTTAATTTTTAATAATCAATGATTATTAAAGTCATTTGTGACCAATTGCTTAACTTTGACGATAACTATTGATTTGCACGTCCAACTTTCAGCGGCCAAATGTTAAAATATACCCTATTTCTATTTGTCAAAATTGAGGATCGGGACATGCAAGTAGCTATATGCAATGTCGTCCCCATTAAAAGACATTTGTGACGTATTTGACATTGCTGATGTATGGGGCTGACATTTTTTTAGTCAAAGTAATGGGCAAAGTTAATTTGTGCAATAGACCCATTGTATAGCCCTTTGATTTTCGGGTATGAAAGTCCTTGATTCTTACATATTTGTTTTATTTTTCCATTAAATATACATTATATATTTTATGGGAAAAAATCTCATTAATATTTTGTATAGTATGTCCATGATGTCCATTCAACAACTGGCAACACATATAGGTCACGTGACCAAAATTATACAAGAAAAGTTGTGCAAGTTGGACAGTGGACTTTGTCAATCGTTTGTTCGGTGCACAGAGTACATTTTATAATAGGAAATAGAGGTCTCTCTCGGCACAGAATTAATGCAACTACAATGAGCGCCCTCTGCTTTTTTTTATTGGCAACTTTTCAATTAATAAGGCACCTACCTATATAATAAGCACCGCGTTATTCTCCACTTAACACTTTAATATAGAAACTAATCTACATTTAAATCCATCCATTAAGTAGATTAGCTACTATATTAAAATGTTAATACAGCACAAAATCAAGAAGAAAATTATAATATAAGAAATAAAATACAATCAATAATGTTTTAATTCTTTATTTTTCATAAATTTACAAAAATATTTTTGAGCCATCATTTGCACACTGTCGTCATTATCGTCGACACTCCGCTTGCCATAGGCTATTTTATTAATATTTTTGCAGTATGCAAAAATAAAAAAACGAATTATTTGGTTTATTAAATAATTTTTTAATTTCTCTTTGTGTATAGGACATGTTATAAAATTTAAATCAACTATAACACCTGTGATCAATTTGATATATTCTTTTAATAAAGGTTTAGTAATATATTTTTTAAGAATAAAATTTGAAATGTCTTGCATTTCGGACAATGATTTTAAGAATTCGTTATTTGGGCTGTGAAGCCAATTTCGACCGGAATATTCTCTTATTCTGATATAATCAGTTTCTGCGCCACAAATTGATTCTACACAATTTTTACATCCCTTGGTAACATGAGCTTTTGATTTTTTTATAAAATATCCACTAATATACTCAAGTGGCGCCAAAATTCTTGGATCGCTTTTTGACGCCAGTGGTATTAAATCAATTTCCATGATGTCGTTTAAATCGACTTCCGTAGTCTTATTGACTTCACAGTCTTTGGTTAATAAAAGAGAATATAATAATTCGCCATGATCACTTTCGCAGTTTGCACCCGGAGCGTGGACACTGGTTAAATTATTAATTAAAAGTGTGACAAATGACGACTCAAATTGGTCTGTGGTTGGACTCGTGTTGCGACATCCTTGGCTACGTATCGCCCCAAAAAATTTTTCTAGTGGGTCCTGGTTTAAATGCCGCATCCAAAATGATGTTATATTATATTTTTTTTTAAGAACTATAGTAAGATTTTCAATACCCTTGAGAGTGGTGATCCAACCCTGCACAGTGGGTATTGAGTCCTTTCTTCCAGTTTTCTTGTTGACAAATTCCAAAGACTCCATAACTTTCCTGCCTTCTCTCCATATTTTTAAATGAGGAGAGTGAGGAGTTACTGCACCAAGAAGGGGCTTGGCATGAAATTTTTTGGAAAAACTGCCATTCACGGAGTCGAATAATGTATCCATGAATAGGAAAAAATCTGCAGTCTCTTGGCATTCCTTGGGAAGGATGCCTTTTTCTGAAAATAATAAATAAAAAGTATTAACAAAAATCTAGGAGTATATTGTGTATACTTAAAAAATCAAACTAATATTTTGTATTTGTAAACAATCATAACACACCTATAAATTTAAATAGGATAAAAAAATATTGATTCTGAAATCAAGTTTCAAACATACTATAAAACTTTGTCTAATGTTGTCAATGCATTTCTTACATAAAATGTAGCAAAATTTACATTTTCAGATGGAATAATGTAATTAAAATATACCTATCATACATAGCATTCAAAAACTCACGCCTTTCTCCCAGAAAGGGTAGACAGGGGTTCTCCTGGTAGCAACTAGGACACCCACATTTCGCTTGTCTATTCCGTCCCATTATGTAATAGGTGGTGAGTCTATCGCCATATCGGGCAAAAATTCCTGACCCTGATTTCCCCGACCCGGCACTCGAACCCGAGACCTTACCTTTGTAAAGTGCCTTAGTACAACTGCGCCACCGATGCAGTAAATATGCCCATCACCTAGATGTATTGCATGCATTACGTCATTGTTGTATAAAAACATGAAATGTATATTAATTTTCCCTACCTGCAAGGTATCCCATGTTTGACGAGATTTTCCGGCTAAATATCTGGCTGGCGTATTTCACCTTCATTTTCCGTATTTTGGACGGTATGACATGTGCATCAGTCAAATTAGGCATAAGACATACGCCTTTATATGCTGGATTTTCTTGGTGAAGCATTTCAACATGTCGCCATTTCGCAGTACCAGCTTTTCCGTTAATTATATACTTTAAATCTTTCGTCAGAAGATTGTTTCTAATCCCTTTCAATAAATGAGGTGGGTCGAATATTGGAATAATTTCCAAGGAATTTATATTAATCACATTATCCCATGGTATTTCTCTTTCTTGCCTGATATAAATTCTCCTCGTCTCCTCTACCAATAATTTGATTGCTTGTCGGTTGTTCGTGCCTTGGTCGCAAATGATTGCAAGGACTATAAATCCAGCTATTTGTAATTGCACAATAATTTCCTTTAATTGCTTCGCTATTTCGCAACCTTTTGTTGCACCTGCTGAAAAAGTATAAGCAACTGGTTGCTTATAATTCTTTACAAGTCCACGAATAAGATAGACTTGTGCATGATCAGCAAGGATCTTTTTTGTTTCTTGTCCATCGGTAACAAAACCACTCACTGTGTCTTTCCTTTCATTGTATGATATACCAGCTTTTATTTGCATTTCGTCAAATACTAATGCACACAATTTGTGTTCTGCTTTCATTTGTTTAGCTTTAGTTTCTAACTGTGCAAAAATAGGCTTGTTGATTCCAGGTTTTAATGCACACTTGTTTAAGAAATTTGAAAGTATTTGGCGTGATGGCAGAATGAATATTTTTCGTATAAAACGATATGCCTTTGGGCTTTGTTTTAGTAGGGTCAGAGCCAAAATTTTTTCATCCGTGGAGAATCTATGACCTTTTGATTTTTTTTTGTATTCCCTAAATTGCAGGAGTGTTAATAATTTGGCAGAAGTTGTCCAATTGTCCATAGCATTAACAAATTCTGAATTTGAAAATAATTTTTTAGCTAATTTCAATTCTAATTTCTGCTTATTGATATAGTTTCGGCATTTACTTAATTTCACTCGTAACTCTATTAATTTTTTATGTAATTTTTCTTCAGCTTTCGTCGTTTTCATAAATGTTTTCCTGCGTTTACACAATGTTTTGATGGTAGTAGGCAGTGTTGATTGTACTGAAAATTTAAAAAAAATGCAGTCAGTTATACAATATGAGTTTTAGTTAAATAACCTACTAATAGGATACTGCTGGGCATGAGAATAAATACATGACTTAACATCTAATTTCTTGAGGCAGCAAGAGTGCTGCAGTGCCACATAGTGCTTAGTAATTATAAGTTACGAGTGGTGTTCCTGGCCTAATACTGGCTTGGTGTAGGTTGGCAGACTTCACATGCCACAGAAATTCTTGCAATACTCTGGTGTGCAGGTTTACTCACGATATTTACCTTTACCATTAAACAGCCTTGTTATTGACTATCAATTCACACATTACACTGAAAAATCAAGTGGGCCCAAGTATTTGAACCCAGGAGTTCAGGGCCGGTAGTCATGTCCAGTCCTTTAAAAACAGGCTACTAGATAACTTCTACTAATGCTGAACATGACTTCCTGGGTACAAAGTGTGGATACAACATTTAAAATGATTTTTTGAATTATTCCACCAAAATTTTTTTAAAGCTTCCACTAGACAGTTATTTTTTTTACATCTTAGATCATTGTACCTCAAAAATCATTTAAATGCATTGATTCTGCACCAAATTCCTCTCCAATCTTGTTGTCAAGAAAGGTTTTTTTGTGAAATTGCCAAAGTATTGCAACAGAAATTGGTTAGGTACATTAATGTCACAGGAGAGTGAGTGTAAATTCTATGACAAAATAGATAATTTTTATTGTAAACATGCTTACCCTTAATTGGTATTGTATTCATTTCAGTATCAATAGTTTTATTTGATATTGGATTCCCCTTCATTGTTACGTCTAGAGATGGACCTGAAAAACCAAGTAATACTCTTGTCACTTCAGGTATATTTTGAGATAGTAAATTAGTTTGGTATGCATTACAATGCAGACAAACAAGCAACCATCATACACATACATTGTATTATATATACACTTCAAGCAGTAAATAAATCTAAATTAAGTTCAAAGAAAAATAAAAATTACCAGTAATGGGAGACATATTTTCTTTTTCTGAATCTCCTTTTGTGGAAGACAACTGGAAATCTGATACTGCGGAAACCACTTCAGACATGAAAATAACAGGATCTGCAATGATAAGTATTTCAATAAATATTAAAAAATACATAATATGATAAGTATATTTATTCATTTAATAATATGGTTACAGACCACTTCCAACAGATCTACATACATATGTGAAGATCCTTGGGGGAGGCCCATGATCAGCAGTGGACTTCCTGTGGCTGAAGAGAGAAAGAGATATTTCAATTACCTTTAGAGCTAGAAGGAGTATCCATCAAGATATTATGTGTAACCCGCAATGGTCTACGATCTGCAATACTGAATTGTGGAATAGCCAGTGGACCTGCAAGAAACAACAAGTTGCTGTAGCAGTTGAACTAAACCAGTTTTTTGGTATTGTATTTAGTATTATATGAAAATCATTATCATAGCTAGCAATGAATGATTTAAAAGAAATATATAATTACAACATTTGGATCAGTTAGATTATAAATTAAAATAATTTACAGGAGTATGAATTGCATTGTGATAATTAGGGCCTGGAATGTAATATTTGGAGTTGGGAAAAGTTTTTAAATACTCTTAAATTAGCTACTTATGTAATTTTAATTTTTATATATTGAACTTGTATTTAACATATTGGACTTGAACATTGGTGCATAATTATATGGGCCCTAGTAATAATAAATAACTTACCAGGTATATTAATTGTTGGCACTGCTAATTTACTAATTCTGTTAAATCGACAGCAATGTTTTTCTTCAAAATGATTATGGCAAACTCTCCGCAGTTTGTAAATAACCTGGTTATCCAAACCAAGGATGTCACCTCCCACAGCATACACCCAAGATCTGAATAGTTCTGGGTTTTTATCAGGATTGGGAAATCCATGTAACACCATGTGTGAGTCTAAAAAATATTGTTTTCATTAACTAAAAATTATATGAGTGTTTTATTTATTAAACAATGCACAATAAATCTAACCACAACTATTTCCTTCATTATGGTCTTTATTGCGAAGCTAGTAACAAAGAACAATTGAGGATTTGGGATTTGTATGTCTCTCTCTGTAATAGTATGTTAGTTGTTGTTGTAAATAAGGTACGTTGGAGTCCAGCGACACTTCTTTCATTCCTTGACGTCTCATCGAATTCTCCAACAAGTACTGTCTTTTTTATCTTTTTTTTATTACTGTAACATAACTAATTTCTGAAATTTGACCAGATAACAGAAATAGTAATCAACGCTCCACACTGTGGTTTGAGAGAAATTTTAGAGTTATCATTAATTATAAAAGTATAAACTTACTCCCACTGTCGAAACAACCGGGTACACAACATCGGTTTCTGGACATTTTCGCTCGCAAATGATCCAACTAAATACTAACACTTAAATAATGGAGTCCTGTCTCAAATTACTTGTAGTTTTGCAAAGTAAACACAACACTTAACTAATGGAGTCCTGTCTCAAATTACTTGCAATTTTGCAAAGTAACCACAACAAACTAATGGAGTCCTGTCTCAATTTAATTGCAATAGATTACTTGTGTTTACGCTATTCGGAGGAGCTAGACACTAGCTCGACTCAACGAAATAGCGTAAAAAGCACATCTAATTGCAAAAATAACAAAAACGAACACAAAACCACATAAAACACAGGCAAGCGCGAAGCGTCGTTTTTGCAATTATTTTGACATTTTTGCCGACCCGGAAGTTCGATTTTTTTTTTTTTTATTTAAAATTTTACGGCCCTGGATACAAGTCCTTTTAGCCAATCCTTAACTATTACAAATCGTATGTTCGAATTATACACAATCATAAATCTATATAAATTTACAACATCAATAATCTTTATAATTTTTCTACTGTACTACATATATATTTATACAACGGTTTATACATTAATGGATTCTTTAACATTTCTATAACTGACGAAGGCTTATATGTTGATATTTCTAATAAATCCGAAATTAAAATTAAACGTATTAAATTAAATTTAGGGCAAGATAAAACAATATGGTCTAAGTCTGCTGGTTGTACGCCACAATATTGGCAATGATCAGATGTTAATATTTTCATCCTAAACAGATGAGCTGGAGTCTGACAATGTCCAAATCTTAATCTATTTATTATAGTTATACATTTCCTTTCTTCAAATTGCATTTTATTATTATTAAACCATGGGCGGGCGGGTAGGTTCTCTTGTATTGATGCATACCATTTTCCTTTACTTTTATTTTTTTCCTTCCAGTAGCACTCCCATCTAAATCTAGTTTTTTCTTTTAATGTCAGAAAATAATCTGTGTAGGGTATTTTCAGTGCATCATTATGGTCTTCATCCCAATGAGAATTAGCTGCTTTATCAGCTAATTCATTACCCTGGATTCCCGAATGGCCGGGTACCCATTCAATCCTAACCACCTTGCTCTTGTTCAAATTATACAACAATTCTTTTATATTATAAATTATATAGTTGGTTTTATAAGCCAAAGTTGAACCATATATTGTTTTAATAACACTTTGAGAGTCTGATAGAATAAGTATTCTGTCAACGTTACCTAAATCTCTCGTGTACATTAAGGCTCTATAAATTGCGTATGCTTCTGCTGTGAAAATACTACTCTCGTTATTAATTCTACAGTTTTTACTTATTTTCTTATACGAGTCATAGAAAGCAGCACATACACGATTTAGGGTCTTTGAGCCATCAGTGTATATTTTATACCAGAGCACCTTATTTATGTCATCTACGCTATCCCTTTCTTGAATTGAATCTAACAGAGCATCGTATTTACAATTATATACAGGGTAAATACTAAATTTATACATATTTACACTAAGCTCATTCATATGAGCCATTATAGTACACAATTCAGGAATGTTGTTATACATTATATCAGAAGGACGAATGTAATCGTCTAATGAAGCATCACATAAATTTTCAGGCAATTTAACAGTATCTAATAATATTGAGCTGGTTTTGCATAAAGCTTTTAAACAAAATTTTTCCGCAAAGTGTAACCTTCTAATAGCCAGAGGAGGTACGCAGACCTCAGCCTCAAGTGCGTGTATAGGCGTAGTTCTCATTGCACCACTTATTATTCTCAATGCAATATTTTGAATAACATCCAATTTTTTTAACAATGAAGAGCCGGCATACATATAAGCTAAATAACTATAATCAAAATGACTCCTAATGATGCTTTTATAGAGCATTAATAAGGTTTTAGGATCTGAACCCCAGAATGTTCCTGCTAAACTTCTCAAGATATTTAAATTTCTTGTTGCATTTTTACATATGTAATTTATATGGCTTTGAAATTTAAGCTTATTATCTATTATTACTCCTAAAAATTTCTTTTCTTTCACTTGAGGAATGGATAAATTATTATATTGAATATTGATCAAATCATCAGTACCAAATACAACAAGAGAACTTTTTTCCGTATTAATATTTAATTTTAACTTATTACTGTAATATGAATTCAACTGACATAAAGCTAGATTTAAATTTTGTTGAGCAACCGAAATATTTCTGTCAATTGAGTAAACAACAATGTCATCTGCGAATTGTAATACTTTAACGTTTTTCGTAAGATATTGTGAAATCTGAGAAGTATACAGGTTGTACAAGATAGGTGATAGAGATGCTCCTTGCATTAGGCCTTTACAAACAGAATATGGGCCGTGTAGTAGCCCATTAAATTTAACATGAAACGACCGATCGTTAAGGAAATTATGAATCCACTTTAACAATTTTCCAGGTAAACCCAATTCATACAATACCAGTATCAGTTGATTAATATCTACATTATCATATGCACCCTGAACATCAAGGAAGGCACAAACTGCAACAGATTTTGAAAGCAGACATTTTTTCATGTCTGTGATAAAGGTAACAAAGCTTTCTGGAGCACTTTTACCTTTTCTGAAACCAAATTGGATATCTGGTAAAATATTGTAATGCTCTACATAATAATCAAGTCTTAATTTGATCATTTGTTCTGTTACTTTACCTATGCAAGAGGTTAATGATATGGGTCTATATGAATTGTAATCTTTAGGAGGTTTCTCAGGTTTCAGAATTGGAATGATGCACTGAGTTTTCCAAGATTCAGGAATAATTTGATTAAGCCATAGTGAATTTAAGACCATTAATAATTTATTTTTACAGTTGATAGGAAGTTTTCGTAAAAGGATATAAGGAATATTGTCTAGTCCTGGAGCCGAATCCTTTCTTGAATCTAATGCTATACAAAGTTCCTTATATGAAAATTCTCTTAACAAAAAAGTATTTATTTCATTGTCATTATTTTTATCGAAAAATATATCATTACCCACTAAACTACTATTTGATCCATTACTAATTTTATTAATAAAATCAGGTAACCATTCATCTTGTTTAGGTTTAGTCATCACATTAACCCTTTTAAATCTACGGATGTAATTCCAAATTTTTGAAACAGGAGTATATCTATCTAAGGATGAACATAGGGTTTTCCAACTATTACGTTTTTGCTCACTGATAATTTTTTTCTTTTTTGCATCCAATTTTTTATATTCAATAAACCGTTCCATTGTCATTGATGATCTATATGCTAACAAAGCCATTTTTGATTTTCGTACAGCTTCTGCACATTCATCATTCCACCATGGTGCTGGGATTTTCCTATGGTTTGAAGATATATTACATTTGAAGATAGGTGTACATTGGTCCCTTAAATTGTATAATAATTCACAAAATTGATTATATTGTGTAAGAGGGTCAGAGTCTGTAGGAATAAATTCACTAAATAATTTCTCAGCCTCAATCTCAAATTTAATCCAATCAGTTTTATGAAATAGATATTTTTGTATGTTATAATTTATTTGGTATTTACAGGGGGAGATCAGGATGTCAGTAAAGATAGGGAGGTGGTAACTTCCTAATGGATCTTCACCAACACTCCATTCACATAGTGGAGCTATGTCTGGGCTAACACATGTGAGATCTATTGCTGATGGATTCCTATTTGGGGCCTGGACTGTTGTGGCTTTACCATCATTTAACAAGCACAGATCAGCTTCATCCAATAGGTTAAATAGTTGAGTACCCCTTGACTTTGTTGTTGCACACCCAAAAGCTATGTGGTGAGCATTAAAATCTCCTGATATTAAGCAGGGTCTAGGTAAGAAATTAAATATATTTCTTAATTTATTTATTTTAAATCTACTACTTTTAGGTGGACAATACACAGTCAAAATGGATAAAGGACCAGTGTGAGTTTGAACTGAAATTGCAACTGATTGAATATCCTGGTAGAATGGGAGTTGTATGTTTTCATATTTAATCTTATTTCTAATCAAAATACCAACACCACCATGATCATTTTTAGCATTTTTATAGATCAAATTATATCCTGGAAATTTCAGATTATGACAATTGTTTGTTTTTAACCAAGTTTCATTAAGCAGCAAAATGTCAATGTTAAATTCTGTTAATAAAGACATTACAAGTGGCCGTTTGTTATTAATACTCTGAATATTATGATGTACTATTCTTATAAATCTATCCATTATGTAAGTGTTTCAATAAAATTTCTTTAATTTTAATTGTAGTCTTAGGAGCGTCTTTATTGTTTCCTAATGAAATTAGAGTTTTAACTAATGCATTTATTATCCTATCATTATTAATTATTTCATTGGTTTCTTTAATAGAAGAAATATGTTTTTTGTTCAGTCCTGAATTTTGGAATTTTAATGTATCATGCTTAGGTAAGGGAAGTGGAGGGAAATTCCTATTACTACTTGCATTATTAACAGAAGTGGCAGTTGTAGCAGCATAGGAAAGTTTTTTCTGTTTCAATTTGGCTTCCTTCATTGGGCATGTTCTGGCAATAGCCAGGTGAGGACCCCCACAGTTAACACATTTTATTTCCTCCTCATTAATGCATTCTTTGTAGGAATGCTCACCAGCACAGATTGAGCATACTTGTTTATTTTTACATACTCTGGCTGAATGATTGAATTTTAAACATTTGAAACATTGTAATAGGGGTTTAATATATGGTTTAACTTTGAAGCGCCAGTGATCTAGGAAAATATATTCAGGCAAGGTGTTACTAACAAATGTTATAGCTACCGTCTTCAAAGCTTGTCTTACTCCGGTATTGTCCTTTTTGGTGAACCTTCTCACCGCTACCATTTCATATTCACATGTGAGTTTTCTGTAGAGTTCTTCATTGGAGATGTCGAAGGGAACAAACTGGATTACACCGATGACTTCCACTGAAGATGCTGGAATGTATGCTTTTATATTATGAGCTTCTAATTTGGAATTATTGTTCAGAAAATCATTGGCTGAACTGGCTTGCTTAAAAACAATTTGAATTTTATGAGCATTTACTCTACTAATTTCATACTGTCCTTTGATGAATTCTCCTAAAATATTTAATATGAATATCGGATCTTTGTTTCCAATATATTCATTTTCGGTACTTTCTATGAATACTGGGAAGTTTGTATTGTTACAGTTATCAGTATACTGTCTCTTGTAACCAGGTTTGTAGTATGGTTTTGGCGCCAAAATCTCTTCTGCTGGATTACTAGCAGTAGTAGTAGCAATCCGTTCATATTTTCTCTTCTTATTATCTTTTATTGGGTCTCCATCGCTATGGGTCCCCATTACTCCGGATAATTACAGATTTTAAAATATTTTATAAAATTAAAAATTTTAAATAGTCCGCCTTGTTTGACTTCCCGCCAAAAAGTCCCCGGAAGTTCGAATAAAACCTGGGCTGCCAACATTTTCTATTAGGTAATACCAATCTGGTCCAAAATAAATTAATTCCTTTTTATTTATCTTCAATTAATATTCAGAGCTTAAAATTTAAATTTTTGCAGTAAGATCATAATACTTTTGATTAATTTATTAAATATCATGTTCAGCTTCTTGAACACCTTAATGTATTAAAATTCTACTAAATAAGTAGTCTATAAAATATGTTTGTAAAGTGGCAATGTTATAAGTCGACTAAATTAGAAAGTTACCATTTAATGCTTGCAGTGTAAGTAATCGTATGTAATCTCTTTTTCGTTGTATTATTCATACGTCATTCGCGATAGCCGCGACCTCTGATAGTTTTACACGACACCACCAAATTATTAGTATGCTAACTTAAAAAGACATGTCACTTCGAACTTAGCCTCATACGAACTCTACTTTCAACATTTATTGGATTTACTCCTGTCATATTTCCTACTAATTTCTTATAAGTTTGCACCGCCTGGTTCGGTGCATTTATTGTTCCAAGATTACATTTTATCAGTATTTAATAACAGTTATCTTGATCCTACAACAAAACCGCACACCACCAACGAATAACGATTACACTGCGCCCTCAGAGTTCCAGATTGACTGACGTCTCCGTCTAGAGGTATAGTAGTTATTATTTTACCAAAATGCCTAGAAAAGTTTTTGTTGTCGGCGTCGGGATGACGAATTTCATCAAGCCGTCAACCGGCGGCGACTATCCCGACTTCGCAAAAGAGGCTGTACTGTCTGCCCTGGCTGATGCCCGCATACAATACAAGGATATCCAACAAGCTTTCTGCGGCTATGTGTTTGGTGACTCGACGTGCGGCCAGCGAGTTCTGTATCAAGTTGGTATGACCGGTATACCGATATACAATGTAAATAACAACTGCTCAACCGGCTCCAACGCCTTGTTCCTAGCAAAACAACTCGTTGAAGGTGGTATATGTGATGTCGCCCTGGCTCTGGGTTTTGAGAAAATGTCCCCAGGAGCACTTGGCGCCGGAGTCTTTGATGACAGGACCAACCCCCTAGATAGACACACACTCAAAATGGCGGATATAACAGAGCTAACTGGAGCCCCAATGACTGCTCAATATTTTGGTAATGCAGCCATTGAACACATGAAAAAATATGGCACCACTGAACTTCACCTAGCCAAGATTGCCGCTAAGAACCACCGTCATGGTTGTAAGAATCCACGAGCGCAAGGCAAAAGGGAGTATACAGTTGAGGAAGTATTAAATTCAAGGAAAATTTATGGGCCCCTCACAAAACTAGAATGTTGCCCTACCAGTGATGGCGCAGGTGCTGCTGTCCTCATGTCTGAAGAAGCTGTGAAACGCTATGGGCTACAGGACAAAGCTGTAGAGATTATTGGCATGGAAATGGCAACAGACACAGCTGCAGTATTTGAAGAAAACAGTCTCATGAAGGTTGCCGGCTATGATATGACTGCCCTTGCAGCTAAAAGGCTTTACCAAAAGACTGGTGTAAGCCCAATGCAAGTGGATGTGGTCGAGCTGCATGATTGCTTTGCTGCTAATGAAATGATTACCTATGAAGGCCTTCAACTATGTGGAGAAGGCGAGGCGGGCAAGTTCATAGATGCTGGAGACAATACATATGGAGGCAGAGTTGTGGTGAACCCGAGTGGAGGTCTAATTGCAAAGGGGCATCCTCTAGGAGCTACAGGGTTGGCGCAGTGTGCTGAGCTTGTATGGCAACTGAGAGGCGAGGCCGGGAATAGACAGGTTGGTTGTTTAAGTTTACGGTTTGCTTGGGGCCATATGAAGTGCAGATGATGGTAAAGTATGTTTGGTACAGTTTATGTTCGTATGTTCAAAATTTGCATATTCCTTTTAAAGTAAATTGTGTTTTTTGTGTTGAATTGGTGTTATATTCCACTTTGGTGAAGGTTTGTTTTAGAAAGTGCCCAGTTATGTTACTTTCACTTTTACATCTTATGATTTTGTGTCTTGTGTGTTCAAAGTTTATGAATTAGTGCATTTATGGTAAAGGCTGATTTTGAGCAAGGGATTCTTTGCATACCTGGCAAAAAATGCTTGGATTCTGATATAGAACAATCTAACAAAAAAAAAACAATCCCAAAAATGTTATTAATTAGTTTGTTGAGGCTTGATGCACTGCTATAAGTTTTATGATGACACAAATGTTAAATGAAAAATATGTTAAATTGGCATATAGGACAGGCATACAAATGAACATTATTTATAATTTCTTTGTTTTTCACTGTCTTATCCTCGTACCTACATCTGTACTATTCATAGTACATAAGAAAACAAAAATTCTGCCGCTTTACTTTTGAAAGAAAATACTAATTTTACTTAACAGTGACATCGATTGGATATTTGGGTATATGAAAACAAATTGAAAGGACACTTCACATTTGTAATTTTATTTAAAAATACCGCCGGGGTGTGTAAACGTAGCCGTGCGTTCACGCATGTGTAAGTTAAGCCGTTCAAATTTTATTAAACTCTTAATAATTTCTATATTTTTAGTTATTTGTGACTAATTAATACCTTGTGACGTTGATATCCAGTGTTATTTTTGCGTAAAAATAAATAAAGTTCGAGTAACTTCGCATTGTTTATCTATGTCCTATACAAAGAACAAATGTAGGTAGTTACAGTTTGATATTTTCAATACTACTGTACTTTGTGTAGTACATTGGAAGATATTTTCAATTTTTTTTATATTTTCCAGTTATAACAGATGATAGCAAAGTTGAAACGTTAAATGATTCTGAATTAGACTATTTGGGGGATTACTGCGACGATGATTTAGAGTTTCTGCCTCCAGAATTGATCCAAAAAGCGAGTTACCACGAGACTAGTGATTCCAATAGTTCAGACGAAGATTATTTATTTATTATTATCTACCTGCTTCTTTAGCGCTGTTGTGACAGTTTTACATCGCGATCTCGTTTGAGAGCACGGAACAGAAGAAGACGAGGACGTGGACTTGGTCGTATACGTGGCTCAAATATTGGCAAAGAATGCAATCCACCCAACCGTCATTTTTATCTATTCGGCTGAGTGCGATCAGAAATCACAAAACATATGATTGCATGCCAGACTCATGGACAAAATATACCTTAGAACCCAAAATCAATGATTTTATTTTACGTATGTAAGCATAAAATGATAGTTTCGTTATGTATATAAAGAAACTCAATGTTGGGAGTGTAATAAGTTCTAGGATCAATATATCGGCGAAGAGACTTTGGTATTTTTAGTTAACTGTTCGAATAGAAGATATATTTTAGAGACAGGCAGATCAATGGGTCTAACTTTGAGAGAACTAAATAATATATTGTACATATTAGGTATTACTATTACAATGTCCGCATTAAATTGATATGTACTGGTCTTAAAAATGGAAAGTTCCTATTGCTATGGCTATAGTGAGAAACAGATTTTATTTTATAAGATCGCGCCTACGGGGTCTTTATAATAGTGAAGTAAATACAGAACAAAAAAGACAAAAAAGGATTACATAACAACGGTTTGATAGAGTTCAGCACAGTTTTTTTTGAAAAAAAAAGTGTTATTTACCTTTTTTTACGCGAAATCGAAATTGTTATTCCCATTTTTAGTATATAAATTTTATTTATATTTGCTAAATCTCTATTTATGTTCTTAATTTACTACTTATTAGTAAATAATGTTGACTACAAATTATTTTCTGTTTGTTTTTGGAGAATTGTGCTTAATTTTGTTCTAGAACACGTTGAATTACTTTAATTTTAAATATTTTCGAATAAAATAACATAATATATAAAATTGTTGCTTTTTTTAGATTACAATCCTATTCTTATTACAATTTTTCTTCCAATTCTTTTTTATGTCCTATGTAAATGACATAGTAGTATCGTCACTTTGTCCTTTATAAAGGACATAGTGAAAAACTATTTTCCGAAAGGTGAGATTTTTTTTGTTATTTTTCTGATCCATTTTAAACGGTTAGGAATACAATGATAAAGTTTCACAAACATACTCAACAAAAAGTACCTCTGGTAGGCAGGAGGTTATTATAAAATATGGGGTCACTGCACTCATTAGCATGAATACAGAAACAAATGTTATGTGTCGACTGCCTCGGTGGCGTAGTTGTACTCCGGTACGGTTACAAAGCTGAGGTCTCGGGTTCGAATCCCGGGTTGGGCAAAGTGATATTGGATTTTTCTATTCATTATCAGCCCAGAGTCAGGAATTTGTGCCCGATATGGTGATAGGCTCGCCACCTATCACATTGTGGGACGGAACATACAAGGCGAAATGTGGGTGCCCTGGCACCTCTGCCTACCCCTTCTGGGAAAAAGGCGTGAGTTTATGTATGTATGTATGTATGTTATGTGTCGATTTTTATTACTTTATATTATTATATTTCACAATGAAATCTGTTATTTTTAAGCATGAGTATTACACAGGAGTTTGTTTATTATACATAACGTGCAAGCCGTGTTTTAACAATATTTTAACTGATTTAGTTACACAAGCAATGCTGTGCTTTCGAAAGCATTGACGTCAGAGAGGCCGGTCGTAAGATAAGTCAATGTTTTCTGCGTAAAATCGCAAGATTTCCATAACATAATCTAAATTTATATCTTGGTAAAAGCATACAGGAAATGTTAGGCGCGTTTTTTTTTAAGAACGAATATTTTGCAACCGGATTTATTACTTACCATATTCCAAATAATGGCAAGATATAATGATATAATGTCAAAATTGGGCATATTTTTCTCAGATGGACTTCATAGTCTGTTCCTAGATTAAGCAATCAAGTAATTAAATGAAATTCGTTATGTCGCCATGTAGGCAATTAAAGAACTCTTATGACAAGTCAATTACACATAGAACTTAATCTCTATTTACAAAATGTTTGATATATTAATTAATTAATAAAACAATATACTTCTTAAAGATTTAGATGAGACAGGTAATAAGCAGAGGTCAAATGTCGGCAGCGATACTCGTGTCTGTATTTAAATTTAAATTCATATTTTTATGTCTAGAGAATGTTATTATGGAAGGATGCAAGACCATTGTATAAACATCTCTACAATAACAATGTTGAATGAAAATATGTTCCAACACAATTGTTTATCGAACAAGTTCTAAAGTTCGCGGGGGCATGATAATATTGATAATTACAAACAATATTATAAACAATAAAATTTCAAAGACCGTAGATAATAGAATATATTACTTACGATGTTGTGAAATTACTGCGGAAATATTAGGGAGATAGAATGATAATGCGGTCTTGTATCTCTTTCTAGGGAAGAGAATGAAATAGTGTGCTTATTGATAAATAAATTTATAAAAATATATTACACAGATTTTAGTGGTTTAGTCGTTTTTTGTTACGAAATTTTTTGACCTATTTATCCTTGTGCACGCAGTAAACAAATACGATAATTTCAGAAAATAATTAATACAAGTACATAGATTATTTTAAGACCAAATCCGTTGCAGTCTTAATAATTAATAAATAAAATGACTAGTAATTGTGTTTAATTAACATTTACCATAAAGCTGTATTTTAATAACCTTTACTTATGTCGTTTTATTCTTTAATAACAATTATTATTTTAATTAAGTTTTTCATACCAAATTAATCTATAATTTATATTGTCTTATTTTTTCTTTTCGTAATTTAGCAAAGTGTAATCATGCCCAAACACATGAAAATAGCTACTAAAGGTACTTAGTACTTCACAATTTAGCGTCGACTTTAGCCTACCAACGACCAACAACTTTTGGTTAAATATATATGTATATAGTCGTAATAAAACGGAGCTAGACTAGACTGCTATTTATATAATTAAGGACACTTGCATTGATCAGATAGTAATAAGAATTCTGTGAATCTATTATGAACATAATATGTACGTAGTATCTGACGTAATCCAAAAATTACTTAATATAATCCGGACATACAGAAAATTCACACGTTCCGTGCAAATGCTGGACTATGACCCATAAAGCCATAAGACTATTACGTGATACCTGAATATTCAAATGCCATTGAAATCCAAATCTTGATTAAAAGCTATGTTTCGCGATACAACATTTTCCATGCCATCTCCGCTTCAATCTTGTACGCGCTCCCCTAAATTGATTAATTTGGTCCTACGCCTAATCTAATGTTCCTAAGCTATAAACTCGAGTTTAAATTCCCGTGTATAATGTATTTAATAGCGGAAATAGTATGTTAAAAACTCATTTGTTAATTCTGTATTTAATCGAACATGTAAGATAATTTTATCTTCTCAAAAATATGCTAATTGACTTGCACAATATTAGCTCAACGGGAAACTCACATTGAAGTCCGAAAGTACATTTTGTTCTTATTATTGTCATTGATAGTCTTAAATCTTAATGACTTATGTTTTGTCACTTTCAGACTTATGTCAAACACTATTCAAGTGAGGGAGACAAATTGTCCTAATAAAAGCTATTATTAACCTCTTACGAACTACTTTACATTGTCGATTCCGGCAGCTTCAATTTGTGAATTAAATTAACTTTTTACAACCGCAACCGACAATAGGTTATTCGTGGCATTCTTCCAAATTACTCATTAATTTTAAACAAATGTAATTTGACAGTATAATTACTTTGATAGTGAACTTTAGAAAACTGTTGCGTTTTGTAATTAACTCATTCTTGAAAATGATTGGCCAAACGAGATGGGTGGTTTGGAGTTTGGACGGCGTACGTAAAACGAATACCATAACCTCTAACGAATACCTAGATAGTCCATAAAATGTTGGAGTCGTCTATCATACGTTGTAACTTGTAACTATATACTAAGTTTGGAGTGAATGATAATTAATGTCATAGAGAAAAGTATTAAGTTTTAGAAGTGGAAAACTTTTACCTTTCTTCGGACATCGAACAGTCGAACATTCGAACCTCGTTTTTGATCACAGAGTAACCCCCTGACGTGGCCAGGTTGGTGGACTAATCCTGACTCGATTGGTAGAACTGGTCCCTGTATATGCGTAGGATGTATGTGGGCTGGACCTTCCTTTAGTATTAAAAGAGTTACTAGAGTCATATAATTGTCCTTAGTACGTGCTCAATTTGGTACAAGACTACGAGAAATTGAATAAATTTGTTAAAGTTGAAATTGACATGTCATTTTAAAATCTCTTACGTGAATGTAATAGGTAAATAAACTCTGCGACCGAACCTGTTTTAGCTACCTAAAACGTTCAAAGGTTGTTTCTATAGTTTCAGTATATATTAACGGATTTAAAAGGCAAATTTAAGTGGCACACGGTTGCAAAATAAACAAACTCATTTGCAATGTGTTGCTAGGGTAGGTAGAAATAACAATTTTATATTGAACTGGACAAAATTCAACATTGAAATGGATGCAATCCTCCAAAATTTCGTAAAATTTAATATGAATCACGTTTCTTAATTAAATGTAAATATTGCATTGTATGTACTTAGCATATTCAAACAGGCTGTTACTGCAAGGACAGTTGAAAGGCAAAAATAATTTTAACTAGGACATAATTAGGCTGTTGAATTATATTTTCATATTCATTATTTTGAATAGGATAATGTTAAAAAATATATTTCTTCCAGCAAATATTATGAAACAATAACTTATATCTGATTAGGTTATTGTCATATGTTGAATTTTTTTTTGTTGAAATATTCTAGTTCCTTTTATCCTTTATGAGTCTTGATACACTGACTCGTTTTCTAGATTTATTTACGACAAGTTATATTCAGGTTTGACCACCGTGTTACTTCTTGGAAGAAGTTGTATTTCTCCCAAACAGACGTGAATTCATTTTATTGCCTTTCTTGTTGGTAAGATTCATTGGACCAAATAACATAGACCTCCCTGATTTCTCCTTTGAGGTAGCTGTACAACGACGGAAAATATCAATTTCAAAGATGTAGACTATTTGGTTAAATTTCATGTCCTAAAATATCAAGATTTTAGAGAAGAGTTTAAAGTCGTACGGCCTTCATAGATCGTTGTACAGTCAACAACATAACTCCCTGAACACTTCACATTTTTTGAGAACCTTTTTATGAATTAAATTTTGTACGTACTACTCTGTAGTCGTAAAATATAACCAAGTAAAGTCATATATGCTGAGAAGTGCCATACCATATTGAAAATAATTATTATTTTAGATGATAAGACAATTCCAAATCTCGTGAATGTGTAGCGACTTATGTTGCTGACTGCACAACCGATTTTATTTAGAGAATGTTTTGTTTTCTTTATTCAAACTGAATTTAACAGTCGTGTGATAGTAGCACAGTATTCAGTATTCCATACTTGAAATAGGTTTCTAAACTGTGACCCGAGCACGAATTACTATCGAAAAAGTATTCGTATCGTAATGTAGTCATTTTGTATGAGATTTATACAGCGCCTCTATCGTGTGTAAAAGGAACTATTTTTGCTAGCACGAAGTATTTTAACTTACTTTCGTATCGTAATCGAGACGTAATGTAAACAATGCTCGAGTTAAATAAACAATTTTGGGAGCATAAATAGTTTTTTAAGTACTGAGATTGATTATTGGCAATATAATATCAGAAAAAAGATTGAGATGTCAATCTCAAACGGCAAATTTTACATTGGGATTGTTTATTGGCAGCGGCAGTTAATAGAGAATAGTATGGATTTTTAGAAAATGTTATCTTTCTCCGGACGTCGAAAATCCGAACATTCGAAGTATTCGTATCGTTTCATAGAGGAACCCCCTGGCTATCGAGGATTGTCGAAACTTTATTTAATTAATTTTTGCCGGTGAGAAAGGTTTTGAAACTTTAATGTTACATATCTGTTCGTAGAGTAACCCGGTGTGGTCCGTTACCAATGCTCTTAAAGTATGGTTATCATAAAACAACAATACGGAGACGTTACAACTTTCCGTATGACAGATAAGTTGTAACATAACATTTAGATAACATAATATTCGTTGATGTATTAAGAAATGTTATTAATAGTCAATTTATCGCGTCAATAACTATATGTTCATGTATTTAGCACTATTACCTCGTGTAATATTCTCTATTGGTTTGTCGAACCGCATTTGGTAAGCGCGGTAATACAATATTTTCCGTGACCCTTTAATCTACGCAAAATTCATTCATTTTCCTGTAAAAGTCGCTAATATTGTTTTATCTAGAGATAAATTTAATAGAAATGATTGTGATTATAACATGAGCAGTCAGTTATTTGTCAAAGAATAGATAATAATAAGAATAAATTTTATTGTGAAAAAGCTCCAAGAAAATACAAAATTCAGAGTACACATTTTACAGTTAATGATATATCCAAAGTGTGGGTCCCAAAGTAGGCAAGCCCGTATCTTGGGCACCCATCCTAGAATAACTACTGCCAGTGCAAACAAAATAAATTACAAACAATATATATCTAATCATTTAAACAAAACAAGAATTAACAAAATAAAATAGAATAAACTTAATACAAATCCAACGTAATATTAATAATAATCAAATGAAGATGAAAATGAGTATATGAGTGTGTGTGTATGTATGTGTGTGTGTGAGTGTGTGTTGAATTATTTGACAATTTTAAGCATGGTCTCTACTTGGTCATAAGATAATTTTAATTTTACATTATAGAGATACATTATAGAGTAGTCAGCCTATTTCTAGGTTGTCAATACCGGTTGTCCTATTTGCCCCAGTTTACAATATATAGTGCTGATTTAGTGATGGATATTTAAATCTTTATTTAATTGATGATTAACAAAGTCAGACAATAAATTCACTTCTATGTTAAGACTTCGTAATACCTTATATATAATTCACAAACATACGTTTGTGTATAATTCATTCGAAATTCATTTTCAATATATTTTGGTAATGATTGTTACATGCACAAGTGCAACAATGTATTTACGACCTGTATGTAAAACCAAGTTATTACATATTCTTCGGATCTCGGTAAGGTCAGTTAAGATCAAATGGCAGTCATTGCTCTAATTTTAAGTTGACACATACAGAGCGAGTATGGAAATTTTTGATTATTAAAACGCTTAAACGATAATTCATAATACTGTTGATGTGTGTGTGTGTGTATGTGTGATTGTGTGTGCACTTTATATTATCTTGACTTTCAGAAGTTTGCATAGTAAATGTTCTAAAAATAAATAGTAATATCTATATTAGTTATCGCTTTTACATTGATAAAGTTACTACCTAGACTCTAGAGTCTAATAGGACAAACTAACAATCTAGGACCTAAGTCCTAGATTGTTAGCGGTATCGAGCGGTTTAGTATGGAAAACATGGCGGGTGAAAGGGAAGGACTGTCGATATTTAGCGGGTGTGCTCCCGCGCAGCTATTAAACGCAAATTCATCAAAACACGAATTCTAAGAAATAAATACAATGTGTCCCTACAATACATAAGGATTTACGTGGCTTCTTTCTTAGTTGTCACAAACTAGAAGTAACTTTTCGATCTCGCAATGCTCAGTGAAATTAATTATAATTCTTACTATATTGACTTATCACTTGTTTCGATACTTTCTGAATGTCGTTGCATTGAGATTCTGATTCTCATTTCGCCCACAACAGATGCTATCAAATGTAGATTAAATTGATACCCAATTGAATAATTAATGTCATAATATGAATGTGGTTGTTGTTATGCACGTAATTAGGTTACAGTGACTTGAAATCAAGACGATGTTTATCGTTTTCTTTGTTTGTTTGCATTGCATGAAAGAATGTTTATTACACATTGTGCCAGGAGACAATAAGCGTTATGCAAAATTCTCACACTAATTCGAACGATGTGCAAATAACCTTGGGAGGTTTTGTTAACTAGGTGTAGTCTTGATTGTGCATGAAACCAAAATTCAAAATGGCGCCTGCATGCCCAATTGAAAACCGATATATACTTTTTTTGACCGACTTCAAAAGAGGAGGTAATCAATTCGACTGAATTTTTTTTTTTTTTTTGTATGTTTGTTACGCGATTACGCCGGCAATTGTGAACCGATTTTGAAAATTTCTTTTTTGTCGGAAAGCATGATATACAAGGTTGGTCCCATATAAAATTGGTGAAGACCTGATGAATATCTTAGGATCTGCTGACCAGAACTCCTCAAAATTAAACGATCCAGCATTAATTCTTTTTGCGTAAGATTAAGTGTAAGTATATTATTACAAAGGGTGGGTGAAAATAGGTAAAGGGTAGGGGTGGGGGGTGAGGGGGGTAGAAAATAGGTACAATTGTTAATACTCAATATCTCTGGCAGTTCTTAACCGACTTAAAAATGACTTTTTTGTCAAAGAGTATTGTATGATAAGTTAGACCAAAAAAAGTATTGTGAAGACCTGATGAATATCTTTAGACCTGAAGCGCAGAACTCCTCAAAATTGAACAGTACAGCAATAATTCTTTTTACATTAGGTTCAGTTTAAGTTTATTACTACAAGGGGGGGATGGAAAGGGGAAAGTAGAAAGGGGCGGGGGGGATATATACAAATATAAATACTAAATATCTGCGACGATAAAAAATGATTTTAAATAACTTTTCTTCGGCACGAATTATACATAATGTTGGTCACATAAAATATGGTGACAATCTGATGAATAGGTACATATCTGGAGAGTAGACCTCCACAAAACTTTGCAGAAACGCAATGATTTTTCGTAACGAATGATTACCACGCATAAGTGTACTCAATATCTCCAGCAGGTTGAGCCGATTTTAGTATTTTCTTTATCATAAAAACGAAATAAAAAATAAAAACGAACAGTGTAGCTTCCTTAAAAATCATAAAATATGAATTTTCTTTTTTGAAATTATAAAGGATCACAATGGTTCAGTTTTTATATACATTGATTCCAGTTTTCATTATATGATTACCTTTGGCATCATTACAATGCTTATGAAAACTAAAAAGTAATAAATAAAATAATTTAATTAAAAATTAAAAGACCGACTTCAATGTGCACTACAAAGTAATAAATAATATATATTTCATTGTGCTACTACACATTGATTAATTTTCTTATTGACTAGACTAGCCAACAAATCATAACTACGTAGGTAATATTTTGAAGGCGGGTCGCCAAGTGACAAACACGACGACCTACACTTAAATTTAATTTGTGTAAAACATCCTAGCGAAAAATACGCAATTTTACACGCAATATTAATTTGTCTAAATCTATATAAACTCATGCCATTTTCCCAGAAGGGGTATGCAGAGATTCTCCTGGTATCAACCAGGACACCCGCGTTACGCCTTGCGTGTTTTGTCCCTCGGTGTGATTGGGGGCGAGAGTCTATAGTCATATCGGATGCAAATTCCAGTCCCTATCCAGATAACTAATAGAAAAATCGTCCGTCCTTAATATAACAGCTCTTAATCAACATTGTGGAGCATCGGACTTATCTACAATCGAGGGAAACATACAAACTTAACAATCCTTCCCTTTCTTATACTTTCCTCACTATGATTCCTATCACTGTTAAAGTAATTGTATCAAAATATGCAAGTGACTCCAATAAGTCAATGGTGTACCGTGGAGTTGAAACGATTGACCACTGTATCTATGATCGTATGCAATACATTAAAATTAGATCACACATATGAAACATATTAATTCTATTAAAATTTCAACAAATGTACACGTAGGATCAATATGTCAAATTAATTTGTTTCTAGTTTACATATGGACCTAACTGAGCGCCAACGATACATCTACAAGTAGGTAATATTCAACTGTGTTACATTACTTGAATTTGTTCTCGTTTGGCACTTGGCGACCCGCCTTCAAAATATTACCTACGTAGTTATGATTTGTTGGCTAGTCTAGTCAATAAGAAAATTAATCAATGTGTAGTAGCACAATGAAATATATATTATTTATTACTTTGTAGTGCACATTGAAGTCGGTCTTTTAATTTTTAATTAAATTATTTTATTAATAATCAGTTTCTAAATGATGTTCTGGTATATACAATATAACATACTACAATATGTATATTAGTTGGAAAAATTATCAGCATTATATGATATATTTTCGTCTTGCCAATTTTAAAGAATGATAAATCTGGGAATCTGTTGCAGAATCTAATGATTTTTATTCTGTATTCTACCACTAGTCAGATACAGCCAATTCTGATAATCAAGCGATATTTTTATGATAGATATTCTGTGGTGTCGAGTTGTGTAAGCATTTTGTATTAGCAATGTATGTGTATGTGCCAAGTCATTATCATCGACCTCCGCGCTATATTGTGTGTATAATTGTCGATATTTAACTACTTGCGAGGCGCTTGAACTTTGCCCCAAGCGAAGTAGCATCCAGTGTCGGTTATGTTTTTACGAGTTCAACGGAACTTGAAATTAAAGTAGAATGTCTGCTCGAAGACTAATTGATTTCTTAATTGTAGTTATGGAACTTTTAATGCATAGTGCAAATATTTCACAAAAAATTAACAAATAGACGTATTTTTTCACAAAAGTCAATAGAATGAAATTCTAAATCTTAATACACTGTTAAAAATCATAAATTCAAAGACTATTTTCTCGTCATGATATTCGTTCTCATTAAATCCAATCATTATACGGTATTCTAAGCACTATTGCACATTTTTTACGCATGGCCAGATAAAATTCTTCAATTAATTAAATCTTGCAATAAAATTAAGGGCACAATGTCTGAATCTTCTGTTTGAAACAAATACTAAGAAACAGGACTGCTTTAGGTATAAAAAAATAAGGATCGTGTTGATTTTGAGCTTGGCAAAATCATAAACTCATGAATGAACTTCACAAAAGAGAAACAGTATAATAATTTGATGATATATTTTCTGTTGAATCATCTCTCCATCCAAACTTCTTATCATTCAAAAGAATGTTTTTGTTTATTGTTACAAGTGTTATGTAAAAGATACATTTCAGCTGTGTAAGTGCTGAATATGTCAGAGTTGATAATGTTTGAGTTGAACTGATGATAACAGGGATTTAAAATATCTACATATAAGTTTATGACGTTTATAAATTGCCAAATGATAGTGTTTTTGAAGATACCATACTATAACAAACGGTTGATAGTGATATAAGAACAACCTGTCGGACTAAAGACTGTTTTTTGTGGACTTGTTAATTTGTAACAAATATACATAAGTTTGTCCTAAATGTTTCCATAAATAGATAATCGTCCGGAAATACTGAGGGGTTCATGAGAATAGGATGCCTAGTCGTTCAGGAACTTAAGAACGATATACTGCCAGTTTTTCATTGTAAAAGAACATACAAAATAATTAAATTTAATTTCTGTACATATTATGTTCTAATAAAAAATAACTAACATCAATAAAGTTTTCAATGTAAGTTGCGAATTAAAAACAGCAATTAATTTATTACTCCTAAAACATTAATTACAAACAAAGCTACGTAAGGTTATAACCATCATAAATAATCATTACACAGAAATAAATTACAAAACATTCATGAAGCGTCACAACACAATGCCACCTTAGCATTAGATGGTAATTAGCAGACACGAAACTCATTAGTCTGTGAACAATTCCAGGTGCCGCGCGCCAAAATCGCTCTCCAACACAATCTGGGCCTGGGTGGTGCTGTCGTCCTCACCATGTACAAGAAAGGATTCACCGGCGTGAGCCCCAACAATGTGGCCGCCATCGCCAGCAGCCCGGAGGATTTCAAAGTGTACAAATACATGAAGATCCTCGAGGAGGCGATGCAGACGGACGAAGACAACCTCATTGAGAAAGTGCGCGGAATTTACGGCTTCAAAGTCAGGAATGGACCTAATGGTGCTGAGGGTTACTGGGTCATCAACGCCAAAGAAGGCAAAGGAAAGGTCACGTATAATGGAAGTGAAAAACCTGATGTAACATTCACAGTCAGCGATGAAGACGTAGCGGACCTGATTTCTGGTAAACTGAACCCGCAGAAGGCGTTCTTCCAAGGCAAAATCAAGATCCAAGGCAACATGGGACTCGCAATGAAACTCACAGACTTGCAGAGGCAAGCGGCCGGCAGGATCGACAAGATTCGCTCCAAACTGTAAACTCGAAACCAGTTATAAACTGGTTCTAATGTAATTTGGTTACGGAACGTGGTATAGGGGCATCTTTATACTTAATTGCACATGAAATAGTTACATCGGCAACCTGTTGGTGTTTTTATAATGGTAAAAATAAAAACAAGGTCACAGACGTTTGGGAGTGGACGTGCAATAAGTGTTTCGTCTGTAAGTGTAATCGTTTTTATATTTGTATTTATGTTTAATCATTCCAAATGTTTATAATCATATTTGTTAATAAAATATTTTTATATAAAAATTATTTTTAATTAATTTTAATTTTAAACATGAGACACAAAATACTTATCGAAATTGCCAATATTTTGTACAACTAGTACAAATATGACAATTAGCTAAAGGATAACTTGTTTAAAATTAATGTTAAATAATTTTCAAATATTACCAACACATTGATAAATCTGATATTGTCAATAGTCTTAGATGGGCGTTACGGCACTTTGTTTCAAAACTTATATAAATCCTAAACGTTGTTAAGTGTCTATTTGACAATGAAATATGTATTATACAAATACGATGCTATTTGATGATTATCGTATTTGCATGGGAACATAACCTAACCAATACGTAGATACGCAACCGTCAACAATTGATGGGTAATGGTGTTTGAAGAACAAATCTAACGTAATTCGCACTTTGAACATTTCTAATCAACGCCATCTATTTGTAACCATAGTTTCTACGGATCGGTATTTAAGTGGCAATTTTATCGACACATTGGAATTTCATGATGGTCAGTACACTAAAAGATGGATAAATTGTGGTAATAAGGAGTATTTTGTGTTGAGTAATGAAACGAGGGATTTGTTATGTAAAAAGAAAATCCATAGACACATTTGTGATATTTTAAACATTTATTGCAATGAATAGCGAGCCGAGCAGCCATTCGTCTGATGGTAAGCTGTAAGACCGCTCTCGGATAGTATAAAAACCCATCAACACCATGAATTACAAAGCATTGATGGCGTTCCACTGCGCTCGCCACCCTGAGAAATTAGATGTTAAGTCTCAATATGTTCAGTAGTTACTCTGGTTACAATGTCTTTCAATTCGGAACACAAAAGTGAATTTACACTGATGCAAATACACATAGCGATGGTCTCTCGCTTGGGTAGCGACCTACCACAAGTTTATTTTTTTAATTTAGTGTTTTATTTCCTCTCTTTTTAGCCACAGGAAGTCCACTGTTGAACAAAAGCTCCATCCCCCATCAATCGCCACATTACCCTGTTGGAAACGGCCTGCATCTAGCGAATTCCTGCAACCTTGACCAGGACGTGCGTCCAACACTCCGCTTGTTTGTTCGTGGCCTCCACTCCAGAACCGGTTTTCGCATAAAACCTCAGCCTAAATACCAAAGTTTTCAATCAATATGTCCTGCCGATTGTCACTAATATAGCCGAAACATCGGCGCTCAATATCTTAGGCAAATCTCTCGAAGATAGTCTGCAATGAGAAGATCCGATAGCAAATAGGCGTTTTGACATCAGACAACGAATTGCAAGGCTCAAGTAAAGGGCAGGACACTTGGATCGACGAGGCGAGTCATTGGACTATGGCGGTTACAGAATGGTGGCCTAGAGAGGTCAAGAGAAAGGTAAAACCACCTGCTATATGGAGTGACAACATCATTAAGGTTCAGGGCAATACATGGATGAGGTTGACGCAAGACCGAGCAGTGGTGCAGTAAAGAGGAGGCCTATGTCCAGCAGTGAATATTGGCTGACATGTTGATGATCGTATTATTTTACTATCAATTGCTATAGATATATATTTTTTACCATACCTTAATTGGTACTTTTATAATTTAAAAATAAAACCTTAGTTTATGATGGTATTATCGAACTAACAAAAACAAGCATATTGGGAGATTATTAATTGTACGTATATGAATACATGTATAATACATCGACTGCCTCGGTGGCGTAGTTGTACTACGGTACGGTTACAAAGCTGAGGTCTCGGGTTCGAATCCTGGGTTGGGCAAAGTGATATTGGATTTTTCTATTCAGTATCAGCCCAGAGTCAGGAATTTGTGCCCGATATGGCGATAGGCTCGCCACCTATCACATTGTGGGACGGAACATACAAGGCGAAATGTGGGTGCCCTGGCACCTCTGCCTACCCCTTCTGGGAACAAGGCGTGAGTTTATGTATGTATGTATGTATGTATAATACATACATACATACATTTTCATGTATATTTAGTAGGGTAGTCTTGTATTTCTTTACTAATAGATTTTGCACCTTTGAAGCTGAGAAAGAATTAAATAACACGAAGAATCGATTGCTATGATATATTTAAAAATGTGACTATATATTCCATCTATCTGCACTCATAAATTATATCAGATAAAGGGATATCTTTAGAAAAAACGAAATAAAACACCTATTGGAAATCATTTCATTTTATTGCTCCACAATGTATTTATAAGCATTTTTTTATTTTCAATTAAAACACACTTCGAAACCACATGTTACGAACATGTGTGTGCATAACAGAACATCTTTATATATTTATCTTTTTATTTATAGTCTCCTTATTTCTAATCTATCAGGTACATGCAACATACAACGATTTTCCTTCTGTTTAGAATATAAAAATGTGTTTTTGAATAATCCACAAAACAACAGGAATGTTTCATTGGATTAGTGTTTTTGTATTGGCCATAAAATAAACTTTCTGGTATAAACACACACAATTCATTAACAAGCCGTTTCACAAAATACATGTATGCCTCATCAAGTCGCAAAATTATAACCTAATAAATTAACTGTAATTGTCTATATAGATATTGCGTCGTGTTCTTGGATTGAACCAAAAATTGACAAATTACTCCAAAAACATATCCACATTGTAAATCTGAAATTCATTTTTGTTTAATGTTAAAATGGACAAACAATATCGTGATTTTTGTGTATAGTACAGCTTCTTTGAATCAAATTAATGCTATTATCAGAATATTTATTGTTACTGAAACCGTAGTCTGCATTAATTGCCGTTTCGATTGAATTCATTACAAAATATTTTATTGGCACAAGACAATACAACGTTCATATATTTTTAATCGTATTCACTATTGCAATTATATTTATTTACAAGGCGTAGAAATTCTGAATCCTGAATATACTGTTGGGACTTCAATACTTTTTTTTAAATTTCGAAAGGAAGACAATGATTAATTTTGGTTTAATTTAAGCTAAGGAACGGATATTAAACTGTCGATAAACCAAATTTGTCATGGGTGTCTTTTTTTTATATAATTTTTACATATACATATTAGTCACCCATTGAAATATTTCATAGTGTATAATTTTGTACCAGTTTTCAGTGAATACGGAGCTTGGTCTATCTAGATGTATATCGGACTTATCTCATGATTATTTCAAATACTCATACTATAAATAGAAACGGCAAAGGTGCATTCAATTATTATTAAAAATATGTCGAGTTATAGAAAATGTAGCCATAGATGGCGCTGGTTAAATATAAAACAAATAGCAAAAAGGAATTTATAAAAATACACAAACACCTGCGGCCATTAATAGACAGTTTTTAAATGTTTTGTCCTTTTCGAACAACTATTGAATTGAATATGAACGAAGAAGACAAAACGATAACTAAAATAGCTTTACAAACAATCTATGAATTAGATCGATATTGTTTCTATTAGGTACTATTCGAAAAAAAAAAACATAAAGATACAAAAGGAACAAAGTATATTTTCATCAGCGCCATCCACATCTCTAATCTCGTGAAAATTTAGTCAAAAAATTAAAATGATACTTAATTTGCGACTTTGACAATAATGTGATTATAAAGTGATGAATTAACAATCATACATGAGATCACAGAGTATGTTATACCCTGGCAAATCACCAATCGCGCAATAAACTTTGTCTCAAATTGTTGTTGTCCGTACGTATACTGCATCATAATGCGCCGATTTTAGTATAAACAATAATGTAACACTTAAACAAATTATGTACATATTAAAACAATACTGAAATATGTTCACTAAAGAACGGGGTTGTGGTTGTTAAATGCAACCTTTAACGCAGAAAATTCAATGATAAACAAGTATTTTTCAATCGGATTACAACAAGGGTACCAAAATTGTAAGTAACACACGTGGACAAAAGAATAAGAGACAGAGCTTCGTTGCGCAAATTCAAATATTTAAAAAGTTTTACAACAGCCTGGTCTCCTCACACAGCTTAGTACCGTATTATAAAACAAATATTTACATTCATGTTACTCTCACTGCCATTCCACATTACGAAAACTCACTAAAATTATTACAAGCCTATTTTTTATCCAAAAAATAATACAACCTATCGAGTGTATTTAGTTCCGAAAAGAAAAAACCTCATTAAAAGTTATACATTTAGCACCATCCGAGTACATTATATTATAGTTTTTTCAATGAAGACAGTGAGAGCCGTCTTTTTTGAAACTTTTCCATCGATACATGATTACGAGCTACGCTAAAAATTAAAGCGTTACTTTAGGTTATAATGGCTTAGCCATTTTATTCAAATTTACAAACATGCCAGCTGAAATCGAGTGCATATCTTCCAAAAACAATTTTGAATGTGTACAAAACTCAATCGCTTCCGAACCAAAATAAACGCCAATAAATACTACTGAATATGTACAATTAAAACCTACGTTAGCCAAGCCAAAAATATCATAGCACCAAAATACGTTTTCAACAACGGTACAGACAGAAAAGTTTCACATATATCTTTTTAGGTACCTTAAATTATTATAATATAATGACATGCAGTCCATTTCTAATGTACGCTATTTATTATTTTAAAACAATAAGTTATTCTTATTACACTCGATTACGGTACCTATGTGAATAATATAATTATATTAATAAGTAAATGGTAATTTATTTTTCAAAATGTCTCTGACTAGAGATACAACTAACCTAGAACTGAACACTTACACTAAACCAACTACCTACGTAACATAGCACTCTTTGAAAGGAAATGTAATTTTTAAAAGAAAAACGCTTCTTTTTCCAAATTGAGCTTTGCTAAAGTCACTTGAGTGAAATTAAATTTCACAAATTCGTTTTTTTTTATTTTACAATATCAACAATCCCGGTGCACGGAGTCTTGAACGAGCTCGCAAACACTGTAGCTCATCGACTATACCAATCGGTTTGTGTACAGCGAGTTAATCTAACTCTTACAATTGCTATCCTTCAAGGACATTTCCCAATTCCAAACCGATAAATAAAATTTTAAATTTGTTTTACAATAATACCGGGATAAAAAAGTTGCCTCAAACATACCCAAGTTGTGTTTCACAACACGCGTTTTCGGTACCGTTTAATAGATGGCGTTGCGTGTCCTGAAACACCGACGGTCAGGGCAACTATGTCTTGAATAACGCTATCAAAATAAAAACAAAAACACAAGACGTGTGGATACGCCACACTCAATAAATACGTAATACGTATAATAAAATTAATTGCTCAGTCGCAAAGAAATATGCACTACAAAATGCACTGTTACTGGCAAAGGCTTCATAATGATTTTTTTATATAAAAAGACAAGTTAAACCTTTGAGAAAGGCTACGGATTTACATTTAGTATGTACAATCTGCTTCATTTCAGTATTTTAAACTTAAATTTTTGGCTACTCTCGTTCTTATACATTTAATATAGCAGCCTTGTTACCACGGCTTTTTGCTACACCTAAAACGTGGTCATTGGGCTAAACCTATGCAACAGAATTGCACATAGCAAACATTTTCTTATTAATGCAATGACTCTAAACAATATTACCGTTAAAAATTACCAATTGTACACAACAAACGACTTACGTTCCTTTAAAATACAAGTAACAAATTGATAAGTTACCGGCAGTGATGATAACGTTTTTTGTATTAAAAATTATTGCTCAGAGTCGTAAAAACGATGTGCGAACTTTTCAAAAGAAATACAGAGTTTCTTAGACGAAGACTTTCCTAATTTAGCCAAATATTGTTTTATATACAATGAGGTAGACTGCGGGATGACTCCCTTATAGATAATTTATTGGCCTGGACTCTATTACAATGATCAATGGTACATGTATCACCAGATTTATAAAGAACAATAATTTCCAATCCTCAATAGATCTTGTTCAGACGAGGCGCATTACACGCGAATTCAAATTACTCGCGCCTAATTCGGGATGTTTGTACAAGATCATAGTGATTTTAAAGTGTCATAAATAAGCTTTATTTATTGCGTTTTTGAAAACAAATAGTCTATTTATCTGGTGAAACATAATGGATACCTATTTAAAGTTAATTTAAAAACAATATGAAAATGTGCCTTCTTGTGAAAAATCGCTTATTTTGTGAATTTATTTTTACAAATGGAGCTAGTTATTGAGCTCAATGGGCAAGGTTTCCGTACCCGCGGATACCAAATATTCCTTATTAAAAATATTAAACACATTCTATGAAACCTGGATTAGTTACATTTTAGATTGCACTAGTTTTTATGCATTTTGTATAATAATGCCAGTATATTGTGCTATACCCGGCGTTAAAGTCTACAATACTTAGAAATAATAAAATACCTCTTTATTGCACTCATAAAGATTCAACAACTCATAAGTTTAAATAAAGGTTTTTTTCTCATAAAGTCCATATTTGGGCGACAAAAATTGTAAGCCAGCAATCATTTTAATTTAGTAGATTTGCGACAGCTAGGTATACGGATGTAACAAGACTTCGGGTACGGAACACAATAAACTAAATTCACAAAATTTCATACAACCTTTTTTATAATACGAGAGGTATGCATTTGAAAATTATTTCATTATTATTTGGTATGCCTGAGGTTTTATACAGAGTTATTTATATAAATATAAAACTAGGTAATCGATATTACACTAGGGATGCGCCATATTGCTTTTATATGTCGATTGTTGATTTTATATCGATTAAATGAATTCAACGGCTTAACAGTGAAGCTTAGCATCGCATCTTAGTGTAAGATCGATTTGTGATGTATAAACTGTACTTATATTGTTTTATGACTCGGTTACATTGCTGTTAGGCGGTATGCATGAAAACATAGAAACTGATTAAAAATTATTGCTTACGTACACGTTGAGAGACATCTTAAAAATAACCCTGTATAAATTATGCTTACGGTTAGACAAAGTACAACTATTTCAATATTTTACAATATGTGAGTATTACGATAAGGTAATGAAAAAGCACAGGTCTGAGGTTATATGAAAGGTAACAGACGTACCTCTAATGGCACACATTGAAGATACTACGAACACCGTATAGTATAAAAAAAACCCTAATTTACAACTGTACTTGATATGATTATGTACATCTGCGATCCCGTGGTACGCCGTCAAACAGAACACTAAACTCGGTCCGGCAGGCTCCGCGCGCCTGCACTGCACTCACTGAGCGTCCGCGTGACGTCACGGGCGCGCGCGCCGCAGCCGCGTGATCACGCGCGTCCGTCAACACGGCGGCGGCTCCCCCTCCGCGTCCCCCGCGTCCCCCGCACCGCCCCTGCCCGCACTCTCCCCCGCCTCGCGCCGCGCCACGGCCGCCTCGCGCTCCTGCAGCCGCGCCTCGCGCCGCGCCAGCTCGGCCTCGCGCTCGTCCAGCCGCCGCGCGCGCTCCGCCAGCCGCGCCTCCGCGTCCAGCAGCCGCGCCGCCAGCTCCGACTCCGCGTGCGGCGGCGGAGACGTCGACGACGTCACGTCATCCACGGGCGGAGTCAGCGGCTTCAGAGCCACGTTGGGCTGGAAGTCCCGCTCGAAGCGCGCGCAGTCCGCCACCCGTACCACTCTCTCGGGATGCTGTAACACTGGCTCCCGCTTTCCCCAAGGCCGGAAGGCGGACAGCGCGCGGTAGTGCAGCGCGTACGGGTCCAGGAACAGCGTGTAGCCGTACTCCTCGCCGCGGGACTTCTTCGGCGGAGACTCCGGCGGCTCCGGCTTGCACTCCACCGTCTCCACTATCTGGAAACGACGAATGTCAATATTAGATTCATAATTATCTGGTAGAAGAATGTGCAAAGGGAAAAAGTAAGACTTAAATTTGGAAGGGGGAGCATATTAAAAAACGACTTTTACGGCAGCTGATTACAATACGCTGTTACGCATACATTTCTGCAGTGTCCTTACATTAAACCTATCACGTTACTTAATCCTTACTTATCCCTACTCTATGATTACAGAGCCTTGAAGTTACAGTTTGACTCGCGCGTAAACTGTAAGTTTCATTAAGTCCATCAAATGTCAGCCCTGACGAGACTAAATGTCAGTAGGATGACCTTTGGTTGACGTCAACCACTTATCGATCGAGGATTAAGATTCGACGGCGATCCCTGTGAACCGTGTGACGTAGATAGATTAGGATTTTCCTACTTCCTACTATAAGAATTGAGAGCAATTGGATTCCAATTGGAATGGTATTGAGGTATTTAATCTAATATAGGCTGTGTAAAGTCCAACATAAAAACATATAAAAAGAAATTTAATTTAAAAGAGCGATTGTTGTTGCGTCATGACTCATGCCAAATGTAAACAAATTAAACAGGGATACCGCAACTGTAGGCAATTTTTTCCTGAACACACCCCTCTGACGTCATCCCTTAAGGAAGGTTGGCTCACGACAGATTGTATTATCGAAGCGAAAAACTCACTCTCATCGCATTGTGAGTCGAATGTATAATACAGTTCATAACCCATGTATAAAAGATTTAAAACTAACAATCAATTCCGTTATAAACAATTATTAATTAATAATTCTCAATAATGGTTTATTTACACCTACGTATAACCTAAACACCCAATTCAATGGAGTAGCACAGTTTAATTCATAAGAAACCGTGTTGCACATTATCGAAGCACCAAAACATTAAGGTCACGTAAAGAGGGGGGCGTTGGCAGACGGCGAGCGTCATCGCCCCCCCTCGCCCCCTGTCCCCCTGCCCCCCAGTCTCCCCTGCCCCTGTCTCCTGGGGGGAGTGTCGGGCGGCCTCACTCGGTATGTAGGTCGCGGCCGAGCCCAGACGACCCCTAGACGCGGTCCGCACCGCCCCGGCCTACCCACTGACACCGAGCTTAAGGAACGTGCTTTCAATACAGTATTATGTTGATTCTGAGTGCTTCTTCGCGGGTTTGTGTGGATTAATGTACGCTTATTTATTATTATACAGGGTATCTCAAGACTGCTACCGGAAACGAAGCCGGGTGGTAGTTTTAGTGACTTCAGACACATTACAACAGAAAATGTTGAAAAAAAAGCGACGATTATTTTTTTGTTATTTTTTTCCTGTGGTCGTATTTGGATCGTAAATTCATTTTTTTTTCCTAAAATAATAGTGTATACCCTTTTATTTATAAGGACTCTAAGGTATAAAAGAGTTTAAATTATTATTTTAGCAAAAACTATGGATTTACGACCCAAAAATTACGATATTTAAAAAATCATAAAAAAAAAGTCGCGAAAATTTTAGTTACATTGTGTTTGTACTCACTAAAACTACCACCCGGCTTCGTTTTCGGTAGCAGTCTTGAGATACCCGGTATGTATTGTATTATACACAAAGAGGATATTATTGAGATATTTCGATATGGGAGGTTTAAGACACGACAGGGCAGGGTGATGGACTACAAGACCTATTACCGAAAGAATTGATGTCAGGCAGTATGCTAGTCGTAAAATTATAAATCAAATCATTTAGCAACATCGCTGAAAAGTTCCGTTTCCCCGACTTCATGTGTGGAATTTAAACTGAAGAAAATGTTTGATTAGAAATTAAGAAAATGTATTTACAAGAGACGTAACCACTGAATAAGAAATGTCGAATTTATTTTATTTATCCTCTTTAGGCATAATTTTCTACATCTTTATTATTTAAACAAAATTATAATATATATCCTGTAGAACAAAACAGTCGATTAAATCCATGCTCTATTCTCACTAGGGAAGAATATTGCTCATAACAGATACTGTAAATGATACTGAGTGGTTCAAACCATACTCCATTTTCGCTATGGGAAGACTATTATTCATAACAGATACACGAGTGGTTCTAAAGTGATAAGGAAGTGTTTGCTAAAACGTCTGGCGCCGAGTCTGCGACCCGCTGTGCTGCAGGCATCCTTGCCAATACACTTAGGGATGGGATGTTCCGGGATGAGGTATCCCGTGTATAATTTTAGAAGCTTGGAGAAGTAATTTTACAAAGGCATTATATAAAACATCGACTATTCGATCGATCGATAGTTGAAAGGAAAATGCCAATTTTACTATGAAACTTAGTTTCGGTGCTAAGATTTTTGTGCCTGAATGAAACCTACTTTTTGTGTAGGGAAAAATATATATTTTCAATAAATATAAATATACTTAATTACGACCCAGACCCGGAGGTTTTGGAGAAATGAACTTGTAACACAACAGTGTATTTACACTGATATTTGGCGGGAGAAATTGCGGTGGTACCTACCTAGGCGGCCTCTCACATATGAGATACCTACCACCACTAGTACAGTTAATGGTTTAATACAAGGATTATAACTTGAAATCCTAATTTAAGTCACATAACATAAGCCTGCCTTGAGGATTTCCACAGTATCTTAGTGGCTTTGGACAGCATTCACTGACTTCCGATAATAATATTAATTTCAGAGACATTAAATTATAAAAACAACAAATATATTTTACGTCAGTTCTCTTCAAGTATAAATAAAAAGCATATCCACAAAAATGAAGTCCAAAAATACGAAATCTCATATTGTAAAGATGTTTTGCTATACCAAAGCGTACCGTTGGTTTTTCTCAAACAAAACACCCTCTTTTCACTATGTAGTTTCGTGGGTGTATTCTTCGTCGAAACGGGGCGTTAAGCTTATACCTATGATATATTACCGACCGCATTACCAAGAATTGTTAGGCGGTATAATGTAATTCTACCGGGTATATCAAGAGTGCTACCGAAAACGAAGCCGGGTGGTAGTTTGAATACAAACACAATGCAACTAAAAATTTCGCAAAGAAACGCGACAATTTTTTTTATTATTTTTTAAATATCGGCGAGTTTAGGTGGTAAGTCCATAATTATTGCTAAACTAATAATTTAAAGCCTTGTATACCATAGCGTGTTTAAAAATAAAAGGTTGTACACTATTATTTAAGAAAAAACTATGTATTTACCATCCTAATACGACGATAGAAAAAAAATAACAAAAAAAATATTGCACAAAATTAAGTTGCATTGTTGAATGAAACCATTAAAACTACCACCCAGCTTTGTTTTCGGTAGCAGTCTTGATATACCCTGTATATTTATATCTTAATATTCTCAAATATTCATGCATACAGGTTTCCTCCCGAAAATTATTCACCTTCACCGATTTACCGACAAAAGCGTATTTTTCTTCAACTTATCTGTATAGGCGTAATGTGGGTGGATATTGGAATAGCTTCTAAGAAGGCCAGCGTGGGTGGTTCATCCTATGTATTGTGTTTATGCCAATTAGTTATCCGGAAAGGTATTATCAATTTTTATTTCTATAAATATGGGAATGATATTCGGAAAATGAGGGGTGGCCTATACAAGTTTGTTAAGTTCAGGGATCAGTCAATGGAAATTTCGGACCGTAAAAATGCCTAAAGTATTAATATTTACTGTAGGCACTTATGAGGTAGATATAATGCAATTGCTTTGTCGTTTCAGTATAACAAAACATTTTATGTGTAATCGTAGGCTATTATAAGCCTTGATGTCTGATTAGTGTATCTTTTGATTGACTATCCCAAAAACGTATCCTGGACTCTCTCAACAGTTTGTCCGGGATCATTAGGCAAAAATCTGACAAAACAATATCGTCGATAAATGACCTATCCAACACAAAAATATTTATTAAATTCGAACCAGTAGTTCCTGAGATTAGAAGTAACAAACAAACAAATAAACTCTTCAGCTTTATTTATTAGTATAGATTATCATGTTCTTTTATCTACATCCTACCTACCTACCTACAAGTTTATTAGCCTGAGTACCACATATTTATTATTTATTATTTATTTATTTGAACAGTACGATTATTAACATCAATTACACTATTCAATTACCTATTATAATATAAAGAACAAAACATAAAACTTAACAAATTTTAACGTACATTACAAACAAACTTATACTAAAATAATAATATTCATTTTATATGTACCTATATAAATAATAGATAGCTTACTGAGGAATATAATTTTCGCTAAAATTAAGACAATTCCTAACAAGCGGCTTCCATTCGTCGTTGAAGATATCGAATTGCGGGTAAGCTTCCATGAAAGTATTTAGCTGATTAAGAACTCTTGGGACTGGCGACATGGCTCGTGCCACCGTACGACAAACAGGCGTTGCAAACAACTTGTGTCTTCTATTTCGAAGATAGTTGTTAGGAGTATAGATTTGCATCAACTCACTGTGAATATCCGGCGCATGGATCATACTACGGCATATTTTAATCATACAAATCAATTGGTCATAACTTCTTCTTGTCTCAAGCAAATTATATCCTAGACATCCTAAAAGGTATTTTGTTGGGTACATATATGGATAGTAGCCCGAGACAAATTTAAATAGAAATCGTAGAAAAGCCTTCTGTACCTTTTCTATAACAAGAGAATATGTCTTTTCGTGCGGGTTCCATACGCATGAACTTGCCTCAAGCTTACTTCGTACCAATGTGCTATATAAAAGTTTAATGATTTGGGTGTCCTGGAAGTCCCGTGCATTTCGTAAGACGAAACCGAGACGCTTGAAAGATTCCATAGCAACATTAATTATGTGATTATGGAAAGTGAGACTTTGGTCGAAAGTGACTCCTAGATCTTTGATAAGCGTGGACCTAGTAATAGCATTACCGTTGATGTTGTAATCAAAGGTAATAGGATGTCGTTTGCGACCAAAACTTACGACGAAACATTTTGTTGGATTAAATTCCATCTTATTGACTACACTCCAGTTATAAACAGCGTCTATGTCAGCTTGAAGAGCTATGCAGTCGGCTTCAGTATTGACGTTTTTGTATAATTTAATGTCATCTGCGTACAAAAGACAATGTGCATGGGTTATAAAAGTCGGCAAGTCATTAATCATTAGCAGAAATAAAAAAGGTCCAAGGACTGAACCTTGACCAACTCCAGAACGAGTGTGATAAGGAGAGGATTCGTAAATCCCGAGTCTTACAAACTGCCTACGATCACGGAGATAGTCAGCAAAGAGACGAAGAAGATTGGGCGAGAAACCAATAGCACAGAGCTTCATAAGGAGAATATCATTGTTAATGCGATCGAATGCTTTGCAGAAATCAAAATAAATTACATCAACTTGAGATCCTTGGTCAAGCTGCGACGAAATATAATCAACGAGTACTAAAAGGTTGGTGTTGACTGACCTCTTACGTCTAAATCCGTGTTGACAGTCGGTGAGGCGCTTTTCAGCTTGGTAATATATATTTTGATGCAAGATATATTCGAAAACCTTCGCAGGAGCAGATAATATGGCAATGGGTCTATATTGTTCGACGGCTGATTTATTAGAACTTTTAGGGATAGGTGTGACTCGAGTAATTTTCCATGTAGTAGGATAGAAACCTGACTTCAGAGACAAGTTGAAAATGTGATGGAGAGCTGGAGAAAGTGGTTCACACATATATTTAATAATATAAGGAGGAATACCATCAGGACCTATAGAGCTATTAGGCTTTAATTTATTTATGCCATATGATACATCGCCTTCAGTGACCGTGGTTATATTTACATAGTTGCTATTAGAACTCGTATCATTGCTATTAATAAGTAAGGAATCTAACTGCGGCACCTCAGGCTGAAATACACTACAAAAGAAACTCGCGAATCCTTCCGCGGCAGCTATTCCACTAAGTTTCTGTCCTTGATAGGTTACATTAGGCTCAAATCCACCTTTCGACCGTAGATTTGAGATGTGTCTCCAAAACTCACGAGGGTTCCTTAGAATAGAATTCTCTAATTGGGATATATGCGATTTATAAGCAGTTGCTACTCTGTGTTTCAAAGATTTCCTAAGTTCAGAGAACTGTGTATAAACATGGAGATAACTTGTGCGTTTCCATATCTTGTGAAGCTTTAGTTTGAGTTTGGTATCTAGGATGATGTCACGCGTAAACCAGACAGGATAACGCTTACTAGTAGATTTGCCACGGCGCTTTTTAGGCACACATAAATCAAAAGCATTATAAATGATGGTATAGAAAATATTCACTGCATTAGAAACATCTTTACATTCTAACAAGGAAACCCATGATACTTTCGACAGTATGTCATAAAGCATTATAAAATCACACTTCTTAAAGTTCCAGTCTTTAAAATGGCTTATATTGCTAGGTTCAATACTTTCCGAACAATGAATTGATTCCGCTCTTACCTCGATATCAAGAGCTGGATGATAAGCATCAAGTGGCACCAGTCCATCAATGTTTTTAACTATTGCATTCTGGAAGCCTTCCCGCACTAAAACAACATCTAACATACCGCCGTACTTATTTTTAACAATATTTGTGTCCACTAGGCCACAAAAAGACAAAAAATAACAATAATAATATTGAACATTTGTCGAGGCACTATTTAAATTAATGTCTCCCAGAATTAAAACTAGTCCACTGAAGTTATTCATAAAAGACTCAATCTTGTAAAACCAACGCATATATTCGTCGTCATTGGCTGTCGGTTTTATATAGACGACACATACAAAAAAGCAGCGACCACGCCATGAGAAACATGCACACAAGTCCTCACCATTATCAGTCTCAAGGTCACATCGACGCTGCAGCACAATGGGTGTACGAGATGCTAAAAGCACTCCCCCGCAGGGCGAAATTCTGTCACGACGAATTATGCTCCAGTCACCGCATTCGAGTTCTGACTCCAGCACAGACGAATCCAAGAAAGTCTCTGTGACGGCTACCAAATTGTGTTCGGATAAGGCAAGGTTGTTGCGCCACATAGGAAGTTTAGATTTCAAACCACGAACATTTTGGTAGAAAACCTCAATATAGCTGTGATTAATGGTTGGACTCACGAAATGACTGTAAGTTCGAAGAGTTTCTTGTAGGAACTTTGGCTCTCGTGGTGTATGATGATCGCTTATAGTTGATCCAAGGTTTTATTTTGGCATTAATCGGCCATATATCAGTTGAGTAAAATGTATCGAAGTAGGCTGTAGGAACACCAATCTTGTAAGATTTATAATCGCCTCGAGTAACAAGTTCGTCGACAGAGCATTCGCCAGAAGGACATAATTGCAATAAATATTGACGAATTTCATCGGTGCTTGAAGCCATATTCCATAGATGAAGAAACTTACGCTCTTTAACGGCCTTCAAATATACAGATGCAGGGTCAGCAGTCCCGTGTAGAACTAAAGGTCGTCTATTCACGCGTCTTTTTGTTTCCATTTCATAAGGTTTTTTCTCGTTGCTCATCTGTTGGGTAGGAATAGTTGGACTGTTGTTATCAGGGTATTGTGTATAAATATCTGATTTAGTTTTATTTGTTAATTTGCTGGTTGGTGGAGATTTATTCCCAGGCGGCCGTGACGAAATGTTCAAGTTGCCTTTGTTGGCTGATTTCAGTTGAGTTAAAAGTATGTTGGATTTGCTGGTATGTTTATTACAAGTTGGAGAAACTAATGTGCCGCTAAATGAACATGATTCATCCTCGATGGTATTGTCAGCGATTTCCTTAATGAAGCAGTCGTTCGTTTTATATATTTCAATTATCTTGTTCAATTTATCAACTTCAATAGCATATTTGTCTAGTTTAGTTTCATGGTTTAGGATTATAGAGATGGCTTTAGTAAGCTGGTTACTAAGACTGGCTATCTCTGATCGCAAGGTCCGAACTTCTAACATAAGATCATTGGTATCAGCAAGTTCTTCTGACGTAACGGTACTTACGGCCACTGTTTTCTTCACTGTTGGAGTCGAAATATTCTTCTTTACTTCTTTTTTATTCCCACAACTACATTCCGGGCATATCCATGATCCGATATCTGATCTTTTAAGATTTTTCTCACCAATGCACAGGCGATGGTAGAGTTTGCCGCAATTTCCATACGTGCATCTCAGATGCATCTCATTGGTGATAATAATATTATTGCACGCGGAACAATCCATATTGCACAGTACCAATAGCGCCGCGGAAGCTTTATCTATCCAGAATACGAACACAGCAGTTGTATAGCGTTGAGATTTAATTTTTATTACAGTTCAATATTTTTAGTGTTTTACCAATGTCAATGTCAAATGTCAACATATTATACATATATAATATGTATAATATACGTATCTGAACAGCATTATAATCCCAGTTTCCAGTGAGCAGACATTCGCAAAAGCGAGTCTGGTTTCCGTGTACATGGCAAATGACCTAGTTGGAGACGCCGCGCCGGTGCACACGCGTCCCATTTGTATGCTTCATGTGTGCTCCTCTCTGTGACGTCATCAACTACCCTTACACAACAGTGCATTATAAGGAACGAATAGATGCCTCTTAATCTAACAAAGGAGAATGCCCAAAATTGGCCCTACACCTGCCCACTTTACAGTTTTATTACAAAATCATAACTCAATTTATCCACAATGATAGTATTATTTGTTTACTGAAATACTCCGGGAATATTATTTTTATAATAAAAAGTAGCTACCGGAAAAACAGTTACATGACTATTTGTTTTATACATTCCCAGATCAAACGCCATGAAAGTGTTGCCAATTTTTAATTTTCTCTTAAAATTGAGGATTTGGGTGTAGTTGTGATATATTATTTTAGTTCGTAATGTTTTTATAATTCTCTAAAAGCTGATAATTTTGTGTGGTGTTTCTATAATAAGCATTCAAACCAACAAAATAATGATTTCCAGACACATACCAAATTAAACAAGCAAGCTCATATTACGGTGAGTATATAAGATTTAACGGTTGTTACAGGGTAGAGGTATGCAATAACCACAGAGTTAGTGTAACGGAAGGAAATAACTTCGGTCCGAGCTGCTTCTTACTAAGAGCCAGAATTTCAAGTAGGCACATAAACCGAAAAATATATTTTGTATATTAATTAATTGATGGCAATGGTTCCGGTATAAACGCCTTAAAGAAGTATTGCTGTAATTGTGTTGTGGGTTGTAGAACTGTTGGATGCTGTGTCCATGTTATGACAGTTATATTATGGTAATTCGGATGGGCACGGCATCAAAGCAACATTTATCCTCCTGCTCAATAACTAGACAATGTCCTTATTATTTATGACATGTAATAATATTAACACAAATAATGTCAATATTTATCATGCAACAAATTTGCTCATAAAATAAAACGACATAGTAAGACTTCGACATCGATGCTACTCCTGTGCATAGAGGTATTTTGTGCATCAAATATGTATAATTTCGCCTAACATATTATATTATGATATAATAAAATAAGTATCGCAAATGTAAATACATAATATGGTATAAAGAAACTATGACAACAACATTGTAAAAACTAGAGTAAGGAGAAAATAAAAAATGTTTTTCCTTCGAACCCCCAAGTTTTATTGCATCCAATTCTTTTAAAAGTTATTTATTACATTGTATATAATAATTTGAGTGTATTTTGAAACGTGGGCAGCTGGGGCCGACATCTGTATGGGGAGTGGGCATGCCCCTTTACTTTGGTATCCTGGAATTAAATCCCTATCGTATGTTAAGTAGAGAATAAACATATAAACATAATGTGCCAATTTTGTAAGTTTATGGACAGTAGCAAAACCAAACGCCATGAATTACAAAGCTATAAACTGGACATGTTGAGACTTAACATCTCATGTCACAGGATGGCGAGCGCAGTGGAATGCCAAGCTTTGTAATTCAAGGTGTTTGATTTTGCTGCTGCTTATGAGCGGTCGCGTCGTATCGCTTATCATCAGGCGAACGGCATGCTCGTCTCGCCATTCATAGATAATATAAAAAAAAACTGATCGCTGGGGTTTCCACTACCGCGGGATTCGTGTGGGCGTCCCATCCCTAGCTTACAAATTAGTGGCTATTTTTCTACGGCCTACGCACCGACATTTTTCCACGAAAATTGGATAATTCCTAGTCTGATACAGACACTGGGTTTAACAAGCGTGGGTTTATGTACACGAGTAAGTACTTGCGTGTTCGTGTTTACGATAATTCTACTAAATTGAGGTAAAAGTTACACGGCATTATTCATAATGATTTAAAACATTTTACACATCTAATGTTTTGTCTTCTTCTCTCAAATTGAATTCCAAAGTCGTTGGTACGGGACAAAGCATTCGATAATTAAAATAGGTTTTAAAACTGTATGAATGAGGCCAATAGTGTCAATTATCGTAAGTTAATGTTCTTGCGTGTATCATCATACATCGTACGTGTATAATTATATCGATTATCGATCGATACGAGATCCTCATAAATATAGGGTATCTCAAGACTGCTGCCGAAAACCAAGCCGGGTGGTAGTTTTAGTGACTACAAATACAATGCAACAAAAAATTTCGCAAAGAAACGCGACAATTATTTTTTATGATTTTTTAAATATCGTTATTTTTGGGTGGTAAATCCATAGTTTTTGCTAAAATACTAATATAAACACTTTTATACTTTAGATTATTTATAAATAAAATGGTCTACACTATTATTTTAGGAAAAAATGTATTTACCACCCAAATATGGTCATCGGAAAAAAATAACAAAAAATAATTGTCGCTTTTTTTTGCAACTTTTTCTGTTGCATTGTGTCTGAACTCTGAAGTCGCTTAAACTACCACCCGGCTTCGTTTTCGGTAGCAGTCTTGATGTACCCTGTATACTGAAAAAAAACCCATTGGATGTACTTTCATTAAATAGACATATTTTAACATTTCTTTACTTAAAAATGTAGTTTGGAAGCGACACTCAATTGAAATTTTTGAAGTACCACCACTCTCAATGGTTACAATAATTCTAGATATTATTACATAAAAGAATACATTATGTAATATGTAGTAACTAAAAGAAATGCTTATTGAGCAGTAGGGTCGGGTAATACGAGTTATTAGCGTTATTGGAGTACGGTCTGGCCAGACGAGACATTACACTACATTACCGTGCGCCTGCGGAAGAATAATAAACAGTGCGCAGGGCTGTGCCGCGGAAATTAACCGAAAAATGTAGATTTTTAGATAACTGTTTTATAAGTGGTCAAGTTTTATAGCTAAATCAAACTGGTTTTAAATAGTCTTGAATGCAAAGTATAAATAAAAATAAAATAGTTTCTTAAATCTTCCCTTAACCTAGGTATCAAACAAAGGATTTTTACTTAAATCAGAAGAGCTTAGGCTAAGATATGACAATAATGGGTAAATTAGTTGTAAGCATTAAACATCAAGCCGTGTCTTAGGGTTGTTTTTAAAGGTTGCCTTCCTGGTTTATTACCCTCATAGTTATTATATAAATACAATATTACCACTATTTACCTTTAGCGTAAATACGTTCTACCAAATGGACTATGTGCTAATTTCAATGTGAATTAATCCAAATTAAAAATACTGTAAGGACACATTCGTTGCATCTGCCCTCTGAATACTATGCCTTTTAAACGCAAACGAAAATATGAGACAGACATTGAAATATGAACCAATGTAACCGACACCAAATATCAGTGCATGGGGGGTCGTCTAGGATGTACTGACATTCATGAGAAAAATAAACAAATACACCCAACAGTCACAAAAATGATCTTTCGAGTCTTGTGTCCGGGTATTAGGAACTACGAGAGACTTTTCGGTCTCACAATCACCCAGCAAATATTTGTAGTTAAAACAAAAGAAAATCGGTGAGGGGATCGAACCCACGCGGCACGGCTATCAATATACATATAAATAGGTATAGGAATGTGCGTGGCAGCCCTGCGCTTGTCCCGTCAATGGCATGTTTGTTTGAAGAGCGTAGCTGATCAGCGGGCAGTGCGCCGCGTTATCAATTAAACCTCGTGTTTATTTCTCACATGTTGCGTATACAAGAGCTGCCTACACGAAAAATCAATGAAATACTACATCGCGAGGAAAGCTGTAGACCAGGGACTAATATTCCATTGATAGTAGGTAAGCAGATTAGTAATTCTTACAAATATTAGTGCTACGATGTTTTCTTTTACTTGTATGGAGACTGTCCCGCTCTCACATCCACCACAGCCATGTGGCCAGGATCAACAGTGGCACGCAATGTAATGATACCGAGCATTGAAACTCGGCGAGTCTCCGGGAATGTCTAACTTGTATTTAACCCGCAACGAAATTATTCAGAAAGTTAAATTAATAAGAGGAGTCTTTTACTAGTAATGCGTAGTAAATGACTAATATTACTCACATTGAACATTTAGAAGTGTGCCATGGGATTCGAATACGCTACCATCATCTCCGAAATCGTGCTTGCGACCACCATGAACTTATAGCACCTATTCGTGATACAAAAACTCTAGGACATGTGTATTCAATTTTCTTCAGCCTTGGATAAATAAAAACAATAAGATATATAATATATTGTCCAGCTATCAATGTATTTTTATCTTTGTGTTCGGTAATAAGCTATCCTGATTACTGATTAGGATTGTGGCTAGATATAATCGGCTTCATGGTTTTTCTTGATTGTAAAGGAATTCCCATTCATAATATCAGTAAAAAATATCGTATTCCGATACCGATACTGCTTAAAAAAATTAACAATTTTATGGTTTGTCATTAAACGTTTTCCTGTTTTGTACCGGGTGACAGATTTAGAAAATAAAGTAAATAACATCACATTTTACATTTTGTCCACACAGCCGAGGCTAAAAAATTGGACTTCAATTCAATTTACTATTATATTCTTCATCACAAGAATAATCATTGTTTGTTTCAATTCGTCATTTTTGAAAATATCGTAGCCAAAATTAAAGTGTGCTCGTATAAATTCTACGAGCCTTATTAATAAACTCGGATGAGCGAGGGTTTAAATTTTAGCCCAAAACTTTAAAATTGACTAATTTATTTTGATTGTTCTTTTTACTTTTAAAATCAGTGGATGGCAATAACAGGATTATCATGTTAGGCTGATTTTTATTTTTATTAATATAGTCATTACTATCTAGCTATTTATAATAATAGATTGAATTCTAGCCCAATCCATCCATCATCCATCCATCAGTCAAAGGAAGTCCACTGCTGAACATAGGCCTCCCCCAATGATTTCCACAGAGACCTGTTGGAGGCAGCCTGCATCCAGCGACGTCCCGCGACCTTTACCAGGTCGTCGGACCATCTTGTGGGTGGACGTCCTACGCTGCGCTTTCCGCTACGCGGCCTCCATTCGAGCACTTTCCGACCCCATCAGTCATCAGATCTCCGCGCTATGTGCCCTGCCCATTGCCACTTCAACTTGCTAATCCGGTGGGCTATGTCGGTTATTTTAGTTCTCCTACGAATCTCCTCATTTCTGATTCGATCTCGTAGGGAAACCCCGAGCATAGCCCTCTCCATAGCTCGTTGAGTGACTTTGAGCTTCCTAATAAGGCCCATAGTGAGAGGCCACGTCTCGGTGCCGTAAGTCATCACAGGCAACACACAACTATCGAAGACTTTCGATTTAAGGCACTGAGGTATTTTGGACGAGAAGACGTCGCGTAGTTTCCCGAACGCTGCCCAACCGAGTTGGATTCGACGATTGACCTCTCTCTCGAAGTTGGACCTGCCTAACCGGACCACTTGTCTTAAATAGACATATTCGTCAACAACTTCAAGAGTCGAGCCCCCAACACCGATGGGGGTGGGCACAACATGGACATTCGACATGATCTTCGTTTTGTCCATGTTCATTTTAAGACCCACCTGTTGGGAGACTCGATTGAGGTCTTCGAGCATAGTTCTAGCCCAATGCCTAAAGTTAATCCTTCGCTCATCCGAGTTTATTAAAAAGGCCCTAGATAATTAACATTTCAAAGCAATTATGTAAATAGTATTGTAAAAAAAACTAAATTCTTATACAGTGCCATTGTCTTAAAACAAGAACATCGAATACAAAAATATCAAGAACGAATACGTGAAGGCAAAATGATAATCATTTATTATCATTATCAAGTTTTTAATTACTTATCAGTACACCGAAATCTCGTAAGCATATATTGTTACCATGAAAACTGACATCTGTTTGTCAATTTGAATCGTTTACAAAATAAAATAAAACGTCGATAAGATACCACAATTCTTAGAATCCGTCCATTATTTCAGCCAAGTCTTATCAATATTTATTCGCATGAGATAACATTTTGCGAATGTCTGCGGCTGTCAATTGTCTGAAAAACATATATATTTTTTTAAATAGTGTTCTGTTAGTCACCAGATTGAATTGAAGATTCTAAAATTGTAGTACTTTTGGATTTTCTACTGTGTATCGTGATGCAAACACTGTGTGAACATGATATGAGCGTAAACATAATTTTGATACTCATTTCTTCTCGAATTACAACTGTAACTACAACTCATTACTACATTACTGCAATAACACGTAATGGAATACCAAGTCTATTAAATAACACATAAACGTTAGCATGATTGTCGAGAAATTCGCAAAATCAGTTACCATGGCGACTAAGCGAAATTTCCGCTCGACTACCGCATGTAAAAATATCTATTACGCAAGCGGCCGACGCATCGCACCCCCACTTAGGGGTGGCGGCCAGACGCCGGCCACCCTCGCGCCAAGGTCAGACAGTCTACGTGCCTTGCACTCCGTATTGTACTCTAACTTCATTCATTTAAAGTTCTATTTCCTAAGACGGTTTGTATCCCAAATTTGTCATTGTACTTTGTGCTTTATCCCTGTGTTTTAGAGTAGTGTTTTGTGCGTGGGTGGTGGAATAGTAGCTTGGCGGCAATCAATGGATTTGAGGCTGTATGAATTATGTATGGCGTCGGGTTGTTACGAGACGGCCCAGTGGAGGCGTTTGTGGCGGTTACGTGGCCTGCCTTGTTACATATATCACGGCTCTTGTTCGTAGAGGTAAGCAGAAACGTATTTTTAGCACAAACATACAACGTACAGCTTTTAAAATAGAACCTAAAAACACATAAACGTGTTGTCAAAATAAAAATTAATCTGCGTATAAAGCATGAGAGCTGTGTTTGTCTATAAATTATATCAGAATATTAGTTATTACTTAGTAGTGTATGTTTTGAAAGTTTCCTAGGGCATTATTTGGAGCACTAACCTAGATCTTCAGTACGTTCTATTGACATGAAGAAGTAGGATTTTCCCGACCTTTGTCATTTGTGTTAATCGAACAATGCTTTTGTACTCGCGGATGACGCATGCTCTACATTTCCATGTATGTAGTGCAGATGACATTTATTACATTTGTTAAGTGCAAAGTTAGAATACTGTTAGAATCTAGAATATAATATCGTGGTGTGCGATACAAAACATGAAAGGGAAACATTATCCATATTATTACGTTGATTTGTAATTTTCAGATAAATTACAGAGGAGAGAATTACCGTACATTTTCAAAAACGTTAATCAAATCATTTTGAATAAAAGATAATAAAGAATGATGTCACTTAATTTTCGTTCCGATTGTATCGAAATAAATAACAAACAAAAAAAATACCAATATTTCTAACAGAATAAATGAGAAAACATCATCATACAGAATCTAATATGAAAATTGATTTCCAGTGGATATATGTTGTACATTACGTATTTTAAGATATAAAAACTGCAGACGCGATATTCTTTTACTTGTCCGTGCTCCTAAATGACATGGACTCATAATAAAACCCATTAAAATTCTTTAAAACATTTTGTGTACTCCAAGAATTGTTATTCTGTGTTCAACATATTTTCGTTCCTTTTAAGACATTTGGTCAATTCCAAGATTCATTCAATTCAACAGATTTTCGCCGTCACAGTATATTCATGACTGCATTAACCGCTTCAACTCTTTTCCCAACAAATAAAATCTTTGAAGCAGTAAAACAACAACCAAATTGATCAACAACAATACTGGTAAATCGTTAATCAGCCGGTAATCAATGGTATGGTAATCAGTGCGTAGGTAATTGATGTAAAGTATTGACACGGTCACCCATCTGCGTCGAGACCATGGTGAATCGTGGGACCAGGGCCACGGTAGATGACCATGAATTTTATGGGTGCCTGGTATTCCCATGGGACCGGAGAAAATAGGCCAATAATCGGAAAAAAGCATTTAAGTGACGGATCATGGAAGGTTTGCAGTTTATACAGTTTTTTTTTTTTGGAACAAATAAGTTGTTGTTTCTTTTTGTTATTGTGATACAATATGTGTAATTTACTTTATTTAGGGACTTATGTGATGAGATCTTCAGGTGAAACATTGGGTCTTATCCCGTTTTTCCAATAGATAGACTTAAGTACGTAAATATGGGACGTACAGTACATGATTTATCAGTAAAAGTTGCTAATATTATCTTATTACACGACTCATACACTTTTAATGTAACAAACATCATTCTAATAATTTCACGAAATCTCGAATCCTAATTGATGAGAGGTATCTTAAGGGCGAAGGTAAATTGAGGACAATAACCTTAAAATTACCGTGAGAAGAAATTAAGAAACGTAGCTGAAGTCAGAGACCGTTGCGTCTCATCTAAAAAACATCCAAAAGAATCAACCTCTTTGCTACCGTTTAAAATAAAGTATTTCTGGAATGCCAGGAATTTCGTATTGTTATATTCTGGCAGAAATTAATTAGCAGCATCGTCATGGCGACCGAGTAGGCTTAGAGCAACGGGAATTTGATTTTCGTTTCTGATAACAGGCTTCATTTTCCTTCTGGGAAATATGGGAGAAATAAGGATATTTTCGTAATACCAAAAAAAAATATGTTTTAATATTGTATAATGGTTCTATATCTTTAGAGAATCCTCGTTTTATACCACGTGTAAGAGATTAAACAAATATTATGTTATTGTTTTTGCTTTTGACTACATGTTAGAACAATGAAAATATATAAAAAACGAAATTAAATTAGGCACAGCAGGAAAATAATAAACAATAATAAAAGCCTACTTTGTACAATCTCAGCATCACCCAAAGGTAGATTGGTTTTCAGACGGATTAGCAATCCGTCTGCCTTTATAGAAAATATATAAGAATTTAAAAAAAATAAGTTTACTTTCTAGTGATCGAACTCAGGACCTCAGTAAATTACATGGAGTGCCCCAACTAAAATATTTTCTCTTTATTTATTCCAATAAGAATCTTATATGCCAAAATATACCAACGACACAAGACTATACTAAATTTACAAACAACTCTTATATTTTTTGGATATATTTCTAATTTAAAATGAAAAGGAGGCTCACTCGGGTTCATGAGTGGTGACCATTTATCTACCATCGCTATTAATAAAGTAGAAATGGAACCATTAGTTATATGCGGCGTGTCGACGAGGTGACATTAGCGCATTACCGATCTGTGTGAAAGTCGTGACATTTGCCTATAATAATAACTCTTCTGTTTTTAACGCATTTGCTAATGTTTAATGTCATATTTCAAGTATTTATATACTGATTTATTGGTAGGTCTCTCATATGTGAGAAGCCGCCTGGGTACCTACCACCGTAGGTATTTCGCCCGCCAAACAGAAGTGTAAAGGCACTGTTGTGTTTCGGATTGAAGGACGTAGCCAGAGTCAATACTGGACAATTTGAGACATAGCATCTTATGTCTCAGGATGGCAAGCGCAGTGGAATGCCTAGCATTGCTTTGTAATTCAAAGTGTTGTTAGGTTTAGCTACTGTTCATGAGCGGTTGTATCACTTAGCATCAGGCGAACGGCATGCTCGTCTCGCCATACATTGTAATAATAAAAATCCCTAAGGATCTCCACAGGATTTTTAAATATTTAAAATCAATACAAAAACGGCTAACGACATGCTTGGCGGGCATTCCACAAGTTGTTCCCGCTTCCAGGAACATCGGGGCCTAGGACACGCCGCGACCCTTCCGAGAACACTGGAAAACTGCTACTTTATTATTTTTATATGTTCCTTTTTTGTAAAGAGTTGAGATGTCGCTTAATTTATGGTCACCGTTTACCTGTAAATAGGAGAAGAAAACTGAGAATTGGTACCGCATATGTATGGCCTTATTCAGTTGTTTATAGCTATTATAGCTATCGATGTTTTGTCTCCTTCGCTCAAATTGAATTCAAAAGCCATTCGAGAGGGACAAAGCATTCAACAACATAAATAGGTTTATAAAATGTCCACCAAGCTCATACACTATACATATTCTATTTTGTCAACACAGCAAATACCCTCAGAATAAAACACAGAAGAAAAAGTAACCTACCACTCAGTAGAATTGTTACATCATTTAATGGCCGGCAAAGAAATTGATTGTCTGTGTTAAGTATATCTTCTCACAGATATTTGCAGTGTGGAGTTTGTTTATGAATGATGCTTCTACAATAGTACTAGATACCTATTTTGTATGAAAAGAGTTATATTATCTAAATTGCCCTTAGCTCATTAGGCACTGCGCACATAATAAAATGAATCCATGTTATATAAAAGTAATTTAAAATTAGAACAGTATAATGTAGGTTATGAATTTAGTAAAAGTTTCAGAGGTAGACCGCATTCGCTATCCTTTTGGGACTAAAACGAAGTTCACTGAACTGTTACACGTGCCTGAAACAAACCCTTGACCCCAGAGTACCTGTAGAAGTCTATTTAAAGCCTTTACAATGACTGTGCGAATATTCAGAGTTTGTAAATGCGAAATAGAACGTACAATTAAGTTAAATTGAATTAATCGCGACTGTTAAAGTGTTATTTAATTAAATTCCTGCCACTGCTACTGATAAAATAAAAAGGCTTTTTAAAATGAACAATGAAATATTACGTAATTTAATTTGTTTTCGAATTTCGTAGCTGCGTATGCGAATGAACTCTCGTCAGTAAGTGGCAAAGATTAAATTATTCGCCGTCACCATTTCGCATGTCGACACGGTGGAATGTTAATAGTCTTGTTTTGATCATGTTGAGCTTTAATGTTGTTTTGTATTTGTAAAATAGTAACTTATTTATTGCATGTGGAAGTAGGCTAACACGCATACATTTTAGGGAGTGAATAGGAGGATAGTCGGATTCGCAATGCTCCTTTCCTCTTGCCATTTTTTTCTTCCCGCTACCGTCCCTATTTGATTGGCCAGTAACATATTTATAATCCAGGGTATCTATGTTCAGGGAAGGCTATTATCACTCACCATCAGATGACATGTTTGCCGGACCAAACTATTTTTTTAGTAAAGCAGGGTCTTTTATGATTGCCAAGTACATTCAATTGTTGATAATGTTTTTTTATTGAGGAAAATGTTATCTTAATCACACAAATTATACGAGGACGTGTTTTTATAGAGATAGATTGTATAAGCATCTGCTTTTAAACAGTAAAGGTGTCATACATATGTACATAGATAAACTCATGGGATTTTCACAGAAGGGGTAGGCAGACGTGCTATCAGCCCATCCACGTTTTGCCTTGTGTGAAGGCGACATCAAGACAGAATTCTAGTAATGGTTAATGGGATTTTACTAAACGTTATCGGCATTTTAAATATATAGCTCAATAATAAAGCTACATTGACACAAATATTTCACTATGTTAAAACGTTAGTCTTAGTTTGTTAATTGGTTAAGGTTACAGAAAGTCACTGGATGCAGAACTTTTACAACAGGTCGATGTGGATACACATAAGGAAGGCCTATGAGAGAGAGAAATTGTAAACTCAACTACGACGCGGAAGAATTTATAGTCAACAATTATTATACGAGTAAATGAAATAGTTACGAGTTTTTCGCATACTTCGTTGGTGAGTGCAATGATACACAATCGCCGGCAAGGTCACAACATTTCCGCTGTTAGATAACGCGCCGCGCCAATTTTTTGGCTAATGCACACTTCCGCAGTTTAAGATTATGCGTGCGTTTAATTGTTTGATTGCTTGGTGTTTGTGGTTTCCTGTAATGAACTATGTGCACCCAGTAATATTATAAGGTCTCTTTCAACAGGTCGATGTGGAGATCTTTGAGCGAACCGTGTTCAGCATTGGAACTACTCATGTTGAAGAAAAGAGAGAGAAAGACAGAATATTGTAAACTCAAAGTATATTTTATTCTTTTTTTTTTTTTTATTGCAGTGAATGGCGAGACGAGCAAGCCGTTCGCCTGATGGTAAGCGATACGACCGCTCATAAACAGTAGAAACATTCCTCTGCGCTCGCCATCCTGAGACATAAGATGTTAAGTCTCAATATGTCCAGTAGTTGCTCTGGCTACAATGTCCTTCAATCCGAAACACAACAGTGCATTTAAGCAGTGTTGTTTCACGGGAGAAATAGACATTGTGGTGGTACCTACCCAGATGGCCTCGCACATATGAGAGACCACCAGTAAATTCTTGCAGTATCTCTTAAAAGATGAAGACAAATTAGACAATTGCTGAGAAATGCAAACAAAAAAATGGTTGTACATGTGATAAAGAAATTGATTTTTTAATCTATAGGAAGACACTTTGCCATTTGTACTAACCTTCATATTTTTTTTGGGATTTACCCATGATATTTTTGCTTGGTTTCGTAAATATTGGCCGTGATAATAGTGATCGTGTGCACATGCTCTCTAGAATAATTAAAAGTGTGACTAAAATATATCTTGTTGATATACAGTAGCTATACAGTTATCGCCTCGATAATGCAATGGTGTCATAAATTAAGTTGTTATTTTTAGGACTGAGGATTAATTAATTATTTATGTGGGTTACTTTCAGCGCTTCTTTAAATACAATTAAGTCAGTAATTAATTAAATCGATTTTTTATTGCAATGAATGGAAAGGCAAACATGCAATTCGCCTGATGGCGATACGACCGCTCATGGACAGTGGCAAAACCTAACACCATGTATTATAAAGCAATGCTTGGCAGTCCATTGCGCTCGCCATCCAGCGACATATGTAAGGTGTTAAGTCTGAATATATCCATTAGGTACTCTGGCTACAATGTCCTTCAAAACGGGACACGACAGCGCATTCACACTGCCGTAGGTGGGAGAAATAGATATTGTCGTGGTACGCGCCCTGGTGGCCTTTCCCATATAGAGACGTACCACCTGTAATGATATGATGTGAAATGAGGTACACATAAAGTTCTATTCATTGGTCTAATACCAGCGTGAATTACAATATCCTACATAATTATGTAATTATCCATCATTATCACCTAAGTTGATGTTAATCTTTCAGATTGTTGTGGTTATTGCAGCCAAAATAAACGTTTTTATCCATCTATCTATGTATTTGCATGTTGACTTCGAGTTTTTTTCTCGATATGGCGATAGGCTTTTCCCCTTTCACACCTTCGAGAAAAGCAAAAATGGACTAATCTTGCTAGATTAGTTACTACTAATACCTCTACCTACGCTTTCCGCTAAACCTTCCGGTGTTGATATAATTTTTATATAGTTTCCGGCCAAAACCTTATGTATTATATATGTATTTATCATAAGTACGTATTTTCAGTGAGATAGATCAAAAACAAAATTTAATGTAACCGAAATCGCGAGTAAACGCTTGTATTAGATACAATTTACAAATAATTTACTCTTAAAATTTCGTCTCCAAATTGCGACAATTATATTGAACACAAAGAGAGCTGTAAAACCCCACCGACGTTATTTTGGTGGTCGGCGACGAGCGGTTCTCGTTTCAGAACCTCGCCAAAACATCCGCTGTGGGGTTACCACGCGGGGGAAATTAAGAGGATAAGTTTCTAATTAAAAACGCTGAATTTAATGATTTAAAATTCATCATCATTCTCAGATACGAAAAGCTTGCTGCTGAAGATATTTCTCCGCCAACTTTCACCCATTATAGCTTAATCATTACAATACCGTTTAACTCCTTTATTTAGCATGACTTAGTGAGAAATAAATCTGTATACGAGTACTACATTTTGTATCCTAGACAATTAAACTATTAAGGTGAAATTAACAGTTCTATCAAGTACCTTGACGCTAATAAACTTCCATATCAACCGTTAAATGTAAGGCATTGATACTATCGAAGTTACTTAATCGAATTAAAACTTTCTTGTCCTGTTTTTAAATATAATATGGTTATCCTACAAAAGATGTCGTTTATGAATATCGGCGCCACGACTCGCGGTTGGCCGCCGACCAACTGGTATCCAGTTTTTATTCGCACCGGAACCACACTTGTCATATATTCTAATAACTAATTGATACCACTGCCGCCCTATTCCACGGCGCTGCGTATTGGCACATCAATATGTTTTTACAGTTGACTTTTAGATTTTTAAGACCTATTCGAGTTAGAAAATATGTTTATCATCCTTTCTATTTTAGAGACTATCCCACACTCCAGTTGTTATTGCAATTCCTGTAAGATAGGATCGAAAACACACATTTTAATTATATCACTGAGGCCTTGCGAGGAAGGCTTTCTGGGAATAATTAAGTTGTATTTAATCCGCAAAGAAATGAATCGAATAGTAAAATGGAAAGGAGATTTAAATTGAAATTGCTCGTTGCAAAAGTTTTCTTTAAAATATCATTTGATTAATGATTTACAAAAAATAAATTGTCTAGTATTTTTTGATTTATAAACGCACAAAAATACAGGCGATTTGTTTTATATGTAGGGTTGTGAATGTTTTAAATACTGCTTTGTTTGTTTATTATACTAAAATAATTAATAAATTTGCTCAACGTCAAAGGAGCAAATTCAAAAAGGCCAAATTTTAAATTGCTTATTTAATGTTTTGTTTCGGCTCGTTTTTTGTTAGATTATGTACTTATATGTTAAAGATGACAATATGTGCTTGGTTTTAAAGCCTTCAGGAAGACGACTGACCAATATTGCTAGAAGCATTTATCATTGTAAAGATTTTTATTTCTTCTCTTGCTTTTGACGAACTTATCCAAAAGAAATATTACAAGATATATTTCGCCACAGTCATACTATTTCATAACCATGAATCACTACTGTGTCGAATCTACACAGTAGATCGTTAACGAGCAAAATATTTTCCTAACGCTCATTATACTAAACATCAAAGATTTTTTCCTGCCATATGAAAATGACAAATTTTTATTAGATGACTGCTCAGAAGGTCAGCGGAAACTATCAATAATTATCAATGGTACAGTCATCTTGGCGGAATGTCGGAATAATGATTCTTGGAAAATGTATTATAATCTTTCTCTTTAAACGCAGTTGTGATTTGAATAAACAGTATAGTAAGATGGGTTAAATGTTAATGATAAATATAGACATCAGAAATGAGAAATAGTGTTTTGATGCTGGAGTTTTAATGAAAATCGATACTTAGTTAACAATGTAACTGTTGCGTTTTAATTGGTCATTGGAATAGTAGTAAATTTAGCCTAAAATGATAAAGCCTTACTTAAAAGTGGTATAGCGATGCTGTACTCAGTCATGACTCAGAATGAATTGGCAGGCTTGTCCGGGGGGAACCATTGTCTTACAGGAGATCGACTTGAAGCTACAGACTTGAACATACGGTGTAATGTGCGTTTTGGTAGGTCATAAAAATAGTAGAACCTCTCTAAAACAATAGGTAGAGCCACGATATTGTCAGTCATGACTTATTATGCATGGGCAAGCTCGTCTGGGGGGTTACCTGAAGATGGACATGAAGCGATAGCGTTGATGTTGCGTTTCTTTCGGTGAGTGAGACCATACCATACCATCCATACCATCAGGTGACCTGTTTGCTCGTTTACCGGACTTGTCAAAAATAAAGTGCCACACAGACTTTTGTAGAAACGGTCCGGTAGATCAAGGTAGAACAGATGTAGGTACTATAGAATATTGACATGAGGATTAAGCTTTGCTATCATATTTCGTTTGAGGAGCGGTATTTAAGTATGTAATAGATAAATTAGTCTAACATAATAATAAAAATAAATGCCCCCTAAACATCAGTTACCTCTTGCATAGCCAAAACAAGCCTATACCATAGATAATACAAACATTGCTTATCCATAATCTAACACAACAAAACGTTGACATAACGCCAGGCAGTTCATTGATACAAAAACACATTTTTGTTCATATTTAAATTCGATTTGAATTTTAAAAGCGATTGAGCGATAGCGACTCGCAGTAGTCGGTTGGGCAGGAAAATCTTTTGACGAGCGGAAACGTATTATTTTTGGATGTTTTTGATCCACGTGGCACTGATAACCTCGTTGATAATGTTTTAGGACTCGGGTATTTTGGTGTCAATTATTCTTTTGTGTGGTAAATCTTGATAGTGGAGAAGGAAAACTGTTGGCTTTTTAAGCAGCCAAAATAGACTTCGTTTTGACCCGGTTAAGAATGGTAAGTTTTAGGATTTGTTAACAAATGACATTTTTGATGTACCATTGTTGAGTGAGTATGGGTTAAAATATTTCGCCAATAATCTAGAAAAAGGGCCGCTTCCAACAGGTCATTGTGGAGATCCTTGGGGGAGGCCTATGTTCAGTAGTGGACTTCCTGTAGCTGATATGATGATGATGAATCTAGAAACTAAAACTATTTATCGTGATTTCGTACAAAGATTAACGTTAGATGTAAATTTATATGTGTTGTTGCAAGCATAATAAAGATATACGCAAAGAAAAAATACTGCTACTTGTCTCATCTGTGCGAATAATTATAAAGAAAATACACATTCACACACCAAATAAACAATCAAAGACATTCTCAACACTTATGAACGCCAAATCGAAAAATGCGTACGAGAACAAATAAGTCATTCGCGCCTTTTGCGTATCGCACGCGCAGGCATGCAGATCTAGACAAAGGCTAGGCAACCTTGTCTGTCTAGCCCGCTGACAGACCGCAAACTATGCACCGCTTTGTGGGGCATGTGCAATGTTTTGCTAAACATTCTATGTAAATATTTGCGCTGCAATTTGTTTTTATAACCGTGCGTTGTTTATGTTTCTCGAGATGCGATAACTCATCGCGCAATTGTATATACATAACACAATATCGTTGATAGACATAATAACGTTATGTGGAGTACCAATGATATCTCAATGCCATAACAAAATATGCCATGCCCTTAGAAACTTCGTCGCATACACGATTGTCGTATCAAGACAAATGTATGTTTAACTTACAAGTTTATGAGTGTTGACTATAAGACTTAAACTGTGAAAATAGTACGTTTACTCCGGTCAACCTATTTTTATTTTATTTTGGACAATTACAAGATGAACATGCTATTCGCCTGATGGTAAACGAGACCGCTCATGGACAGTAGCAAAAGCAAACAACACCATGAATTTCTAAGCAATACTTTGCACCCTACCTACCTACATAATTTTCAAATAGATAATTCTTAAAGATAAATAGAAGCAATTATTCATAGATTCTTTAAGCAAGTTTTATCCTAAAAAGAGTCTTCAGAAACATAAATTAACTAATTAATGTTTAAAGAATCCATTAGTTGGTGCCGTGTCAAAGAAATGGAAAAGTAAATTTTGTTTTAGCCTCGAGAAAGCCTTGAAAAATATTTATGTAAATATTTCATTTTATTTCTGGTTCATTGTAAAATATTCATACTTACTTTATTATACTTTTAATATATTCCAGCAATAATTTTATCTTTAATAAGGCTTCCATATCTAATTTTTACGTTATTGCACAGATTGTAATAATTTGGTCTCCATTTAGAGCATTCCGACTTCGTAACCTATGCATTATTTACTTATTCCGTACATATAAATAAAGTATCTGTTTTTGAAAATACCAAAAAAAACAATACCAAAAAAATCGAATTTTGAAATGACTTAATATTGAAATTGAACTATGGACGCAGTCAAATCTCCTATTGACTTTTCCTACGTGAATTGTGATGTGATCCCTATTATCCCCTTTTTTTGGAAACGCCCAACATTTCACCCCTTCCAGCAACTCATAACATCGGTCGTCTGTTTTGTGAGAACGATACTAGATGCGATACTCATAAATAAATTTTAAATTGCCAATATGCTTAAATTACAGTAATAAATGCAAGTAATTGACGACGCATCGACAATCACAGGCAATATTTCCTGCTAACAGACTATTAACCGCTCACGTGCCGGCAGCAACACGTGCCTCGTTTGACACCTGTCAGTGTGACACTTGACAGTGACAGTGACTCAGCGACGATGTAACGGTGTGGTGACATCTGGCGGATATTACGAATTACCTATGTTTATTATTGTCTTTGTTACGTAAGGGAGACAGCTCCAGTATCTGCAGTAGTTCACATTATTTCGATATTGGCAGCTATGTAGCTTAGTATTTATATAGGGATGGTTATTTTTTGAGGTTTTTACTATACTATATCAGCCCAAATACATCCCATTGTAAGGCACGATCTTCTTCTACAATCGAGAGTATAATTGAGAGAGTTTCGATCATATTGTCCACCACGCGAGCCTAGTGCAAGTTCGAGTACTTTACATACCATATAAATTCTTACAATCGCTATGGTAAGCAAGTTTCCTCACGATGTTTTACTTCACTGTTATAGTGCGTGATGATTGACAATCAATATACACATGACTGAAAAGTGAGAGGTGTGCCCTGTAAGCACCCGCATCTGCTCCATTTACGAACAAGCCACCGTTCACCAAAGCTTTTATAAGTGGTCTATTTTCTACTTTATTAAAAAGTTATAAACGGTGTTCCATTCCTGTTTATCGCCCTAATTATGTATCATATCTGTCAATATATACAGACATCATATATTGATAGGTATCATACATACAATAAAAAGTAAATTATATCCAAGTATCACTGTTTGGTTGGTTATAATATTGCCATTTAGTAACGGACCTTCTCTGTTATTATTGTTAATTTATGGCTGTCAGTGATGGCTTTTTATCGCGACCTTCAACGGGACATATGCCGTCGTATTTGACACCTGTCAATGTGACAGTGAGTCAGCGTATAAAAACGCGAATCAATATTGCAAGAGACAAATAAAATATTCATACGTGAGAATGAACGCGCAATATTCTCAATACGATAATCATGTGTAAGATAAATATTATCTAGTAGTAAATTGCAATGTAAAGATTCAAGGGTATTTTTTGTTTCATCATTACATACATAGTAAACAATAAACTAACAAACATGAGAGTAACGATGACAATCAGCTTATGAAAAAACAGAAAAATAAGATCAAATATTTTTACACACTTCCTACCGCTCAAAAAGATACTATATTTTATTAGACTCGATAACTATCCGCAATCAATGACGACCTTTAAAATTTATCCGCAACCCCGCGTATTATCCGCACCATCGGATATAATACGCATCACTACACGAACTGATACGGACGCGCAGACCCCGGCCAGACGAGACAACGTGACAGCCAACGATGCGTTATGTAAGGCGCCGTAACTTACTTAACTACTTGCCCAGTACTACTTATTACTTGATGACGTATTTACATAGTGATGTTATATCTTGTTTGAGTAGTGTTTGACGTGGTATTCCGTCGTGTGGACTGAGTTTTATACAACGAAATTAAATTAAAATTGAAATCTGAGTGCAAAAAACTTTTAAAAGGATTAAACGGTAGTAAACTCTATTGTTGAACCTGAAATATAAGCCTTTAGGCTTCGGAAATATCGCCCCGAAGAAAACTCACTGTGTTACTTCACAATGCTTTTTTTAACGATGCTACCATCGCGGCCGAGTCGTTCCATCTGTAAATTATTCTATAATTTAACGCAATCAGCAAGGCTCTACTACTTGAGATATTTATATTACATAGCCAACCTTTCTATTAGATGGAGAAAAAGGTGGAAAATAATGGGAGGAGTGAAAGTTTGTATCATATCTCAATCTCGGAACTCTCTGTCGCACTAATAATTTATTTATTGAAATATTTTGGCAGCGTTCACTTTCGTTTGTGAAGTGAATCAGCCGGCACGCGCCTTCCATCGTGGAATTTTTGGCACTAACACAAACTAATAAAAAATCCCTTTGAATGCGCAATATGGGGTTACACTGTTTTGAGTTATTTGAGTTTCTCAGGAATTTTGTTATATTATTTTTGTCATTGCTGAGTGAATTTAGTGAAGACTGTCATGCTCATTGCTATGGATTTTAATGGAGTTACGTCCAGCAATTGATTGTTGAACCTAACTGAGTAACTAGAGTTGCATAAAATTATTTTGATTTTTCAGAGACATACGACTATCGCCAAGTGATATCATGAATGGCCCATCGAATACCGTCAAACAAATTAATGTAAATGTAATTAAACCACGAAAAAAGGCAGCAAAAACACATAAATTCTAGCTACATTCATCGCAAAATTTAAAAAGCGAATAGTTTCCCCAAATATTCGGAGTATGCGCACATATCAGCGTGGAGGCATGTTAGATGCTCTAATGAACTGCGTTTCCCGAGCCAAATAATACGAATACCTGCGTGCCTGCGCGCTGACAACGCTTTGGAAACATTAAAACATCACTATTACTATTATCTCATCATTATTAATGTTGCCAAAGTAGTAACGAAAGCATTTTTATATTACATTACGAAAGTAGTAGGGACTATAGTTTTTATGGACAGGCTCTGCCGAGGTGGTAAAATAGGTAGAGTTGTTGTCAATGTGACATGCCGTTCGCCTGGGGGCGATATGACCATTCATAAACATTATTAAACCAAACACCATGAATTAGTAAGCAACGCCTGGCTTTCCACTGCGCTCGCCAAGCTGAATCAAATGATGATAAGTCTCAATATGACTAAAAAGACAGACATTGCGGTGGTACCTACCCATGACCTGCCTATCACAACTACCTGCGTGAAGTACTGGTTTGATATCAATTAAACCAATGGAGCCAACGATATGTATTATAATGAGATTAACGCTATGTTAAGGATGTGTAGATTAATATCTTTATACCTTCTTTAACCCACTTCCACCCTCTAAGGCAGTCAACGTACCATCGAATCTAAGGCCTAGTTTCACAAACAAACTTTGCCCATAATTTTGACTTTGAAAATGTCAATCCCATACTTTAGCAGTGTCAAAATACGTCCCAAATGTATGGCGATCACATTTTCAAAGTCAAAGTTATGGGTAAAGTTAGTTTGTGCTAGTGAGTCTTAAATGTCGACTAAATTGTGAATTATAAGCTATTCTGCAACATAGAATAGTGAATGGTGCATCCATTCCTTGTTGTTGTTCTCTAATGGTAAATAGAGGAAATAGTGCTGGCTTTGATCTACTGGTTGAAGTATTTGTTGATCATAAACATTTGTGTTGTGTGGCGATAGATCAATCTACTCAATTCACAGCTCGCTTTTACCTCGTAGCTTTACAAATGCAGCCATGACTCTTGCTTTTAGTTCTGTGGTTTCAAAGATAGTTTCCGAAACTTCATCCTGGGTGGTTACTCTCATGATTCGAATTTCAAATGTCCGCCGTACGCATAACTGTAAGTATATGCATAGGTATTCTACCAAATGTTATAATCCTCTATAGTAAGTCTTAACCATAGACTAACATCGATGTGTATAAGTTTCGTAAAGAATAGTATTGATTTTTAGAAATGGAAAACTTATAATTTTGGACGTCGATCACTCAAAATTCAAACTTCGTTTCGGATTAGAGTGCCCCCCCTGTTTCTAGATCCGAAGGCTTCAAGACATGACCCTAACCTTTTATGGTAAGGGATGTATAGAGAAATCAGTATGAACACTTGTGGGCCGGGGATTGCCTTGCCAAGATACACGAGCCAATAGCTTCTCAGAAAATATCCAACGCAATAAATGAATAACATGTCGTACTAGTAGTAAGTGACTTTTCCTGTATACCAGGAATTGCTGTAAACAAACCAGTGTCGTTGATATGAACAGTAGTTAAAACTCCCTGTTACTAGAAACTAATGCTGTTTGTACATAGTACATACCTACGTTGGTATAGGGCAGGTTATTGTATAAATATATTTGAAATCGCGAAAGATTGTCGTGTGCAATGGTTTCATTACGATGCTTTCCTTCACTGTTGAAGCTTATGAATATTTACTATAAATGACAGCCTCCGTGGCGCAATTGGTTAGACACAGGCTATGACACGGGAGGAAGCAATTCAATCCCAGCACCGAGACTGCATGTGGCAATTGGGTATATTAATTTAAAAATAAAATAAAATTATCGCCCATATGATTTCGAAAAACGTGTGTCCAGACACCGCAATTTAAGCAGGTATTTCCACTTTAAATGAAATTACTGCTTACTTTCCCTGATTTCTACCATAATCCTCAGCCATTGGAACCCCACTGCATATGTATGTCTATCTGCATATGTTTACATACTCAGTTCTCTAATTGAACAGACTGACGACTGACAACTTCTTTCGATTGTGCTATAAATTTCGACTTTTACATCCAACAATTAATCTTAAGCTTGATCTCCTAAGTATCTAATTTTATCACTGAAGCAACTAAACAAAAGACACGCCTTATCAACAACACGTTATATAATACCCGAAGGATATGAGGTCATTGCACTCAGTTTATAATTATTTTTTTTTAAAGTTGACGTTTCGTGACTGTTAAACTTTATTTTTAATTTAGAACCTAGATTGTATATGGTGATGTGTGGCTTTGTAATATTGCTTTCTTTGTAATAAAATATAGTTAACTGACTTGAAGCAATGAAATAAAGTTATTTTACATTAACCACTCATGTATTTGACTAAATAATGGATAATAATTTGGTGATTTACTATAATTTGTGAGTGGAAATAATGAAGCCCGAAATTTATTTCGGCGAAGCACGATTCCAGGGGATCTAGATTCTAGAATGAAATAATGACTTAAGTTAATTTCTGTAAACAAAAAATGTTTATAATTATAATTATGAATGACACACACATAATGGATTCATTGACCGAAAGTAAATATGTGCCAAATAACGTACACCAATGGCGATAATAGAATCAGTAGTAGTGATTCACGAAGGAAGTAATGTGAGTCAGATTTCACTACTGGATAATTCACTACGCGAGTACAAACAAATGCTTGGAATAACATAAACAAATACTTCTTTAAGAATGATATTGTAGACAATGTAATGGAAAAGCCAAATTGAGGGACACTTGAAACAGTAATTAGAGAAAAAGAAGTGTTTAAAATACAAAGGGTTATATTTAAACTGTTGAATTTTAAATTATAGAGAATACGATAACAGTTAATGTTGATGTTATTTGAAAATATTTACATTTTAACTTATGAGTCACATCGTAGTACATAAAACGAGAATTGAAGATGATTGGGTGTCATCAATCGCATCGCGCCTGCCAAAACAAACCTTTGAAAAACTCTCGCGGTGACCATAATTTACTAATTTATGAGTGGTATTGCCAACTATTATTCCAATTTCAAATCATGTTTTTCAATGCTGTAATTCAGTTAAGCATTTATTGTACTTTTTTATAAATTGAGTTGTTTACAACGACTGCATTATAAAAATGTAATTAATAATGTGAATTATACGCTCGCCCATGAGGGCGTTAGGTATGAACCTAACATCAAGCTTTTCCAGTACTCTGGCTACAATGTCCTTTAACCCGAAACATAACAGTGTATTTAAACTACTGTTTAGCTGGAGAAATAGACATTGCGGTGGTACCCACCCAGGTAGGCTCTCACGTATGACTATGAGAGACCTGCCACCGGTACTTCATGAGCGGTTGTATTGACTACCATCAGGGCTTAGATAGCATGCTCGTCGCCATCTAACCCCTGTTGAAACATGTTTTACGTGTCAACAGGTGGCATCATTTTAGTACTAACAAGTATAGTGCCTCTGTTATGGGCCAAGTGATTAATGCGAGCAGTATTCATAATGCCCGGGCAGTATGAATATTGCCGAGCCATATCGGACCAAGTGATTAATTACAATCTAAACTCACCTATTTATCACATAGCCCGGGCATTATGAATATGGCTACATGATCATTAGGCAATGTGATTAATAGGTGATTTTTTACGTGGTGCGCTGCCGCAATGTCGCATCTGCGATAGACAATTAGAATGGTTGAATTGATCTGCTTATGTTTAGTTGTTTTTTAACGTCCGAAATATTATCTTCAGAAGAAAATTAGTGTACCCACTTTATGGATCAGTTAGGTCGACTGTGCCCCAAAACCGACTCGGAACACCTCGACTTCACGTAGTCTTTTGGCTACCGACCCTAGTGTATATAAAAAGCCGGAGGCGCGGAGGGAGAGCAGCCCTCGCCCGCTGGTGGAGGTGAGCATGGGTGTCTATCTTTTGTTACGCAAGGGCGAAGGGGCTGAACTTCCCGTAGCGCCGGAGACGATGCAGAAGCTAATTTGTATTGACAACAAGTGTTTTAAGGGTTAGGTTGCTATAATAGATATTTCTCAGGAATAGTGCGTTACCTTTTCATGGGAGTGGTACCAGGGGAGGTGCGACACTCCCCCTTCCCCTCCACTTCTCCCAACCCACCTCCTCGTGCTGCCCTATTCTAAATTCTACCACTTCGGCTCATTGTTTTGATTTTGATTCGCTTTACATCACTCTGCCCAATAGGCACTTAGCATTATTCATAATGCCCGGGCATTATGAATAATGCTCGATTAATCACTTGGCCCATAACACCTCTACCGGCCTTATTCATAAACAGATTTAAAACAAATTTTACTTATTGAATAAAATAAATAAATAAATAAATAAATAACACCCAACAGTCACATACATAGTCCTGACCCCACACTAAGATCGAGTCTTGTGTCGTGGGTATCAGGAACTACGAGAGACTTTTCGGTCTCACAAACACCCAGACCCGAAAGAAATATTTGTGGGCCGCACAAACATTTCTCTCGGTGCGGGGATCGAACCCGCGGCCTCTCGTTTCACAGGCGGTGTCTAACCGTCAGCGCCACGGAGGCTGTCGCGAATGTTTTGTCTTCGCGCAAACTGAATTCAAAATTAGTGGGACAAAACATTCGATAACTAAAATAGGTTTTAAAACTGTCTGTGAATAATACAGTAAATTAATAAAGCGATATTTATTATTTATATTATATTGGTTATTACGCACTGAAAACGGTGAAGGAAAATAACATAACGATTTACAAGAATTTCTATGGTATGTAAAGTCCGCCAACCCGCATTATGCCAGCGTGGTGGACTATATGGCCTTACCACTCTCAATCGTAATGGCGAGCAGGGCTCGGAACCGGTTTAAAGAGAGCGGTTAATTCTGATAAAATACCGGTAAATTATATCGCTCCTACGTTAACCGGTTAAAATAATGAACGGTTTCAAACTAACCCAAACGATAAAGGTTACCGGTTAATTCCGCATGAACGGTTTAGTATCGGTATTAACCGGTTAATTCCAAAACAAGTAATACGCAACGCACGATGCAAGGTCAAACGTGTGCCGTGTGCAGTTCGGGTAGACTCATGTTGTGACATGTTTTGTGTTTATGTCAAGATACCGCGTGCGGGCTCGTTTCTCGTCTATTGTATTCAGTGTTACCAACCCTACTGTTTTAACAGTAGATTTGCTGTTTTTACATTTTAGTCCCTGTTTTCTGTTTTATTCTTTATTTTTAGTGTTTTTCAATTTGCATTTAGGCGGCACCTTTCACATTATATAAATTTATTTTCATAACGAAATTATGAAATAAAACGCAATTACACTAGATAGCAAACATTTTCCACATTGTGTGAATTGGTAAAGAAACTTTTGTGCCTACCAGCGCCGCCGTGGAAAGATTTTTCTGAGATATTAATTTTATGAAATCCATATTACGGAACAAATTATCGACCACAACTATTAAAGGAATATGACGTAAAAATCTGAAATAACCGATTGCTACTCATTTGAAGCCACATGAAGAAATTTTACAAAAACATGTATGTGTTAAAAAGGGAAGATGAGTCAGAAAATATTGTAGATGAGGCAGTTGAGGATGATCAATATTATAATTAATCAATGTATGTGACTTCTCGTGAGTAATAAAAGTAGGTGATTGTTTTAATTAAATGAGGAAATAATAAAAACTGCTTATTTTTACTTTACCTACTGTTTTCTCCTGTTTTTTTGTGGATGAACTACCGTTTTTTAGTTTCTTGGGGTTGGCAACACTGATTGTATTAGAAGTATTCAATAGAATTGGACGTGCAAAACGCAACTCCGTTTTGAGTACTAAACAATTTGAATTAAAATTGTTTAATACTTAATTTAAAGTTGTGGATCGGTTACTGTTCAACTGTTGTGATGGGGAGAAAAAAAAATTATTCGTTCTTTCGATATGAAAATTTCAAATTTCAAAAATTCACATCGAATGACATAACTCAAGTTTTGAAACAACTGTTAACCGATGGTATTATTATTCTTAGTATTATCTACTGTTGTTAAATAATATTTTTTACCTCTTTTTTATCATGTTAATTTAACTGTCATATTTTATGATATGGTCAGGGATGCTCCTATCTAGTGGTCATAGCCTGTCCTAGTATAGGTGCTGCGAGTACGCGACCTCGGCCCCCGAGCTACTGCAGTCACCTTAACTTCCCGTCCGTGACTGCAGTATCCACTCCCTCAGGCCATACTCTCCTTTCCTATAACATCCTCAACCCACAAATCCTATTTCCTTTCCCTGGTTAATGGCGGGCAGCAGCGTCATCAACGCCAGTCTCCTACTTCGCTCGCCAACCCGCCTGCCTGGCGAGTATTGGCAAATACCCCCTTAAAGGCGACACATCTAGAGACCAGGCCCCCAGGCCCGGCAGCCCCACTATGCCTGGCTATGGTAGAGGTCATGGTTACGGTGAGGCAGGGGGTACTAAGAATCCCCGGGATGGCCCCGGCTACCACCCCCGACGACGACTGGCCCTGGTAACACACAACATACGCACATTAAGGACAGACGAGAAGATTGTCGAACTGAAAGAAGAATTGAGCAAGTTACACTGGGATATTCCGGGGTTATCGGAAGTCCGAAGAATCGGGGAGGATACGATAACCCTGAAGTCTGGTAACCTGCTCTTCTACCGGGGGACGACCAACAGTCCCGAGGAGGTGTCGGATTTCTCGTCCACAAGTCTCTCCATAAACAACATCGTATCCATCGAAAGTGTGTCGAGCAGGGTAGTATACCTTATACTCAGAATATCTAAAAGATATTCGTTGAAGGTCATACAGGTATACGCGCCGACCTCGACACACTCAGATGAAGAAGTAGAGGAGACGTATGAGGACATAAGTCGGGCCATACATACTTCCAAAACCTACTTCAACGTTGTTATGGGGGACTTCAACGCAAAGTTGGGCAAGAGAAGCGATGCAGAGTTGAAAGTGGGGCAATTTGGACATGGGCAACAGAACCTCAGGGGTCAGAGGCTGGCCGAATTTCTGGAGAAAGAGGGACTCTTTGCGATGAACTCTTTTTTCCAGAAGCTGCCTCACAGGAAATTGACTTGGCTGAGTCCTGACGGTTCTACGAGAAACGAGATAGATTTCGTCTTGACGACGAATAGACGGATATTCAGAGATGTCTCTGTGATCAACAGGGTGAAAATTTCATAGTATAATGTCTTATGGAATTCTGGGGAAATGCTGCGGATATAAATAGTATTTTTATTTTACAAAAAAGAGCTGTTAGGGCCATTTATCAACTTGGTCCAAGAGTTTCATAGAGAGAAAAGTTTAAAGAAGTAGATATTCTTACTGTTGCATCAATATATTTATGAAAATTTATTATATGTTCGTAAAAATATAACTCAATTTAAGCGTAATTGTGACATACATAGTAAGAACACTAGGAACAAACATAATCTTGTCTCACACATTACTCGTCTCCACAAGATAAATAATTATTTTATGGGTCAAAGTATACACTTCTATAACAAGCTTCCCAACAGTTTAAGAGAACTTCCAATTAATAAGTTTAAAAAAGTGATAAAAGTTAAGCTGTGTAAAAAGGCATATTATAGAATCACAGATTATGTGGAAGATAAAACTGCTTGGGAATAAATTTATCATGTTTTGCATCAAATTGACATTATTGTAACTTGTGACATGAACCATTGTTATTGTAATTGGCGATATAAAAAAACAAAAGAAAAAAGAAGACAGTTCGTGTTGCTGAGGGAGTTTCTTGCGCCGCTTCTTCTTCACAGCTACAACACGTTCCGAAGCGGTGGTAGCAGAAAAGGACGATTCAAAAGATCTTGTGAAAGACTATTTGAATAAAGAATATTTTGATTTGATTTGATTTGAAAACCGGCAGTAATCACCGAATGGTTAGGGGCACACTGAATATCAATGTCCAATCGGAAAGGCATCGCTTGATGAAATCTACGCTCCGACCTACTCGCGCCCATATCCAAAACCCCGAGAGCTTTCAACTCGATCTGACAAATCGTTTTGATTGTCTAGGAAAAACCTTGCAGTGGACGAGCTAAACAGCGGTTTGGTAGAAACTGTCCATACGGTGGGATCTAAGTATTTTAGACCTCGCCGTAGAGATAGACCACAAAAACTCTCGATCCACACTCTTGACCTCATGGCCGAACGTCGATCTTTGACGCTGCAGTCTTCCGTTGACGCCGAAGCATATCGGCAGCTCAATAGACGGATCTGGAAGTCCTTGCGACACGATGTCCGTGCTCACAATACTGTGAGCATTAAGGAGACAATTGAGCGGAGGAACGGAGGCTCCAAAGTGTTTGCAAGAGACTTGTCTATTGGGCAAAGCCAGTTGTTTAGGCTGAAAATGGATGATGGCCGCATGGTATCGACTAGGGCAGAGGTATTAAGAGAGATCGAGAGGTTCTACGGACAGCTTTACACCTCGGTTGCCTAACCTACTGTTAGCTCGGCTAAAGACCCGAGAGCCGAGTTAATCCGACACTTTAGCGATGATATCCCGGACATCAGCCTGTTTGAGATTGAGATGGCCCTCAAACAACTTAAAAACAACAAGGCGCCGGGTGAGGACGGAATCACTTCAGAGCTTCTGAAAGCGGGCGGAACACCGATACTGAAAGTCCTTCAGAGGCTCTTCAATTCCGTTCTCCTCGAGGGCTCAACGCCGGAGGCATGGAGTAGGAGCGTGGTGGTCTTGTTCTTCAAAAAAGGTGATAACACTTTGCTGAAGAACTACAGGCCCATCTCGCTCCTGAGCCATGTCTATAAGTTGTTTTCAAGGGTCATCACAAATCGTCTCGAAGGCAGGTTTGATGACTTTCAGCCTCCCGAACAAGCCGGTTTCCGAAAAGGCTTTAGTACCATAGACCATATTCATACACTACGGCAGGTTATACAAAAAACCGAGGAGTATAACTTGCCGCTTTGTTTAGCGTTTGTGGACTATGAGAAAGCCTTTGATTCGATCGAGACCTGGGCTGTGCTACAGTCTCTTCAGCGGTGCCACATAGACTATCGGTAGTCGGTACATCGAAGTGTTGAGGTGTATATACAACAACGCCACCATGTCGGTCCGAGTACAGGATCAGAGCACGAAGGCTATTCCACTACAGAGAGGCGTGAGACAGGGAGATGTCATATCTCCGAAACTGTTCACTGCCGCGCTGGAAAATGCCTTCAAGCTCTTGTAGTGGAAAGGATTCGGCATCAACATCAACGGCGAGTATATTACTCACCTTCGATTTGCCGACGATATTGTAGTCTTGGCAGAATCGCTGGAAGACCTTAGCACTATGCTCGAAGACCTTAATCGAGTTTCCCAACAGGTGGGTCTTAAAATGAACATGGATAAAACGAAGATCATGTCGAATATCCATGTTGTGCCCACCCCTATTCGAGTTGGGGGCTCGACTCTCGAAGTTGTAGACGAATATGTCTATTTAGGACAAGTGGTCCGGTTAGGCAGGTCTAACTTCGAGAGAGAGGTCAATCGGAGAATCCAACTCGGTTGGGCAGCGTTCGGGAAACTTCGCGACGTCTTCTCGTCCAAAATACCTCAGTGCCTAAAATCGAAAGTCTTCGATAGTTGTGTGTTACCAGTGATGACATACGGCACCGAGACGTGGCCTCTCACTGTGGGCCTCATTAAAAGGCTCAAAGTCACTCAACGAGCAATGGAGCGGGCTATGCTCGGTGTTTCCCTACGAGATCGAATCAGAAATGACGAGATCCGTAGGAGAACCAAGGTTACCGACATAGCCCATAGGATTGGCAAGTTGAAGTGGCAGTGGGCCGGGCACATAGCTCGTAGAACCGATGGCCGTTGGGGCCGAAAGGTTCTCGAGTGGAGGCCACGTACAGGCAAGCGAAGTGTCGGACGCCCGCCTACAAGGTGGACGGACGATCTGACTAAGGTCGCAGGAAGTCGCTGGATGCAGGCCGCTTCCAACAGGTCATTGTGGAGATCATTGGGGGAGGCCTATGTTCAGCAGTGGACTTCCTGTGGCTGATATGATGATGATGATGATAAAAAGACAACAAGAACAAGACGTGTGCTCGAAACACGATCTTGCCTACTTTGGAATTCACACATTTTATACATAAGTATTTCTAATATGTGTACACGGCATTGTTGCTTAACATTTTTCCACGGTAAATTTATTCTCAATGTGTAATCTATGTTTGCGTACAGAATTTAATCAATTATAGTATGATATTTTATTATTATAGTTTGATGTGTGATTTAATATTAATTAAATCATTGATTCTGACAATAAAACAGTTGCAAACTCGAATGTTCTAGTACCACAGGTTATCACAGACTTAGGACTGTTTATAATAAGCGCCAACTAGGATTAATTTCATTTTAAAAAATATATTATTTATTTGTTTATATAGAGATGAGATAAACCGTCCTTTGTCAATGAAATTAAAAGAAATAAAAACGTACGCGGGCCCTCTGACGACCCGTACGCACCATATCAGTCGCGCTCTTTACCATAGTTTTGTACTCTTTACTCTATGCGTAAGACAAAAACCTACAATGTGTTTTCAGCTTTACTCTATGCGTAAGACAAAAACCTACAATGTGTTTTCAGCTTAAGGAACGACGGAAGGTATTCGGTACTGAGCTTGGTTTTAACCGGTTAATTATCGCTCGATATCGGTTATCGAACCTAAATTCGTGAAAACCGGTTTTCCATAGTAACCGGTATTATGTTAACCTATAACCGAAATTGAGTTTTATTGAGGTCAATGTCCGAAACCGGTTTGGAAATTTAACCGGTTTCCGAGCCTTGATGGCGAGTGCAGAGGAAGCATGTGTCCTGGGGCCCTACTATATAAATCCGAAGTTCGAATCTTCGTGACGTTTTTCGTTTCGAAACCTACTCTGTAACACGAAATTCGAAACTTCGGATCGAAGAATGAATGATTCGAATATATCGGCAATCCGAACATTTACATTTTTATTTACTATATTCATCCGAAACGAAGTTCGAAACTTCGGACGAACGAAGTTTGTGACGATACGTATGTACCTACTCTGCAAATGTTCGTATTGCCGATATATTGGAATAATTCATTCTTCGATCCGAAGATTCGAACTTCGTGTTACAGAGTAGGTTTCGAAACGAAAAACGTCACGAAGTTTCGAACTTCGTTTCGGATTTATATAGTAGGGCCCCTGTAGCGGGGCGTATATGGACTGATATAGATAGAGTTGTTATTAACTTTATGGAAGGATGTGGTAAGTAAAGTATTGGGTAACAGTTTGTTATAGATAAGGTTTTGCCACTTAATATTCAGTCTTACCACTGCGCTTAAAATATAATAGCGTATTATTAAGATTAAAATACATGTATTTAACAATATGATGATTAATTTAGTTATTTCAGCATTATGACGGATCAAAATGGATATCACACAGGTATTATAATTCACATACGTATCTTATCTTATCAGGCCGTATCTGTTGTACCAAAGTTCAATTATTGCCGAAATCATGTTTTGAAGGACGCCTGGTTATGAACTCACAGACGCATCACATCGTGATAAACTATCTAGTTAAGACAGACAGCGCCATCTGTTATTTAAAATTGAATTTAGAATCACACCGGTGGGAACCATGGTTATCTAAGTAGCAATAAATGTTACAAAACATAGCACAAATATATGTGTATGTTTTGAAATAATATTGTAAGCACAACCGAGCAATGATGTAAGCTGCAATGTAAAAAAATAAGTTATGAAATAAAAAAATATATGTATATTTGTATTTGTGTTCCGAGATTACTTATTAGTAAACAATAAAGCGTGATGTCTTTGTTGAATAATAAATTACGTTTAGGATCAACAATTAGTATACACAAATCTTAACCCAAAATAACTTAGATAATTAAAACGTGATCTCATTCGTGCAGAAACGTAAGGAACGCTTCGCAGACGTCAAACGCAATTTCTGCGGTTGGTGCACCGAGCGGTTTGTCAAACCGGATAATAAATAGTGTCCCGTACATTTTTCACTTGTCAATTAGGCCACAACCATTCTCTAAAGTACATCATTTAGCATCAACATAATCAAAGTAGCTTTTGATCTAAATGCGGCATTCGGAACTAAGAACAAATAGCCACCATCGCGAATGTTACAAATGGTTTTGGCCGCGTTCACCTGTTACACATCAATTACTTTTATGTGTATGTTGGTACGCCTGCACGCGCGGTGAACTACGTCTCTCGGTTACAGTAATAAGGGTTTTGACAGGTGCATAAGCACGTTTGCCATTGTATAAATTCCTAATAATAGTGTGGGGAACGGTTGGAGTGTTGCCAACCGCACGGGTAGCGACCCCGTTGACGGCAATGGCTACCTGCTGTCAGAATGTCAACACGAATAAAATTAAAGACGCGGTCAGACGTTCGGTAGCTTATGGTTGTTTTAACCGAGCATTTATAGTGGCCGTTGAGAATTGGAGTGGAATACCCGTGTAAATTACAAGCAAACGCCAGATGAAAAAAGTAATAATATGCATTTTGCGCATATTCAAAACTAAAGGGGCATCTGATGGTTAATAACATAAATAAAATGTTTGTAGCACACTAAATCAAGTTTTCTAAAAAGTTCGCGAAAATTGACTGATGTGAACAAGAGAAAATCCAGATAAAGCGCGCGATAAACCAGTTTTACACGCTTATATGCCCGAAGCATTTGAACTTAAATTATTATTGCGTAAAACACGGTCTATTTGAATTGATGGCCGGCGCGGGCTGCATGGGCATATATTAATAGCCTTCCGAAATATGACAAGGAGCACTCGCGCTGGACATGTTAGACACTGTGCAGATTACACCAGCAGGGCTGCCAACGTCAAGAAATGAAAATGTTTAATTTCAGAACTGGAATTTTCTATTGCATTCGATTTTTGAACGACAGAAAAAATAGCAGGGTATAATTAACAAATGTACAGTTTTAAAAGGATATATTTTATGTCATTATAGCCAAGTATTAATATTTTAATAAATATTTTTCACACTTGTCACTATCTGGATATATCGGGTATTTAAATAATCTTGATCCATCCAAAATGTCAACTTTATAGGTACTCTTTAATCTTTAACCTCCTAAGTCCTGGGTGACTTTCTAAAGAACAAAATAGCGATCATCTGTAAGTCCTGGTAATTACTATTTATGTGACAAAATTATGCCCAAATGTCCTTGTAAAAGTACAAAGTTGATGTGTATTTACATAAAACGATAATGTTTTATTGATAGAACGTTCGGTCATAGTACTACCTGTAAGTTAAATATGGTAAGGTCTAAAAAAGGGCTGCCAATTTGTCCTACAGGAAGCCATTTCGGTTTTTATTTGAAAATATATTTCAAAATCCCAGGTCTCAGGAGGTTAATAAAATATCAATGCAAATGCGACAAGTTTGCGATGCTATCAGAGGATTTTTATCAACGATATTGTATCGAGAAGATCATTGAATTATCATAAATTGCTGTCTTTGTATAATATAGATTACAAAAAATATGACATATCATCAGTGATCATACACTCGTTGCGTGGGAATTGCATGGAAGTCGTGTGTTTGTTTACAACTTCTTAAAATCCAATATTTATCTTGATATACCAGAAAACAAAACTAGTAATAATCGAGGAATTTTGAGATTCTAATATAATGGTTTTGTAGGATTAGCCCAATTTATGATTAAATTGATGCAGAATCTAAAAACGTCTTCATAACAATGAAAGGGATTATAGATGTATGACTACATGAATATAGATAGCGGCGATTTAGAAATCACATATTATAGGGCGTAGTGAGGTTTTATGAGTGAAATAGTAATGTATCAGTTGCAACAGAACAGGTGGGGACCGCAGTGGTGGTGCCAAACCAGCGTAGTTTACGACACAACGGCTAGTACAACCACGCGCTTTCAAACACTATTTCGTGATTTATTGATCTGTACATAAAACATCCTTTCACCAATTCACATTGAGCCAGCAATGGGTACGGTACAAAATCCCTATCATATAAAAGTAGTTGGATTCTAACTACACGCTTTACTATTACAAATATTTTTAAGAACATCATTTAATAAATGCCGAAGATCGGGCGAAATGGAGGAGAATTTGCCGGAAGGTGGACCCTGGCACCGGCCGGGATAACGCCAGGTAGAAGAAGATCATTAATTAAAAAATGCCAGACTAATTTCCCATTGCATTTATTTTTATTTCCATATTTTGAATTTATCTATTTGAATTTCGAACAAACCAATTCGAACCTAACAACAAAACGTAACACTGGCCAGTTGTAAAGTGAAAGTAAAAAGCGCGCCGAAAACACAAACTCGTACAATAAATCGGCCGACAAGTGG